>CM041777.1:462671159-463271159 GCA_023374045.1 Limonium bicolor | reverse complement strand
CACCAAAATCAATCCTACACTAGCCACACCCATACAAGGGTCCTACCAGCACTCAAAGCAATCATAATTTACCAAAACTTCCTCAAACAACAATACCAATACACATACTCAAATTACTTGGCTCCAAGGCCCTCATTTCACATAACAATTCACAAGTTCTCTCAACTTCCACCAACAACATTACTAGTACAACATTTTGGGTTCATTCATTAATTTACCCAGTCCCAAAATCCTAATGCATTAAAATTAGCATTAAGAAGGTTTTCTTACCTTAAGCTCACAAATTCTTCTTTTCTTTTCCAATCTCCTTCTTCTCTCTTCCTTGATCAAAATCGGCCAAATGGGAAATGGAGTTTCCAAACTCCATCCCGACACCCAAATTACACAAAAAGGATATAATTAAACTTCTAATCCTTTGGAATAACATTAATCCAATGAAAGGCTTAAATTACCATAAGTTAGGGTTTACCTTTGGAGTTTTTAAGAGGGGTTTTAACCCTTGATTCAAGAAGATGATCCCACCACCATTGGAAGGTTGGAATGATGCTCAAAAGAGAGAGAAAAATAGAGCTCCATTAGAGGCTAAAATCGGCCAACAAAGAGGAGGAAGGAAATGAGTTCTTTTCTTTGAAATTTTTACCTTAATGGAAAGAGGAGACTCCAAGCTTCAATTTGGTACCATTTTCTCTTCAAATGGGCAAAACCCATGGAGATGAAGTTCATCATTTTGAATTTTTAAAAGAGAGAAAGGTAGATCTTGGTGAGAGGAAGAAGAATATGTACTTATTTTCTCATTTGGAGCTTTAATATGGCTTGAGCATGCAAGAGAAGAGGAGAAGCCATTGTTGGCTGTTGGAGAAGCTTCAAAATCACCAGGAAAGAAAGGAGAAGGGGAGCTCACGGTGGGGAAGGCAGCAAGGGAAGGAGAGAGAATAGAGAAAGTGAGTGGTGAGAGAGTATTTTTTTTACTTTATGTACTTTTCCCTCTTTTTCTACTTTTGCTTTTTGACTTCTTTATTAGCTAGCTAGTCATGTGAGAGGGGGCTTATTTAGGCAGTAAAAACCGGCCCATTAATATATACAAACTGGAGCGTTTTTCGTTTTTTACAGAAAACGCTCGTTAATTTACCCGATTTTAGCACCATTCACTAACCGGCCCGTGTTCCAGAATTTTCTCATTTCTTTAATTTTAATGGTTCTTAAGCTTCCATTAATGTTTATTTATAGTTATTTAATGAACTATAATTTTTACGGGTTCATTTGACCACTCAAACTCACGTATTCGGGTTTTCTTGAAAAATGTGCGCTAAAGCTTTATTAGCGTTTTAACACATTATTTGGATCCGTTTCCTTCGGGAATTGTTCCCGTACATTAAATAGGCATGAATAAGCCTTAGGAATCCTAATAATACTCTAACCGAGGTCACGTACCTCCTATGGTCATATAACACTTATTTTAGCGTTTTTCGCTTGTTAAGCGTTTTCTCATTTCTTTTGGATTTATTTTCCTTACCAAAATTTTGTAGGCATTAATAGGCCCTTAAATACCATATTAGAATTATTTAATCACCATAATTAAGTTCGGGGTATTTAACTATCCTTCTTAGCGTGTTTTACTCTATTCGGGAAAGGAATCGGAGGAGAAAATTCAACTACAGGTGGTGTAAGTGAAGGAGACTGGATAGCTTCACAATTCTGCTCATTCTCTAGCACCAGTTCCTCTATGTTCACCACCATAGGCTCAGTAACTTTTCCTTTTCCACTCTTAGTAGTCACCATCTTTGTTGTTTCCTTTTCCTGCAGAGAACATTTATTAGCCAATATATCATCCACCATTCTAGCATAATTTGGCATTAATTTAAGCACAATAGAAAAAGGAATATCCATAGTTAATTTCTTAAAATGTTTAAAAAAAATTCCAAGCTGTTCAAAGGTCCTTTTTCTTTAACATGTCAGGAAAAGGAAGAGGTTCTTCAAATTTACGACTAGACTTAAAAGAGCAAGAAGGTTGAGTTCCAGGAGATTCCTTTTCTTTGGGTGTTAAAAAAACTTTACTGGAGTCCTCAACCACTGTATTATGAGTAGAAGCTGGAGTAGCCTCTCAAACATCATCTGCTATAACAATAACGACAGTAGCTTGCTCTTTGGGGTTGCTCTCTGACTAGGCAAGCTGCTAAGATAATTCGGACATCTAATTTTTCATGTCTCTATTGAATGACTCTTGATGTGCATATCCAGCTTCCTCTCTTGCGCTGTAAATCGTTTCTCAGTCGTAGCAACAACCGTGGCAATTGAAGCTTCTAGATTCGAAAGGAACTATTGTTAGTGTACCCTGACTGCTGATGCTGCTGAGGCTGGTAATCAGAAAGATTATTACATTGCTGCCCAAAATTACTATTTTAAGGCTGGTATCTCTGATTCTTCTTATTAGTGTAAAAATTATCCGGCCTATTCCCAACGTAATTAACTGTCTCTCCCTGTTGTGGTATATATGCATTGACACATGCTGGAATCTCTTCCACAAAATTCACAAACAGAAGAGGGAGTAACTGTAGAAGCACTATTCAGTTGAGGAGTTACCATACTCACCCCTTTATCAAACTGTTTAGTTTGAGCATCCATCTTGGCTGTATGAAGAGTGTGGGAGTCTACCTCATAAACACCTGTAACTTTCTTTGGAGGAACCACAGAAGAAGCTCTTGCACCACCCCACTGATTTGCTGAATTAGGTAGTGTCTTCAGAAGCTCTTTTACGCGGGCAATGGGCAACTCCATAAGACTCCCACTAGCATAAGTATCTACCAGAAGTCGGCTGTGGGGGTCCAAGTCTTTATATAATGATTGAAAAACTACTTCTTCCCCCAAGCCATGGTGAGAAACTCTCCTAAGTATTCCTTTATATCTTTCCCACGCTTCAGAAAGAGTTTCACCACTATACTGCTTGAAATTAGTAATCCCCCTCCCCCTCGTGGTCAATACGAGAAGAAGGGAAATACTATACCAGAAAAGCACTTGTCAACTCGGTCCAACTGGTGATACTATTGGGTGTAAAGGAATTTTGTAACACCCCTACCGCTAATCCCGACATTACCTTACAATTACTTACCTTCACAGCGGATATTACCTACGCAACGGCGGGTGTACAATGCCGTTAGTCACCCACGTGACTAACAAGGCCAGTTACAATACTACATACTATCGGTCTGATGACTTGAACATACCGAGTACTCTACACAATATATTACCTTCCATTCCATACTCATATCATAATTCAAATACAAACTCCAACACAATACTATATCGAGTTTACTACAATCCTCAAGTTACCGATACAGTTTGGACTTCCAATTTCGCATTACAATACAAATACAGTTCCTAGTACTCCACTACCCTTGCCTATACAGCAGCCCCGTCCTACACTCTCGAACGGTGGTCAGCTTCGAAGTACCTGTAAATAAAAACGGTACCCCTAGGGGCTCAGCAAATTACTGCATATGAAATTCGCATACCCCGCGTGCTAATCGGGGTACGCCGACTACTTTTGGTCGAATATACATGGAGTTCGTTTTACATGCATACATACATACTAATACTACGACAATACACGCATCAATACTTTCATTCATATACAAGATTCAATACTTACTAGGGAAGACAATTCGTCAGTCAACCGTTCATGTTAGTCATTCATTCATCCGGTTCAATCGGATGCTCTCCTTCTCCCCGTTCGGGTTCATAGGGCTTACACAGCTCATGTTCTTACTTACTTGTTGCTTTACTCATACTTCACTCGTTACCTTACCCATTACCTTACTGGTGCTTTACTCAAAACTCACTACTTTACTAATACTTACTCCTTACTCAATACTCATTAGCTTACTCATTCATACTCAGTACTGCATACTCATCACTTTACTCGTACTTACTCACTACTCGGTACTCATTACATACTCATACTTACTCCTTACTCAATACTCATTACTTTGCTCATACATACGCATTACTCAATACTCAATACTCTTAGCCTCCGGGCCAAGTCATACACAAGACTCGCCACCGGGCTTACAAATACAACTGGGCTATACACTTAGCTCCTCCAATACTCAAATGTCCGTTTTTACCGGACTACTCAAATTCCCAACACTCCTCTCTCGGAGTATCTTACAATCTCATGGATTAGCCTAGAAGTATCTCCCTCGATAACCTCTACTAGCTTAGGGAATTACCAACGTCTAGTATTCTCAGATTTAAGGGTTCTCCCAACGTATCGAATACTCTCATGTTCGGGACATTGTTTACATTAGTCGGGTCCTCTCAATATGGGTCGACTAATTTTCTAAGGGGTTTGGAGATCCCTCATCATTCGTTACTACTCTCAAGATTTATGGCTTGCACCATCATCAATTCCTCTAATAGAGGTTACTTATATACTTCCACTATTTATTGTTTGTGGTTTATTCATTTCGGTTCTCTTACCGTTATCGGGAGGTTACTAGTCCCGTACACTCTCTCACATTCTAGTGAGTTCATTGGTTCACGTTATCGTGTCTTGGTTCGTTAGTTTTAGTGCGTTTCCACGTTTTCGTTAATTCGCATCATGACTCTTACTACGAGTCACTAATCAATAAGACTCACCTATGAGTCGGTCCATACGCTAAGCTAGGCCACGCAATCATTCAAGAGGGGTTAGCTCATACATCATACAGCAAGACATACAATGAAAGGCAATAAACCATTTTCATGCTTTAATCTTGATTAGCCGGCACACAAGCATACAAATCAACGTAACTCGGTTAGCATACGAGGCATGAGAAAATCATACCTTTCACCGGGGTTAGCTTTACCGTGTGTTCCCTTGTTCCTTGGTTCACACTTGTTCCACTGATAATGTTTCAAACATTATCATTAATACTATGTTCATACGGTACGTAAATAATTACTACTCCCGTACTTACCCCGTTGTCCCGTTATACTTAGTTTCACTCATGTGTTCTTAAGTTTATAACTTCCTCATTACGCTTTCAATGATCATACCAATGCCACTCTTGAGTATCTACTTATATACACATATACATATATACTTGCATTTACATTTCATTCATTTCTTCTCTTTTTTTTGTTAGGTCCGACCGACCCACAGCTTGTCCCGACCGACCCAAACCCTCCTGGGTCGGTCGAAGTCAGTGTGTACCGGGTATGGAATTCCTATCTCGACCGACCCACGACCGACCCAACTCCTCTGGGTCGGTCCAAGTCAGTAACTTTCCGTCTTGAACCTCTATACTAGACCTACCCACGACCGACCCAATCCCTCTGGGTCGGTCGGAGTCAGAAACTCTCCGACTACAAGTTTTACACTCGACCGACCCAGCCATGGGTCCTACCCAGTATACTCCTTTTGACTCCTTTTTCAATTCCATTCTTCTACCCCTTTCTTCCCAATCCTCATACATGTAATCTAACATGTTTATCCACCGTAAATACTATCAATCATGCTCTATACTTCCTCAAATCATTACTCAAATTCTTTACTCAAATCCTTGCTCAATTTCTACAAACTTCAATACTCATTCTTGCACCTATGCACCCTAGTGCATTTCTAAACTCCTCTTGACAGCCTACCTCTTGTTCTAACCCATTTTGACCATTCCAAATCCTTTACAACCATTTACAATAACTATACCCAAGTTCTTTATTCATTTCCAAGGTCATGCACCATAAGCCTTTTTCCTAGAAATTCAAGACACTTAAACACCTTCTTTGCTACAGATTTTTACTCTTTCATTTCCAAGCCTTCAACTACCATCCAAGGTTGATTACTCCAACCAAATCAATTCCACATACACCTAGTTAACCCTAGGTCATCCTTACTCATGACATCTCTTAAAACACCATAAATTATACCAAAATTTTGCCATAACTTACCTACAATCCTTACATTCCCAAATCCATCCATTCTCATCCAATTTAATCCTAATCTAGCCACACCCACAAGGGGTCCTACCGGCACACATAATTCCTCAAAATTTCATCAAACAACAATACCAATACACATGCTCAAATTACTTGGCTCTAAGGCCTTCAATTCAAACATCAATTCACAAATTCTCTCAAACTTCCACTAACTACATTCCTAGTACACATTTTGGGTTCATTCATTAATTTACCCATTCCCAACATCCTAATGCATTAAAGTTAGCATGAAGAAGGTTTTCTTACCTTAAGCCCCTTTGAGTTCCTCTTTTTTTTCTCTTTCTTCTCCTCTCTTCTTTTTCGGTCAAGTTGGGCAATGGAGTTGCCAAACTCCATCCCAACACCCACATTACACCAAAAGGAATATAATTAAACTTCTAACCCTTGGAATTCACTAATTCAATGAAAGGCTTAGGACACATAAGTTAGGGTTTACCTTTTTGGAACTTTTAAGAGGGGTGTTAACCCTTGATTCAAGAAGGTGATCCAACCACCATTGGAAGGTTGGAATAATGCTCAAAAGAGAGAGAAAAACAGAGCTCCATTAGAGGCTAAAATCGGCCACACTAAGGAATGGAGGAAACATGAGTTTTTCATGGAAATTTTTACCTTAGTAGAGAGAGGAGGCTCCAAGCTTCAAGATGGTGTAGTTTACTCTTCAAATGCCCAAAACCCATGGAGTTCAAACTCCTCCATTTGAAATTTTTAAAAGATAGAAATGTAGAGCTTGATGAGGGGAAAAAAATATGCAATTTATTTTCGATTTGGGGCTTAGATGGAGCTTGGGCAAGCTTGGAAGGATGAAGAAGCCATGGAAGCTTTGAGGAGCTTCAAAAATCGTCCCCAACCAGAGAGAGAGGAGCAAAATCGGCTGGGAGGAGGAAAGAAGAAGAAAGAGAAAAGAGAAAGGAGAAAATGAGAGGTGAGAGAGTGTGTCTTACCTTTTGTACTTTTTACTTTTTGGCTTCTTATTTAATTAGCTAGTCTAGTGTGTGTGTGTGTGTGTGTGTGAGCTGGCTTATATTATAAAAACCGGCCCCACTGTTCACCCATGCTGGAGCATTTTTCGTCTTTTACAGAAAACACTCGTTAATTTACCCGGTTTTAGCACTATTCACTAACCGGGCCCGTTTTCCGGAATTTTATCGTTTCTTTAATTTTAATGGTTATTAAGCTTCCATTAATGCTTAATTATAGTTATTTAATGAACTATAATTTTTACGGGTTCATATGACCACTCAAAAGCATGTTTTCGGGTTTTCTCGAAAAACGTGCGCTAAAGCTTTATTAGCGTTTTAACTCGTTATTTGGATCCGTTTTCTTTGGGGATTGTTCCCGTACATTGTTTAGGCATGAATAAGCCCTAGGAATCCTTACAATACTCTAACCGAGGTCTCGTACCTCCCATGGTTATATAACGCTTATTTTAGCGTTTTTCGCTTTTTAAGCGTTTTCTCATTTCTTTTGGATTTATTTTCCTTACCAAAATACTTTAGGCACTATGAGGCCCTTGAATACCATATTAGAATAATTTAATCACCATAATTAAGTTCGGGGTATTTCAAATTTAGCCATTCTGCAGCTCGATCTCTTAGCGAAAACGGAAACAGGGTGATTTGAGCTACCTCTTGAGATGTTGGAGTAGAACAAGCTCCAACCAGTCACGGGAAGGATGTGAGATGAACATTTGGATCCTCTATGACTATCCCGCTAAACTGTGGAGCATTCAAAACCATCGTGATGTAATGGGTTTTGAATTGCCACTCTACTCCCGCTGGCAGTGCAGGGATCACTATAGGTGATGTGAGTCCCTCCACATTCGCATGGGTGTAATCGTTCACTCGTCTCTTCTGGTTGACTACAACTCTACTCATATCTGCTTCTTCTTGAATAACCTGATCAACAGGTGGTTCCACAAAATAACTTCCTTCTTCTTCCTTCGAACACTGAAGAACCTCTTCCTCTACAACTACAGATTCTAGATTGAGCTCCCGACGGATTCTTCTTGCTAATCTTTCAATCTCTGGATCAAGCTCGAATCTAGTTTTCTTGCAGCACAAGTAAAGACCATAAACAAAAATTAAAAACAATAAAAGAAGAATAAAATACTATACTGGACAAAATAAATTAAATAAACTAAGATCAAAGCAGAAATAAAAACTAAAGTCAATTAGTAAAAGAATACTAATTAAACTACTATAAATGAAAATAAAATAAATCCAAACAAATTAAAACTAAACGAATTGAAATAACAATAAATAAAATAGAAACAAAACAAAAATAAATAGATCAAGGAAAATCTAAAATAAAATAAATCGAACTAAAGAAAACAAAAACAAAGAAAATAAATATGAACAAATTAAACGAAACAATAAATAACCTAATCTAAAAATAAAAATCCTAAAAACTAAAATAACTATAAAAATAAAAACAATCAAACAAACCAAATTAATTATCAAACTAACTAATAATAATTAAACAAAATAAAACAAAATGAAAATAAACAAAACAAAACAAAATAAAATAAATAAAATAAATAAAAGAAAAATAGAATAAAGACTAAACTAAATAACCGTGCCTCCCAGCAACGGTGCCAAAAACTTGTACGGGTTAAATCGTATATCAGCAAGTGTATTGGTCTATCGTAGCAAGTTTTTCAAGAAGTATTCCTTAGGTTATCGAACCAAGGAGGCAGTGTCTAGTTTGAGTCTTTATTTAATAAACTAATAAACTAAAGAAAACTGAAAATAATAAATTGGGGGTTTGAATGCAGAAACTAAATGATTAATTAAACTAAAAGCAATTAAAAGTGATCTTCTAACAATTCTAAAAGGGAATCCTGGTTTACTATTTCTCCCTAGTTTATCAATTTCCTTCCTCAGTGTTTTCTAAATTCTAGATTGCAATCTCAGATCTAAATTAATCTACAACCGGTCCCCCGCTAGATAGATTCTGACTAGCAATTCTTAAATCTCCACTCCTTACGTATTTACTAATTAACTAGTAGCGTTAAAGGTTCATATGGCTTCTAGTAAGCTAATCCTGATGAATTTTCATCTCTAGTTTCACTGGTAATATTCCTATGGTCTAATGAACACTGCAGTTCTCACTTGTAAGCAACACATACCAAATAAACTCTAGTAATAATTAATCACAAGAGAATTCAGTAATAAACAAGGAATAAAACTACAATATGTATAGATGTATTCAACAACTCAGGAAGAAAAATAATATGTAACACCCCAAGTTTTACCACAAGACCATAAACAACCACTAACCTTTTTTTCATTAGCTATTAAACATGTCGTTTTACATTCGCAACTGAAGCCTTACAAAATATTACATTCCCCGGGATATTACCGCCACACCTACTAACTACAGTAGGTGCTAAGGCTAGTTACAACCACCTTCACTACTACATCACACCAAACTATTACAACCAAAACCATCACCTGCACTTACATTCCAACCCCTTCTTTGGTACTAACTTCTATGTTAGTTTCTAACCTATTTTACAACAAAAGATAAAAGGGGTTACAAAAGTATATAATACTCATATCTCGCCCACATACTCTGTGTAGTACTCATAGTTAGTAGAGATGGCGTGGCTAGTCGTCTCTCTACTCCCTTCCCAAGCATATTTAAATCCTTCTATTTTGTGCATCCATTCCTCACATACAACCTCAATGACTTCGCCCATTAATTTATCTTCTATAAGTTAGATACATGCTAACATACAGAGTATCGTGGACTATGTCCCCCGTCCACATCAGAGAACCATCAATGTCATCATCCTGCAACCAGAAAATCAAACATATTTAAATCCTTCTATTTTGTGCATCCATTCCTCACATACAACCTCAATGACTTCGCCCATTATTTATCTTCTATAAGTTAGATACATGCTAACATACAGAGTATCGTGGACTATGTCCCCCGTCCACATCAGAGAACCATCAATGTCATCATCCTGCAACCAGAAAATCAAACATACACGCAGAAAGGGTTACAAACAAAATTAGTGAAACTGAGTAATAATCACCATACTTTGTTAAGATCATTTTCTCTTTAGAAAACCTTTTTATAACAACAATTAAACAACCAACAATAAACATGAATACCACACCAACCACAAACACAAGTTCACAACATACCATACATTCCTTGAGATGCTTTCAACATTGGAACAATATCACAAATTCCCTCAACCTCAGGTATCAAGACAGACTTGATCCTTCATTGGATAATTACCACCTCACCTACAATCCTTAAATGTGCGAACCCCCTAAGGCTAACCATAAATCTTAGGGTAGATCATAAGTAGCTTCATTTCATTGGCAGAAGCTCAAAGAACCAGATAGATGAATCAGTAATGATTTAGCCCAAAATGGCTTAAATAATGTGGCTAACCATAGCCTAGGCTAACCATAGCCTATTATATATCATATCCTCATATCCAGTCTTCAAACACAATTAATACCAAGCAAATCACACACTCTGAATTCGGTAAGGAATACAACAAGATAGTTAAATCATAAAATAACACAATCTTGAATCATATTACAAAATAAGCCTTAAACTCTTAAAACTTTCAACTTTAACACATCCCCATGGATTTATCATAAATCTTTGACCAAATAGTCATGAAAATACACAGAAAGAAACAACCAAATCAACTCCAAATCTCAAGAGAACCAAAAGTGACCTTAAAGCACAATTTAACAAAATAGTTGGTTAAAATAAAAACCAGTTCAACCCAATGGTCAAATAACCTCAATATCATAAAATTATAACCAAATTAGTTATCAGCATCAAATAAACCCTCATAAATCACACACCAAACTCAAGTTCAAGAATACAGATCTTAAAGCACATTTTTAGCTCCACCAAGTCACCAAATGATTTTCCATCTTATCCAACTCTTAAAACTTCAAAATTGGGTCATTTATAAGCTAAAATAACCATATAAACAATTAGATTCAACAACCAGCACTCGCACCCCCTTAGAAAAGCTTAAAGCACATTTTTTAACCTTAAAAGTTGTATAGAGATTAACAGACTTCCCAAAAGTATTTTCTCTTGTTTTTATCATAATAGAACAAGAATTTTGAACTAAGATCACTGTAAAAGTTTCAAAGAAAAAAATCTTGGTAACCTAACGAACTTATCTCAAAGTCTTAAGGTCAAAAACTTGACTTTAGAAAGAAATTAGTGCACATGAGGGTTACCTGGTTCCTCCTGGCCATTTTAGACTTTATTCCTATGGTTTCTCACTTATACAAAGCTATATCCAACTCCAAATGGACCGCCCTTTCTTTAGGTGTGTTCTCCTCACTTCAAAGTCTTGATTTTACCTTAATTAAGCTTGAAAACTAACCTTAAAATGCTTTCTATGTGGGTACCATTGCACTTCAGCCCTTCTATGGTGATAAGAGTGTCGAATAGAGCAAGGGAGAAGAAAGAAAATAGTTGTAGACACCAAAAATTCTCACCCCATAAAGCAAAATTCAGACAAATAAATAAAATAAGAACGTCGTCGCCTTTCTTTTCAGAACTTATTCATATGCATACCAAAATGAAACTATCATTTTATGATAAAATTTTCAAATCAATGTTCAAAGCATCTGTTTTCAAATCCATTCCCTTTTGTCATTTACTTATTTTACCATTTTATTTTTTATTTATGTTAGTCAATCCTGTTTTATTCGCTTATTTATTTACCTTTTCATTTTATTTCGGTTCATGCTATTTTGTTACTTGTTTATTTTATCTCATTTCTTTTCATTGATACTTTTACTTATATTTTCTTTATTAGTACTTGTTTTACTTTGTCTTTATCACTATTATTTCTAGAATTGATTTCATCATTTTATGTACAATTTTCACTATTATATTCCTTACCAGCATATTTCGTTTTGTCGCTAATTCGATTAAACTTTCTCTCGTCTCATTTTATTTTGTTATTATTATTATTATTATTGTTGTTGTTGTTGTTGTTGTTGTTGTTTTGTTGTTTACATGCTACTCGTACATATGTAATTCAACTTCCATTTTTATTGTGTTCGTTCGCATTTTAACCACCATTTTATTAGTACTATTTCATTATTTCATGTACTTGTTATTCTTTCATTTCATTTACTTAATACTTTATGATCCTTTCGTTTTTTTATCCTCACTCCATTGTTTCACGATTCTTCAAAAGAAAACAATTCAATTTGTCGATCAAACATGTTCGTCTTACTCTGCATTTTCGTTTACAATATTAACTTTTTTAAATAATTTACTCAGTTCGAATTAGGACTTTGGTATTATTTTTCACATTATAATGAGTTCTTTGTTAGGTGTAGGTAGTTAGTATAAGCATGAAGAATGTCATTGCCTTGGGTTAGAACCTGACAATTTTGGAGATCACGTTATTGTTGCATGAATACATTGATAATTAACATTAGTCCAGCTGGTATGTGCTTGTTACGGTGAGTTTTTTTTTTTTGAAAACCTTGTTACGGTAAGTTGGAGGTGGTGGGTTTGAATCCCACACCTGCCTATATTTCATTTTTACAGCCCAACCCAGTCATGAGTTCAAAACAAATACTGCCCACCTCAAATCCTGTTTGACCTAAGAAGCAACCCTACCGCATACCTTATTCTAACCCTCTATTTAAGAACAACAAAAAAAAGATGATCGGGACAAGCAATAACAGCCGCCATCATTGATCCCAAAACAAAGAGGTTCTCACAAAGGTCATTCTCTTCTTTCTTGGTCCAAACATGCTCTGTTGCTCTTCACCGTCGCTGGAGAACGAGAAACCTCAAGCACTGCATCTCTTCTTGCTTTCATTCACTGTATTTTGCTACCCCAAACTAGCAACCAAAAACATACGCACATACTCCTTCTTCTTCATTCTCTCCTTCACAGTAATATATTACCAAACTGCAATACATGCTCTGCCTCATTCTCTTGTCCTCACGGTAATATGCAATCTAAAACTGGTAACAATGAGCGTACAACCCTGAGCCCTTTTTCATTCTCTTCCTCACGGTAATTTGGAACCCAGCCGATGAAAACAAGGGTCATTTGCTCCACCCTTCTTCACTCTCTTTATCACGGTTTTGCTACCCAAAACTGACGAACCAAGGGAACGTACATACTTCTCTTCATCCTCTTCACTCCCTTCTTATGTTTACCTGAAAACAAGGAAAATATACTCTCTACTCCTCTTCTATTGTATGCAAATCACTAGAACTGGCAAACAAAGAGCATCAAGCTCTCTGCACTTCTCTTATGCTCATGTCGGCAAACTGGGAACGTATATGCTCTATGCCTTCGTCCTTCTCTTGCTGTGTTTTTGCAACCTAAGCTGGCCAACAAAGAGTACACAAGTTCTGGGTTGCTTTATTTTCTTCAACTGGCGACAAGGAACATGCCTCTGTTGCGGTTTTTTTCCTCTCTCCAACACATTTTGCAACCCACTGGCAAAGGAGAGTAGCTATATGCTACTGTATCTCTTCTCCCCTACATGCTCATGGTATTTTTACAACCAAGCTGGTGAAAAGAAGACATACAAGCTCTACGCTCTCCATTCTCTTCATTTCCGAGCAAGGAATCTGACGAACAAGGAGCACACCTGCTCTGCACTTCTTCATTCTCATTACTCAGCGAACAAGGAGCACACATGCTCTGCATATTCTTCGTTCTCTTCACTTGGCGAACAGGAGCACATATGCTCTGCGCTTTCTTCACCTGAACGAGGGACATACAAGTTCTACAACGGCTGGTTCATTCTCTTCACCAGCGAACCGGAAACATACAACCCTTCTCTGAACAACTCAAGTTGAATTGTTCATCGATTTCCTGATAGAGATCATCCTATATCTGGTATTTCTTTCTAGTCTAAAAACCATTAAATCTTTGTGCGTGATGTTTATTTGTATAGCAGAATACATGCTTGACTGTACAATCAACTTTACTCTCTGTTCACCCATTACCTTTGCGTGTTTGTATTTATGAATGACTGAATCCATGCGAATGTATTCTTCTCGTTTCCTTGTCTATTCGTCTGTTCGACAACTGGTCCCCTTGTATGTAAAGCTATGCCTCTTGTGTGTTAGTGAGCAAAAGTGCTCATATGGGTTCGGTTCCAAAAAAAAGTGACTGAGCTTGCAGTTTAAATCCTCCACGCACACCTTTTTCTGGATTTCAAAGGAAAGAGTAATAACCCGGTTTGAATGTATGTCGATTGGAAGATGGAAAATGGGAGCAATTGGTCAGATTTTGTATGTTGAGCTCACTAACCTCCATGTTTTAGGTTGAATAGGTCGAGGATAAAGCTTTAAAATGGCAAACAGAAGAAGGAAAGGGGCTAATAACTTATGTAGAGCTAGCTATTAATTTGGCATTATCATTTGCTTAAGTTTTAGATTCTCTGTCTCTCGTCCTTTTGCTTGGATTTTTTTTGTTTAACAGAATGAATTAGCAATCTGGTTACCATTTATCAGTAGATGTTCAAGTTGGTTTTCGTTCAAGATTTTCTTTTTTTTTTGTGCGACTTTCTTGTATGGTCATCGAAAGAAATAAACCAGGAAAATAAAAAGGTTAGCACATTGCATTAGTAACCCAAGGGCAGGACTCACGCTTACTAGTTTTAACTTGAAGTTTATGATAAAATCGAAATCGATAAAATAGGTAACAAAAAAGGGGAAGATAAACAACGGTACATGCCCAAAGATTTTGTAATTTAAGTTCATGTTATGTTTGTCCGGTTCCTTATTTTCAAGTCTCATTGTATAATTATTTGCTACCATATGCTCCATTTGTTGCAGCTAGCTTGGTAATTAATTGTTGAGGAAGCCCTAGTTATCCCATAGGTCACCCCTTTGTAGAAAAGCTTTAGGTTAGGGTATCCTCCATGAATACGGGTCCTAGACACGGCCCATGGGAGGAATACCTATTTTCCTTAAAATTTTCCAAATCATCCATAATGTAACACCCCAACCGTTAATCCTACTATTACCGTCTAATCGTCCTGTTAATCCTATGAGTTCGCAACGGAAGAATACTACTTACTACGGCGGGTGGTACAACGCCGCTAACCGCCCATACGGCTAGCTAGGCTTACCTTACTTACAGTCACGGTCTGACGAACATAATATACCGAGCTACTAGAGCGTTACTTACTGAATACAAAATACAATTCGTCTACATTAAGGGATTACCGAGTATGTAAAGTGTATTCAATTACATCCTTTCAACTTCCCAAAAAGAATGAGTTCTAACCTCTACTCATCTATACCAATGCTCCATTCTTTCATTATCCAAAAAGGTGTACCCCATGGTACACCGGCTAATCAAAAGCTACAGCCGTGTACTACTCAGTACACCGATCACAATTCATTGTTTACAGTTCAAAAGGAAGACAGAAGAAATAAACTAAGTCTTCAGCAGCTCCCACCATCTCGAGGACCTGCATTCATATTAAAAACAGTGCCCCAAGGGGCTCAGCAAAAGCTGCGCATGAACTCCGCATATACCGCGTGCTAGCTAGGGCACGCCGACTATTTGACGTCCACTAAACATGCGGTTCATTAATTTCATACATACATGCTTTGCATACATCATACACGCATATTCAATACATTACATAATCCAAGGCATCAATACAATAATCCATTCAATACTTACCTTCACAAGGTTAGCCAAATTACGCATCCGGGTTAATCAGAATGCTATTACTCTTTTACTCATCATACATTTCTTACTCTTACTATACCTACTTCCGTTTACTTTACTTACTCATTCTTACTTACTTACTTATGCTCAAGTTAAGTCGGTATGACCTCCGGCCCGGGGACTACACCGTCCCACCACCGGGATTTACTTGACTCACCAATCCAGGATGCTACCCACTTAAGGGATTTGGGCCGCGGACCAGTTTAAGAGTCAGGAATCGGATCCAACCTCTTGTGTCTCCTCATCCTCACGCGTGGCCGAAACTATATCGGACTTCTACTCATTCCAATTTAATTACCAATTTAAGTTAGAGTGGTTAGCTTGTTAGGAATAAGTTAGAAGTCCATTCACACAAATAATCGGTCACATTACAATACAACATACATACACACATTCATATTCATCCATACATTTCATGAATTATACAAACTAAGATTTAAAGAAAATATTCACAACATACAACACTACATATTCACAAGTAAGCATAATAACTCCGATTCGTGCATTTATCTTATTTAGTGATCAATTAGCACACAACACACAAATCAGAGTAACCAAGATAGCATACGGGGCATGAGGAATTCATACCGTTCACCGTTGTACGTGTTTCCGAACGTCCTCCGGTGTCACAAATCAAGTCCTATTATATACATACAATTGAATGATTAATCTAACTATCATTAACTTAACTCATACTTACTATGTCCTTATACTTCCTACACTTACACATTGCTTACTTATTTTTCATTACCTTAAGTTTTATTTTCTTACTTAAGATTGGCATGCTTACATACATGTACATATATATATGTATGTGGATATACACATATATATATACATATATAATTATTATTTAATTTAAAAAAAAATTTACTGGACCGAACTTGCGACCGACCTTGCAAGTCCGGTCTATTCCAGTAGCTATCAGTACGGGAAATTTTCTGGCTCGACCGAACTTGCAAGTCCGGTCGCAAGTTCGGTCCATTCCAGTAGCTTGCATTACGGGAATTTTTCTGGCCGACCGAACTTGCAAGTCCGGTCGCAAGTTCGGTCCATTCCAGTAGGTTCCAGACGGGAGAATTTTCTGGTCCGACCGAACTTGCAAGTCCGGTCGCAAGTTCGGTCCATTCCAGAAGCTTTCCCGTCTTTGTAAATCTGGGCTCGACCGAACTTGCAAGTTCGGTCGCAAGTTCGGTCCGGCCCAGTATTTGCATTTTTATTTCTGTTTTCAGTCCTCTCTTTTACCCATTACTTCCCCATTGTTCCTACACTTATTCCCACATGTTATAACACTAATTAAACCTCCTAATACGCCTTAGTTCATTCATTAACTCTTTACACATTTCTATACTCATTCACTCACATAATTTTCCAAGTTTCATACAACACTCACACTAGTTTCTTCTCTAGTTGCATTTTGCTACAGATTTCTCTTCTAACTCTCCCCAACTATAACTCCCTCTTCTAATGTCATTTATAACACTCCTAATGCATTACACACCTCTCATAACTTACCCACCAAACTAACTCGATTAAAATCTGTTACAACATAAGTTTTTCACCTAGTTTCTAACACACTAAGTGTTCTATTCCTAGGTAAATTTTGCCATAACCTCCCCTATATTTTTACACTCTCAACACATTGTTTCACACTCATATATGATCATCTCACCTATTTATGCACAATATCAATATACAAGCTCCCATACCAAAATACCAATACTAAACACTCTTAAAAATTCCTGCACTTAACATCTCATTCCCAATCTGTTTTGTAACAGTTTTTACAATGTCTTATAAGGGTTTAAAACATTTACATTCTCTTATACATCACTCTACTACACAATACCATTTCCATTACTAAATTCAAACTTATAAAATCTGTTACACATACATATACAAGACTACACAAAGGTGAGCATCCTTACCTTGTTTTTATTCTAGATTTTCTTTCTCCTCTTCCTTCTTTCTTCCTTCTCTCTACCGGTTTTGTAATCTCAATCCTCTAACACTACAACCCATTCACATATACATTTCAATACACCATTTTAATACTAAAACTAACCCTAACCATCATTCAAGCTCTAATGTAGGTTTTAGGGTTTAGAAATCATATTACCTTCCAAGGTACAAGTGCTGTTTGGGATAGCTCAAGAACAAAATTTCCACCCCTTCAAGAATGCCAAAATCGGCTATAGAACAAGAGAACCAAACAAGTGTTTAGCTAGATTTTCGTTTTGCCTTTGAGGCTAGAAAAAGATGGAGTTTTTGAGAATATTTTTACCTCAATAGAACAAGAAGAAGAAGGTGGTTCTAGTGGTGGTCTTGAAGCTCCAAATGCTCCATACCCATGGAGACAAAAGTTGTTGTTTTCGATTTTTGAAAAGATAAGAATGTATCTCTTGATGAGAGGATTCCAATGGTACAAGTTTGTAATTTTTGAAGGTGATTTGAGGGAGTTACAAGAGAAGAGAAGTAGAGTTTGTGTGGGTTTTGCTTCAAGCTTCCATGGCACCGGTTGGGGAAGAAGAAGAGAGGAAAAATCAGAGAGTGAGGGAGGGGTATTACGTGAGTGAAGAGAATAGAATAGGAGAGAGAGTGAGATATGTAGTAATGTAGTTACTTTATGCTTTTTATTGTTTTTGTCTTTAGCTAATAAGAGGAGAGTGTGAGGGAGTGTGAGGAGGGGGGTCCAAATCGGACACACACACAGTACACACTCACACTTTGCATTTTAATCTTAAAAGTGGATACATAAGTTTTGGTTATTTGTGTTTCTACCCCACAACTTCCCGTTTTTGACAGTTTTTACTAATTTCTCGTTTTCTTGATTTTATTGGTTCTAAAGCTTCACTAATATTTATTAATGGTTATTTAGTTGACCAAAATTGTTACGAGTCTATTTGACCCGCTTAAAGACACGTTTTCCCGGTTACCTCAAAAAACACGCTTTAAGGTTCTGTAATGTTTTTAGTCCATTTTAAGGATCCGTTTTCTTCGGGATTTGTTCCCTCATGATTATTTATACTTAATTAAGCTTCTAAATTATTCATTAGCCTAATTAATCACTATTTTTAATTACGGGGTATTTCACATAATGTCAGAATAAAATTCACAATCAATTATTCAATTCCATATCAATTCAAAAATCCAAAAAATCAAATCTTCAAAATATGCCTAAAATCAAATCCATAAAATGAGTCTCAAATCAACCCAATAACAACCCACTACTTAACCCATTTTTTGAGGCCCATTCCTAATCCGGCCCAATAAGTATTTCCTTAAAAAAGACGAAAAGCCCACACTGGGCCCAATTTAGCCCACATCAAAAAGCCTACTTTGACCTGACCCACTTCGACTCGGCCCATTTTGACCTGGCCCAACTTCACAAAACTCGGCCCATCAAACCCAATTCGGGTCTAAACCTATTTAAGGCCCAAACCCATTTCGGACCCAAACCCATTTTGGGCCCAAACCCATTTCGGGCCCAAACCCATTTTGGACCCAAACCCATTTCGGGCTCAAACTCATACCCAATCCGGCCCAATTCAACCCAAAAGCCTAACCAAGGCCCAATCTAGCCCAACTTTGACCCTGTCCAATTATGACCAACCTGAACTTTGACTTGGTCCAACTTTGACCAATCCAAACTTTGACCTTGACCCAACTTTGACCCGGTCCAATTATGACCAACCCGAACTTTGACTTGGTCCAACTTTGACCAATCTGAACTTTGACCTTGACCTAAACTTTGACCAACCCAAATTTTAACCCGACCCATTTTCCAACCCCAACCCAAATTCAATTCAAACCAAATTCCATTCAAACTCAATTCATTCAAGCCTAATTCAAATTCAATCCAATTCAACTTTAATTCCAATTCCATCCACTTCCAATCCAATTCCAATCAAAAATCAATCTAATTTCAATTCTAATTCAAATCAAAATTCATTCAACTTCGTTTTCAATTTCATTCCAATTTCCCATACAATCTGAGCGTCTCACAGACCCGAGCGTCTCACAGACTTTGTCATTCCAATGATTCGAATGTCCCACAGACCAGAGCGTCTCACAGACCCGAGCGTCTCACAGACCCGAGCGTCTCACAGAACCGAGCGTCTCACTGACTTTGACATCTCAAGGTTTTAAACATTTCACAGACCCGAGCGTCTCACAGACTAACACTTCAAACTTGAAACTTCTCAAAACTCTAAACTCTACTAAATCTTAAACCCCAAACTCCTAAAACCCAAAAGTCGTGAACTACGTAAGGTCTGATCTCAACAGGAAGTTGAGTACGTAGGCAGCCCATCTAGGGTGCAACCCTATTCCTAACAAAAAACCCTTTTCCCCCTCTAAGTTGACTCTCATATCTCTCAAACACTCAAACCTTCTTCGGCTCCACTAACTTCAAACCATCAGACTCCAAGTTTTGTCTATTCACCTAACCTCAGACTTTTCCTAAATCTTCATTCTATACTCATCCGAATTTAACAATTCCTCTCCTTGGCGCAAGCATGACAGAAAAGCTCGCCTCATCCACTCTCTTTCTCTCTTCCCGTCTCAATCTTATCCTTGGCTTTTAAATGAATCTCTCTAAAAAGGTTTTGAAAGAAGGCAATCCCGACAATTGGAGACCGAGGTTTCCTCGGGCACCAATCCGAAGTCGTGGTCCTTGCCACTTCCAAGGGGTGTAACCCAGTGTGAACCCACATAGAATCTCTGAAATGACCAGATAAGTCCTATCCATAGGCAACAATCTTAGAGTCAATTAACGGTTTTTAGGATCCGATCTTCCTTCCTAGTTATCATAGGTCAAACTAGGTGGTGACTCTAGTCAAATCCGCCTTATAGAGGCATAAGTCCGCGTGGAGCCCATCGAGAGCGGGTGTAGTGCTCACTAGCATTCCCTATAAGCTTTCTGGGAAAGACGGACGATGTAGTAGGTATTTGAGGGATGCCAGAATAACGAGTAACCCTCCACAGAATGGCATTTTCTAGGATCTAGGCTTTTTAGTCAGAACCATTTAAATAGACCCCCCTCATACCGAAAAAATCACCCTCCACAGAATGGCGACTCTGTTGGGGAAAACTTGAGTAAGTTTTTTCCACAAAACTTGGTCAAGGAAGACTGAACTCCATTCAAGATGGGATTAGACCTGGCAATTTTAACCCAACTCGAAACCCAACCCGAACCCAACCGATTTTGTGGGTTTGGGTCCTCATTATTGACCCATTTATTTTTTGGGTTGGGTTAGGGTAAGACCCTAATTTTTTGGGTTGGGTTAGGGTAGTGATCTAAACCCACGACCCAACCCGAAACCCGAAATGTATTTATAAATAATAAAAATATAAATTACTTTTGTATATAAAATTATTTTCAGACCAATAATACAGCCCAAAATTTTTACCTATTGGCTCACCTGGCCCAGTCAAACCTTAGTGTACGGTTAAAAACCTTAATGTCTTGCGGTGCGGTGCAACATTCTCACATATCCAGTTCAGGTGCCGCTGTTCATCTAGGCCAAAGGTTTGTTTTCTTTCCTCATGTTTTTTTTTCTCATGCATCACAACGTTCTCGTCTCTTCCTCTTCACCTTTTCACATCTTTCGTCTCTATTTCTTTTGACAATACAAGATAGTATATTGATTTCTGGATAAGCATGCTCGTATACTTGTTTGACTGTACTGCCATTTGTCATCTTGAAGTGCTTCTTGTTGTTGTGATTATGTAGGTAGGATTCTTAAAACCTATTTCTCCTTTTGTGTTTGTCTATTTGGTTGATGTTACTCCATAACTTCTATAATTTCGAACTAGACTTTACCACTATTCCAGGATTCATCATGCCAATTTCATCAGTTTTGTTTATTTTTCTTTGTTCTTAATTAGCTTTAGTATTTATGAAGCACGGACACGTCATTTTGTATCGTCTCTCATCCCGGAAATGTCTCAGAAATAAGGAGACGTCCGGAAATGCAAGAAACTGAAGATGGTCATGCATATCTTTCTACTATAGACATGTTCCACTACAATTACTATTGAAGAGTGAGTCTTTCGGTTGAAAGCTGAGTTGTACATGGTGTTTGATGAGTATATAGGAAAGAATACTAGCAAAAATCATTCCCCTTCTACTTCTGCATCTTTTTCACCAACAACCCTCTCACCGTCTATTGATTGATGGATATATAGTTACCATGCTTGCTAATAATGATACAGTTGCATTTGATACCACTTTGCTAACGGTTTATACACCACATAATCGTAGTAGTTCTGATTTCAGATCTCGAAACCTTGGTGTGCGGATGAGCAAGTAGTAGTAGTAGTAGTATATGGAGTTGATCTAGATATTTCGCTGGTTTGATTATTTAATTGATCATATTCACTAATTAAGAAGAGATGATATATACTGATAGAAGAAAGAAAAAATAGAAACAGACCTGAAGCTACTGTAGTTGCTGAAAAGAGGAAAGTAATAACCTGGTTGGTTTAACCCGGACGTTTTATTTATGGTTTTTTGTTTCCCAATCACTTTTAGATTTCCTACTACATGAAATTTGACGTTGTATTAAGATATTTTCTATCTGGATTAGGGAATGAATCATTTGTTTTATTTTCATTCTCTATTTGATTAACTGGGATCATGTATAAATCTAGATAGGACTCATAAAAGAAACCTATGGAAGGAGACATTATCAGATTTTTGAATTCATAGGAAACTGTGTAGAACTCTGGATTCTTTGCATAACATATCGTTTAAAGTCGATTACGTTGGCTTAAAAAATGGGTTGGGTTAGGGTTGAATGATTTTAAATGGGGGTTAGGGTCATGATTCTTTCAACCCGATTGATTTTTGGGTTGGGTTGGGTTGGGTAATGATATTTTAAATGGGTTGGGTAGGGTGATATCAACCGACCCATCAACCCGAATTGCCAGGTCTAGTTGGGATTTCCCTACTTCTTTCAAAACCTTCACGAGATTCATTCAAAAGCCATTAGGACTACTCTACTCCACACTTAGAGTGTGTTTGAGAGGATAGTTATGATGAGAGTTCAGAGTTCGAGATGGGCCTTGAGTGCCACGTGTGTGCTTTGATATTTGCATGATTCGCTTTTGTTCACGGTTGCGTGTTTACTGTCTTATGTTTACCGTTCTTCATGCATGACATGATATTTTATTTGTTACTGTTTATTTACCGTTTTATATAAATGGGGCCTTCCTTGAAGGAGTCAACCCATTGTTGCATCGGGTAGCTTAGGACATGCATTCCTCTGTGTCACCCGCTTCATCCATATGTCACGGGATCCCAATCGGTCCACGGTTGATTCCCCATAAGTTGGGTCCTTCCTAGAAAGAGTTAACCCACGAGGTAATACGGTCCAAGACCAACGCCTTGAAAACTCATGATCCAAAAATACTTTCCCTTCTCGAGTCCAAGCCAGCATATAGTGACCTTTGAGCCTTCAGTGTCCAACTGCCTGATCCGGTGTCTAGGACGGGTTTTATAGGTAGTCATCCCCTTGTATGTCGTCTGTCTGACCACCATTTGCCTTACCCTGAAGATTGCATGGGCTCAGTTCTCCATGATTCCTCTGCACCACGGGTGTCTTTAAAGCCCAATGTCACGGTACAAATTCATAGCGGATCCCGTATTTACGGATACCCATACATGACAGAGCGTAGTCAGCGAATAATTTGGACTTTAGACACACCTTATCGTGCAGACGATGGGAGACCCGTTCCCATGCAGTACTTCCCCAAGTTTCCCAAAAGTGAGTATGTTGTGATAATCCCCGGCCGTGGCTCGTGTGACTGTATCACTTCGGGTATCCTGACCTTTCAAACTTAAGCACTCTGGACTTTCTTGATGACGTGCCCCACAAGGCGTAACAGAGATAAATCCCGAGAGATGAACAGTGAAGGAACGACGGTTCCCCCGGTGGTATGGAAGCATTGATTAACCTGGAAGGTGATTATCCCAATCATTCACACTCAGCTCCACATAAAATCAGCCACGATTTTTATTTGTACTTACATCTATGTGTGATCACGTTTCAAAAATGAGCAAAAATGAGAAAATGAATCATGTCAAACACTCTAATGAAATATCTTTAAAGTCGTCCATCTCAAATGATTTCAAAAAATAATGATTTTCAAAATTGTTATTTCCAAAGCAGTTTTCAAAATCGATTTCAATCAAAGTCTTCCAGAAAATAAACTTTGTCAAACGGTTTGCAAAGACCAGATTTCAAAAATCTACTGTTACAAATGATTTTCAAACACTACTTCTCACAAATGTTATTTCAAAAACTTTGTTCAAAAACAGATTTCAAAAACCTACATTTTACAAACGAATTTCAAACAACTTTTTTCACGAGTATTATCTCAAACTTGTTTTTGAAAACAGTTTTCAAGCCGATTTCCACAAATGTATTTCAAACTAAATGATTTAGTCCCCATGTTATGACCCGCTATTTTTGAAGTTCAACCCACCTTCAAGAGCAGCGGTCATTACCGTGGAGCGTACTAGTCATTTCGTGTTTTCACGAAAGTGGTGGATTTTCGCAAAGGTTTTGTTCTTGATCATTCACCTTTCCTTTCTCAAAAAACGCCCCTCATTTTCCTCGTCGGAGCAGATGGAGCGCATGAAGATCGACAAGAGCGGTTCGAACCAAAAATTAGAGGAGCACCAAATTGAGTCGAGCAACATGAAGACTAGCAACGACCGTTCGAGTCTGAAGTTGTTGAGGGTCAAAAGAGCACCAACCAGTTTCTCTTATCATAGTGTCACCTTGCTGCCCGAACCCGAAGATGAGCGAACGACCAATCAAGAGCCCGCACATGAACAAGTAGTCAGTCAGAAGCTTGAAGACGAAGAAGAAGAATTCAGGAGAAGTTTTTAAGCTCAAACTCCCCGATGTATAGGTTTTCCCCTATGATTCTTTTCTCTCTTGTCATTTCTAAATAGACTACATGTATAGGTCAATACTTCCCTCTGAGTTTTCTTTAGATCATAATGTGTATAGGGTTCCCTACTCCCTATTTTATTTGCGAATGACCGAGCGTCAAAATTCATACTAAGAAAACCCACCACTTCGAAAACACGCGTTTTCAAAACTGCTTTTCTAGAAAACTTGATTTCTTTTAGCACACACGACTTGCTTCTTCCCATTTTCGGTCATTTCACATTCATTAATCATGCATGAATCACCCCCATCTCACAAAAATTGCATGGTCACATGTTACATTCCAAACACACGTCACACAAGCATTCACCCATTTTTCATGCATGCTAACACTCACATTTGTCATGTTTTTCTTCCTATTATGATGGCCATATTTGCAGGTGATTAACTATCTTTGCCCGTAAGAGAAAACATGATCTTCGATTTGATGACAAGAATACCAAGGATTCAAACCTTTTCCCATTCAGCTACCATGTACATAAAGACCAACAACAACAAAAAAAGCAACTTCCACCCAAAAAGAAAAATCATACATCCAAAAATCCCAAAAAATGCAGTCACTGTCATATCATGGGGCCACCATGCGGGAGCGGTCACTCCCTAAAAGTCCAAAACTCCAGGAGCCAATCATCAACCGAATATCATTCTGAAACAGCTTCTCTCACATCACACCCGACATATAGACTATCTTCAGGCCAACAGTGATGGGATGAGCTTCATGAACCGCGAGCTAAATTCGACTCAAGCAAGACTAGTCACAACCTTACCATTCATGCATTGCATCCAAAAAGAAAAATAAAAAAAAAACATTCTAGCAAAATCCGTACTCAGTAATTTTCATCATCAACATCACCACATCGTATAGTAATTCCTAATTACCACAACATATTGCATTGTACATAGTTGCATTTGCATATTCTCATATCGAAACGACATCTTTAAAAAAAATCTTGAGAGATTGATTGAACAGAATGCTTGAACCACTAAACTCTCGACCCGTCAATGAACACAAGGGTCTAATCAAAATCAGCACCACAAACCAAGTGAGTAGTGTGCGAAGAGTAGTAGTTTCTCTTGAATTTCAAATGAGGGTACTGGACGATCCTCTTAGTGATAAGGGAAGGGAGAAGAAGTCCATAGAGGTAAAACCACGAGCGACATGTGCATTCCTTTAGCACATGGAGAGGCACAATTCATAGTGAGATCAATGTCGATAAACAGGATACGAACTGTGATTCATGTTAAGATCCGAGAATTAGTAAGAAGACAATCATCGACTAATAAGGATGACAAGGCACTTAGGATCGAAAACCTACACAAGACCAAAAAGCTTGAATTTCCTTGTGCATAATCCCTTAGTGAGCCCCGCTGAGCCTTTCACGATAAACCTTTTTCTGTGAACTCCACAACATGCCAACCCACGTACATATATTTACTCGCCCTTGCAATAGAGGATATTGAAGGAGCCGGAGCCACAGTCTCTCCCCCACCATCTTTCACAAGAACAGCAAATGAAAATGTCCAAAGAAAATCAGTGAGTCAATGCAACTCCAAAGTCAAACACCAAAAAAGAACACCGAAAATGTTTAAGAAGATCGATGATTCAATGCAACTCCAAAGCTGAAAGCCAAAATACAAAGCAAAGAATGCTTAAGAAAGTTAATGAGCCAAATGCAATTTCAAAAACAAAAAAATGAGAAGAAAGTTCAAATCGTATGCTAGGAGAGGCAAGAAGGAGAAATCCAAACCAAAAGGACCAATGATGTCCCGAAGAAACCGATAAGGGGTTATCAAAACCCGTCTAATCATTCCACCCATGGCAAAGGCGAAACATGTCCTCTATTGCACAAAAGCTCCACAATTCCCAAATAAATCCTCCAGTCCCGTGTGACATACATCATACCCCTCAGCCCCGTTATTACCCAATAAAAGACCTCTAACTCGTTAGTTGATGAACATTAACTGAAAGTATCAAACTTGAAACATGAATCATAAGCTTCATACTTGTTATCAACATGTCCTGTCATACCAAAGGGACCATGAGCGAATGAGTGTGACCTTACCCCATAAGGTCCTCTGAGTGCGAGTGAATCTCCAATATGAGCACCAAATCATAAACAATCTGTCCCATTGTAGGTAAGGAACTTGTAAGGATTGGAAAGTCCAAAACCTCGAAAAGAAGTTCTAAGGAAAATACTGCTCCGAGCATCAAGAGTATCATCACGACATTCGCACACACGGCCATACTCACGAGAGATTGACCCGCATCCCTCCATGAGAAGAAAGCGATTCACGCATTCGAATTCAACAATCACTGAAGATCAAACCGAAGATGTCTTATATTCGTAAACCTCATATTAATAAAGATAGGACCGTGCCATCTCCAAAACTGCATATGTACATCACATCACATCCACATGTATCATAATCACTTCATCATCAACATCCGACCGGTAATGAAATACCCCTAAGGTTCAATAAATAAATTAAAAGACAATTAATGGGTTAAGAAGGCTAGTAAGCCTTGATGAACCATTAATCATGAAAACTCCTAAGCACACTTATATAAATAAATATGTACTCCATGAAGGTTACTAAACCTTATATAAACACATGGACATAAGTGGAGCCTAGTAAAGGAGGAAAATCAATCTACAGTTGATTTATCATAATATACACATCTTCATGAACAAAGAACACAAACACTTAAGGAAAATATACCTTAAGAAGTCATAATGACTTGTGAGTAAAATATCACTTGTAACACAAGTGTATACACCTTTGGACACTAAGTAACACATGTTATACATGTTAACACATTAAACAAGTCCAAGATACACTAGAAGTGCAAAAAGAACATCAATATCAAAGGTGAATCAAAGTATACATTTTTACTAGTTTTAATGAATAGTAAAGTATACCAAATCCTTAAGAAAACGTTTTTATACACTTAAGGATGAATAAAACATGTTGGAAACAAACTAACACATGATATAAGTCCAAATGTACAAGTTATAAGTCCAAATGTACAAGTTATAAGTCATAACATTAAAAATGAAACAAAATAGACTATTTTGCCCCTTGGTACAATGGAGGCCGACAATGCCCATGCAAGTGGCTGTCAACTTTAAAAAATTTGAACCAAGAAGTCTTATTTAGGTGGCTTAAGTCAACAAACACTAAAATAAACACAAACCTTACCAATAATGCCTTAAAAGTCATCTTTCTTCTCTTTCCTCCTCATTATTCCTTGGCTGCCGATTTTGAAAGCTCCAAATCCTCTCTAAGTCTGCTACTAAACAGCCAAGAACAAGCTTGGAAAGAATTACATTCCTAAGGCTTAAGGTAAGCTCTTAACTCATGTGATAGTTCATTCTCTTCCTCTTTTCACTAGCTATCCAATGGTCTAAGATTTATTTACTTCCACCCACGTATCTAGGCTGGATCTAAGTTGCAAAGAAGGGTTAAATTCGACTGGAACCAAGGTTGGAGAAGAAAACAAAGCAAAGTCATTCCTTAAGGTAAAAATGTGCTCTAAGCACCTACCTTCTTCTCTATTGTTGTTACAACGAATTCCTACCATCTAAACCTTCTATAATCTTCATATTTACATGCTAGAAACGTTGGTGCACCTTCATCCACTCGAAGTTGGCCCAAACCACCCAAAAACACCTTAAAAATGGGGGTTAAAGAGTAAGTGTTCTAGCTTTTGTACAAGTGAGTTGTTCCACCCCTTTGGCATGCTTTTATTAAGGGATTGACACCCTTCATTCCTCTGGAAAATAGGGCTGTGGAGCACTTGGGAACAGCTTCAAATCTTAAGGGACCCGATGAACGTGTCTCATGTTTTATTGGGTCCCACAGGTCATATATGACCTTAAAAACTTTGGATTTGGCATTGAACAAAAATATAACACCTTAGCATCGTCCATGTAAAGTTTCATCAAATTTGGATATCATTTAACCATCTTTTAAGTTGATCAAATATTAGAAAAGTTGTTGGATGTAAAATTGTGGAAACCACATGGGTGGGCAAAGTAATTTTTGAAACCTCGTGGGTGGGCTGTGTAAATTCGCCAAACTTCATGGGTGGGCGATGTAATTTTCCCAAGGTAATTACAAAAAAATATAGGCCGTGGGCTGTATTAGGTGGAAGTTTGGTGTTTAAAATGAATTTAAGTAAAAATTATAACACCTTATAAAGTTTTATTACAAAATTGTAAAAATAGGAAAGGTTGGGGTATATATAGTAATTACCGAAAGTTTGGGTTTCAAACAGAATTTAGAAGTCAAAGTTGACTATATAGGAGGCTTTGACCAAGTTTAGGAATTTATGAAATTAAATACTAACTTATAATAAGTTAAGTATGAAATTGTAAAAGATTTACAAATATTGGGGTGAAGTAGTGATTTCCGAAAATAATGGGTACCAAATGGAGATTAGAACAAACCTTGGGTTATTAGGAATTTTTAGGAATTTATTTGGTTGAATTTGGAGTTAGTATGAATTATATAAGTATAATATAAGGTATTTTATATCATTGTTACATTTGGGTAACACATGGGGTGGAAACCGTAAATACTGAAAGTATAAGGTTAGGGATGATATTTATAACCTCTTGGTATAGTTTGGTAATTTTTGGAATTATATATGAGGTTTTATTAAGATATATGTATAATATATAGTTTTAATGATATTAGAAACTATATGTTATAAAATGGGGTAATTTGGTGAATATAGAAAGTTAAGTGGTGGAAATTAAATTAGAATAGACCATGGGGTCTGTTCGGCAATTTTAAGAAAATACAACCATAGGTTATAATCATATTAAGGTTTAAAGGTTATAATATAAGGTATATATTATAAGTGTAACAAGAAATAATATTTGGGGTGATTATGTATTTTCTGAAACTTTGTGGAATCAAATAAAAACCGACAACCATATGGGTTGTTTGGTATTTTGTAACATTTTATAACTATAGGTTATAAATGTTTTAATTATTTAAATATCATAAGATATGTTATATAACTATAATGTAACATTATATAATTAATGTGGTGGTTTCGTGAATATTAAAGAATATAAATGTTGTCCGGTATTTATGAGTATTTTTGAATGAGGATTTATAATATGGTTATTAATGATATAAGGGTTGTAACATTTATAATATAAGAAATATTCATTAAGGAAGAATGGACATATTATAAAGGATTACCATATAATATATGGTCCCATAATACATATATATAGATAAATATATGTTACGGAGTGAGAAATGCAATATGGTTCAATAACCATATAATATCATAATTAAAATGATATAAGATAAGGAGAAAAGAATCATATTAGTTAAGGAAATTCTAATGTTATGTTGTTTATGGAATAACAAGGAGTTAAATAGTTCAAGTATTTTAATTATGGATTATACAACATTTCATTTGGGAAGACTAACCTTAGGAAAATAAATACTAAGGTGAGATGTATAATATATGATCAAGATTATACACGCAATAAAGTGGCAAACTATATCATATACGATGTATATTAAATTACATGCGATGATGAATGTTGAGTTAAGTATATTAATATACCACGACGTAAACATGCATGTAATATAGCGTTAACTAATCCCGAGCTAAACCGAAAACCCGACAAACGTTGTTAGTAAATGACGGGGAATGAACCGGGAGGGATTAACGACGGTACGGGGTACCGTAGAGTAATGTTGTTATACGGAATACTAATCTGTAGTATTATATGTATTATTAGACTATTAGAGACGACGCGAGGAGCATCGGATCTAGCTGGTTCATACTCCACCGTTTTAAATCAGGGTGAACGGTATGTTATTTATGTGGCTTGATTGTCTCTGAGGATTTCCTCAGTTCAGACATTGTGTGAAAATCTGTGTTAAGATTGAATGTCTGCTTGTGTGAATTAATATGCTTGAGTTGAGTATTAATGCTGCTTTATTATTATTACTGTTGAACGATAACAGTACCGTTCGTATATATGAACATATTATAAAACGAACTAGCGGCAATGATGCTATCTTATATGTGTAATATAAGGAACGTAAGTAAAACGTTGTAGCATTAGGATAATAAGATATATATATATATATACATTATCCGAGACTTATATACGGAGCATTGGCCTCTTTAACGCCGCTCTCGTATCTAACACTGGATCCCGAGTCGACATACTCAGGATTGGACTAACGACCTTATTCTGCTGTGTTAGGAAAAATAGTAAAACAATGCGATGGTATAGATAAGTTTATCAAGAGGAAGTGGCTCTTGCTGTGAACTGTGATCAATTAACGATACTAGGATACCGTGTGGGTATCCGTAAGTATCAGGATAAATTTCCAACGGACTACAGATGGTTCGTCGGTCGGAGACTCTACCGCTGGAGTGGCTACTGCCGTGGGTGACCCGCCATAGGAGATGGGTAACTTAGAGACACGTCGTTCTAACGAGACGTTGTCATTAGGCATGACTGAACAATTACGAATGACTATATTAGCTCGTACATTAGGCGAACATTATTTGGGCTTGTATGCCAAAGATGGGAAATTATACTTGTTTATAATTCTCGTTGTTTCGCCTTGTTGCTTAATGGTTATGCTTTGTGGTTATGTGTGGTATGTTGGTGGATTTGTTTGAACGAGTCATTGTGCTCATATTGTGATTATTGTGGATTGTTTGGTCGAGTGAGTCGCCGTACTCAATTATGAGCTATCAAGTGTTTGTTGGAATGGAGTCTATGTACTCATATTAGCGTTGTAACGCTTTCAGTGGTTTACTACGATGCGATGTGTGAAGCCGGGGGCTTGTTTTGCTATTTGAGTTCACTGCAATATATGTTGTTGCTTTACAGTTTTTTTTATATTAAACTACTTGCATGAAAATGAATTGCATGCTCTCGACCAATTAACTGAGGGTCCGAGGGGGCATGACAGTCATGTAGTAACATACTTAGCAGGGGCTGATTCCATACCACAAACAAACATTTTGCAGGTATGCAGCTTCCGGTGTCGACAAAAAGCGGGACGCGCTGGGTAGTTTACTTACAGTTGTTTAAATATGCACTGTTGCGTTTTGATACGAACTTAGAAACGTGTATAGGATTGGGATACTTAGAATGCTCACTATGAATGTATTTTGTATTGGTTGGGAAGGTTATATCTATCTCTTGTTGTCACTGTGGGAAATTGTTTCGTATTTATATATATATCAGTAAGCACGTTATTACTCATATGGGCGAGTGAGAACGGTGACACCAGTAGTTCAATTGTTTAGATTACCGCTGCGATTACAATGTTAAGTAAGACGATTAGGAGCCGATTAGAGTAGGGGTGTTACAGGTAAGAACTCTACGTAGTCTCGCTGAAAGTTTACTACAGTTGTAGTTCTTGAAACGCAACTTCCGATCAAAAGAAGTCAAACCTAAAATCATCCCATGACCCTATCCATAACCAAAATGGAGCCATGCGGGAGCCATCCTCATACGTTGAGACCATCCCAGAGACCATCCCTAGGGCTACACGGGAGCCATTTCCTCACCAAGGCCTTGTCCACAGAGGATCGAACTACGTATGGTCTGATCTCAATATGGAATTGAGTACGTAGGCAGCCCGTTCAGGGTGCGACCACATCAAAGGTGAAAACTTCCCTTTTCCCCTCGGTGTCATAAGTGAACCAACCAAAGCATCGTCATGCTCAATCGGCAAAGGTCATCCCAAAGCATCCTGGAATCATGTCAGAGCCATCCCGGAGCCATGATTAGAACCACATCGGAGACATCCAATTATGTTTAGCCATTCACCCATTGTTTAGCCATTCAACCACTACGAAATCCAAAGAAAGAAAACCCCATCAAAAAATAAAGCCATCTTCGGAGCCATCAAACCACCATCGAAATCTCAAGGCAAATCAAAGTCCACCAACTGTCACAAAATCACAAACCATATCAAACCCACCAACCACCCCGAGACTGTTGGCCTCACCGGAGCCATCAGTGCATGTTAGAGCCATCAAACGTCTACCGGAGCCACCAGTGCATGCCGGAGCCATCACACGTCTACCGGAGCCATCTGTGCATGCTGGAGCCATCAACGTACATCGGAGCCATCAACAAATGCTACAACCATCTCAGATCCTTGAAGAAATAACGGAGCCACACTTGAGCCATCTTGAAAGTTATATAGCAACTTTGAAGCCATCAACTCCTAGCAGACGATCTACAACCACGATTTCAATTCAACTAATGCATGTGCTAACCACGTCATACCTCATTTCATTTACATGTGGGAATCCTTTCAAGGGTGCCACAAAAAAAATCACTCATGTCATTCGATCAATTGTTTCACTCAAGTTTGAAATATAATCTTCATTCCACTCAGGTGGCCTTTCACTTGTAAAACTTTTTTTACTATTCAATTCACCTCTTTTGTTTCAAACCCGCTAGGCAGCTATTGCGCTACTACTGCGGTCGCATTTTTCATTTTACACCCGCCAGGCAGCTATTGCGCTACTGGTGCGGTCACATTTTCATTTTACATCCGCCAGGCAGCTATTGCGCTACTGGTGTGGTCGCATTTTTGTTTTACACCCGCTAGGCAGCTATTAAGATACTAGTGTGGTCGCATTTTCGTTTTACACCCGCCAGACAGCTATTGCGCTACTGGTGCGGTCACATTTTCGTTTTACACCCGCCAGACAGCTATTGCGCTACTAGTGCGGTCGTATTTTCATTTTATACCTGCCAGACAGCTATTGCGCTACTGGTGCGGTCGCATTTTCGTTTTACACCCGCCAGGCAGCTATTGCGCTACTGGTGCGGTCGCATTTTCATTTTACACCCGCCAGGCAGCTACTGCGACACTGGTGCGGTCGCATTTTTATTTTACACCCGCCAAGCAGCTATTGCGCTACTGGTGCGGTCGCATTTTCATTTTATACCTGCTAGACAGCTATTGCGCTACCGGTGCGGTCGCATTTTCGTTTTACACCCACCAGGCAGCTATTGCGCTACTGGTGCGGTCGCATTTTCGTTTTACACCCGCTAGGCAGCTATTGCGCTACTGGTGCGGTCGCATTTTCGTTTTACACCCGCCAGGCAGCTATTGCGCTACTGGTGCGGTTGCATTATCGTTTTACACCCGCCAGGCAGCTATTGTGCTACTAGTGCGGTCGCATTTTCGTTTTACACCCGCCAGACAGCTATTGCGCTACTGGTGCGGTCACATTTTTGTTTTACACCCGTCAGTCAGCTGCTACTGGTGTGGTGCATTTTTGTTTTACATCCGCCAGGCAGCTATTGCGCTACTGGTGCGGTCGCATTTTCGTTTTACACCCGCCAGGCAGCTATTGCGCTACTAGTGCGGTCGCATTATCGTTTTACACCCGGCAGGCAGCTATTGCGCTACTGGTGCGGTCGCATTTTTGTTTTACACCCGCTAGACAGCTATTGCGCTACTAGTGCGGTCGCATTTTCGTTTTATGCTTGCTAGGCAGCTATTACGCTACTAGTACGGTACACAATCAAAAGTATTATAGGCTCGTCATAAGACCTATAGCTAGATGTCAAGAGGTTTAGTTGAGGCTCTCCTAAGTCCTCGTACTTTCAATTGCATTATAGGCTCGTCATAAGTCATATAGCTAGATGTCAAGAGGTCTAGTTGAGGCTCTCCTAAGTCCTCGTGCACCCCCAACCAATCTATTGTTAGCATTCTAGGCCCGTCATAAGCCCTAGGACTGGATGTCAAGAGGTCTAGTTGAGGCTCTCCTAAGTCCTCGTGCACCCCAAACCAATCTAATTTCTAGTATTGCAGGCTCGTCATAAGTCCTCATGCATCCGGTCACCATATCATATTTCCGACACCCCATTACATTCGTGCAGACACAGTCACATCCAATACAACACAAAGATGTAGTGAGAATTGTTGGCGCCTTCTCAACCTTGATTCAATTTTGCAAGCCTTTGCAAAATTGGATCAAGGGGAGCCATCTGTAGACACCGAAAATTCTCACCCCATAAAGCAAAATTCAGACAAATAAATAAAATAAGAACGTCGTCGCCTTTCTTTTCAGAACTTATTCATGTGCATACCAAAATGAAACTGTCATTTTATGACAAATTTTTCAATTCAATGTTCAAAGCATCTGTTTTCAAATCCATTCCCTTTTGTAATTTACTTATTTTACCATTTTATTTTTTATTTATATTAGTCAATCCTGTTTTATTCGCTTATTTATTTACCTTTTCGTTTTATTTCGGTTCATGCTATTTTGTTACTTGTTTATTTTATCTCATTTCTTTTCATTCATACTTTTACTTGTATTTTCTTTATTAGTACTTGTTTTACTTTGTCTTTATCACTATTATTTTTAGAATTGATTTCATCATTTTATGTACAATTTTCACTATTATATTCCTTACCAGCATATTTCGTTTTGTCACTAATTCGATTAAACTTTCTCTCGTCTCATTTTATTTTGTTATTATTATTATTATAATAATTATTATTGTTATTTACATGCTACTCGTACATATGTAATTCAACTTCCATTTTTATTGTGTTCGTTCGCATTTTAACCACCATTTAATTAGTACTATTTCATGTACTTGTTATTCTTTCATTTCATTTACTTAATACTTTATGATCCTTTCGTTTTTTTATCCTCACTCCATTGTTTCACGATTCTTCAAAAGAAAACAATTCATTTTGTCGATCAAACATGTTCGTCTTACTCTGCATTTTCGTTTACAATATTAATGTTTTTAAATAATTTACTCAGTTCGAATTAGGACTTTGGTATTATTTTTCACATTCATATAATAAGTTCTTTGTTAGGTGTAGATAGTTAGTATAAGCATGAAGAATGTCATTGCCTTGGGTTAGAACCTGACAATTTTGGAGATCACGTTATTGTTGCATGAATACATTGATAATTAACATTAGTCCAGCTGGTATGTGCCTGTTACGGTGAGTTTTTTTTTTTTTTGAAAACCTTGTTACGGTAAGTTGGAAGTGGTGGGTTTGAATCCCACACCCTGCCTATATTTTATTTTTACAGCCCAGCCCAGTCATGAGTTCAGAACAAATACTGCCCACCTCAAGTCCTGTTTGACCTAAGAAGCAAACCCTACCGCATACCTTATCGGGACAAGCAATAACAGCCGCCATCATCAATCCAAAAAAAAAGAGGTTCTCACAAAGGTCATTCTCTTCTTCCTTGGTCCAAACATGCTCTGTTGCTCTTCACCGTCGTTGCAGAACGAGAAACCTCAAGCACTGCATCTCTTCTTGCTTTCAATCACTGTATTTTGCTACCCCAAACTAGCAACCAAGAACATACGCACATACTCCTTCTTCTTCATTCTCTCCTTCAAAGTAATATATTACCAAACCGCAATACATGCTCTGCCTCATTCTCTTGTCCTCACGGTAATATGCAATCCAAAACTGGTAACAATAGCCCTTTTTCATTCTCTTCCTCACGGTAATTTGGAACCCAGCCGATGAAAACAAGGGTCATTTGCTCCACCCTTCTTCACTCTCTTTATCACGGTTTTGCTACCCAAAACTGGCGAACCAAGGGAACATACAGACTTCTCTTCATCCTCTTCACTCCCTTCTTATGTTTGCCTGAAAACAAGGAAAATATACTCTCTACTCCTCTTCTGTTGTATGCAAATCACTAGAACTGGCAAACAAAGAGCATCAAGCTCTTTGCACTTCTCTTATGCTCATGTTGGCAAACTGGGAACGTATATGCTCTATGCCTTCGTCCTTCTCTTCCTGTGTTTTTGCAACCTAAGCTGGCCAACAAAGAGCACACAAGTTATGGGTTGCTTTATTTTCTTCAACTGGCGACAAGGAACATGCCTCTGTTGCGGTTTCTTTCCTCTCTCCAACACGTTTTGCAACCCACTAGCAAAGGAGAGTAGCTATATGCTACTGCATCTCTTCTCCCCTACATGCTCATGGTATTTTTACAACCAAGCTGGTGAAAAGAAGACATACAAGCTCTGCGCTCTCCATTCTCTTCATTTCCGAGCAAGGAATCTGACAAACAAGGAGCATACCTGCTCTGCGCTTCTTCATTCTCATCACTCAGCGAACAAGGAGCACACATGCTCTGCATATTCTTCGTTCTCTTCACTTGGCGAACAGGAGCACATATGCTCTGCGCTTTCTTCACCTGAACGAGGGACATACAAGTTCTACAACGGCTGCTTCATTCTCTTCACCAGCGAACCGGGAACATACAGCCCTTCTCTGAACAAATCAAGTTGAATTGTTCATCGATTTCCTGATAGAGATCATCCTACATCTGGTATTTCTTTCTAGTCTAAAAAACCATTAAATCTCTGTGCGTGATGTTTATTTGAATAGCAGAATACATGCTTGACTGTACAATCAACTTTTACTCTCTGTTCACCAATTACCTTTGTGTGTTTGTATTTATGAATAACTGAATCCATGCGAATGTATTCTTCTCGTTTCCTTGTCTATTCGTCTGTTCAACAACTGGTCCCCTTGTATGCAAAGTTATGCCTCTTGTGTGTTAGTGAACAAAAGTGCTCATATGGGTTCGGTTCCAAAAAAAAAGTGACTGAGCTTGCAATTTAGATCCTTCATGCACACCTTTTTCTGGATTTCAAAGGAAAGTAATAACCCGGTTTGAATGTCTATCGATTGGAAGATGGAAAATGGGAGCAATTGGTCAGATTTTGTATTTTGAGCTCACTAACCTCCATGTTTTAGGTTGAATAGGTCGAGGATAAAGCTTTAAAATGGCAAACAGAATAAGGAAAGGGGCTAATAACTTATCTAGAGCTAGCTATTAATTTGGCATTATCATTTGCTTAAGTCTTAGATTCTCTGTCTCTTGTCCTTTTGCTTGGATTTTTTTTTGTTTAACAGAATGAATTGGAAATCTGGTTACCATTTATCAGTGGATGTTTAAGTTGGTTTTCGTTCAAGTTTTTCTTTCTTTTTTGTGCGACTTTCTTGTTTGGTCATCGAAAGAAATAAACCAGGAAAATAAAAAGGTTAGCACATTGCATTAGTAACCCAAGGCCAAGACTCACGCTTACTAGTTTTAACTTGAAGTTTATGATAAAATCGAAACCAATAAAATAGGTAACAAAAAAGGGGAAGATAAACAACGGTACATGCCCAAAGATTTTGTAATTTAAGTTCATGATATGTTTGTTCGGTTGCTTATTTTCAAGTCTCATTGTACAATTATTTGCTACCATATGCTCCATTTGTTGTAGCTAGCTTGGTAATTGTTGAGGAAGCCCTAATTAGCCCATAGGTCACCCCTTTGTAGAAAAGCTTTAGGTTGGGGTATCCTCCATGAATACGGGTCCTAGACACGGCCCATGTGAGGAATACCTATTTTCCTTAAAATTTTCCAAATCATCCATAATGTCAGAATAAAATTCACAATCAATTATTCAATTCCATATCAATTCAAAAATCCAAAAAATTAAATCTTCAAAATATGTCAAAAATCAAATCCATAAAATGAGTCTCAAATCAACCCAATAACAACCCACTACTTAACCCATTTTTTGAGGCCCATTCCTAATCCGGCCCAATGCGTATTTCCTTAAAAAAGACCAAAAGCCCACATTGGGCCCAATTTAGCCCACATCAAAAAGCCCACTTTGACCTGACCCACTTCGACTCGGCCCATTTTGACCTGGCCCAACTTCACAAAACTCGGCCCATCAAACCCAATTCGGGCCCAAACCCAATTCGGGTCTAAACCTATTTCAGGCCCAAACCCATTTCGGACCCAAACCCATTTCGGGCCCAAACTCATTTCAGGCCCAAACCCATTTTGGACCCAAACCCATTTCGGGCCCAAACTCATACCCAATCCGGCCCAATTCAACCCAAAAGCCTAACCAAGGCCCAATCTGGCCCAACTTTGACCCTGTCCAATTATGACCAACCTGAACTTTGACTTGGTCCAACTTTGACCAATCCAAACTTTGACCTTGACCCAACTTTGACCCGGTCAAATTATGACCAACCCGAACTTTGACTTGGTCCAACTTTGACCAATCCGAACTTTGACCTTGACCTGAACTTTGACCAACCTAAATTTTAACCCGACCCGTTTTCCAACCCCAACCCAAATTCAATTCAAACCAAATTCCATTCAAACTCAATTCATTCAAGCCTAATTCAAATTCAATCCAATTCACCTTTAATTCCAATTCAATTTCAATTCCATCCACTTCCAATCCAATTCCAATAAAAAATCAATCTAATTTCAATTCAATTCCAATTCAAATCAAAATTCATTCAACTTCGTTTTCAATTTCATTCCAATTTCCCATACACTCTGAGCGTCTCACAGACCCGAGCGTCTCACAGACTTTGTCATTCCAATGATTCGAATGTCCCACAGACCGAAGTGTCTCACAGACCCGAGCGTCTCACTGACTTCGACATCTCAAGGTTTCAAACGTCTCACAGACCCGAGCGTCTCGCAGACTAACACTTCAAACCTGAAACTTCTCGAAACTCTAAACTCCTCTAAATCTCAAACCCCAAACTCCAAAAACCCAAAAGTTGTGAACTACGTAAGGTCTGATCTCAACAGGGAGTTGTGTACGTAGGCAGCCCATCTAGGGTGCAACCCCATTCCAAACAAAAAAACCCTTTTCCCCCTCTAAGTTGACTCTCATATCTCTCAAACACTCAAAACTTCTTCGGCTCCACTAACTTCAAACCATCACACTCCAAGTTTTGTCTATTCACCCAACCTCAGACTTTTCCCAAATCTTCATTCTATACTCATCAGAATTTAGCAATTCCTCTCCTTGGCGCAAGCTTGACCGAAAAGCTCACCTCATCAACTCTCTTTCTCTCTTCCCGTCTCAATCCTATCCTTGGTCTTTAAATGAACCTCTCTAAAAAGGTTTTGAAAGAAGGCAATCCCGACAATTGAAGACTGAGGTTTCCTCGGGCACCAATCCGAAGTTGTGGTCGTTGCCACTTCCAAGGGGTGTAACCCAGTGCGAACCCACATAGAATCTCTGAAATGACTAGATAAGTCCTATCCATAGGCAACAATCTCAGAGTCAATTAACGGTTCTTAGGACCCGATCTTCCTTCCTAGTTATCATAGGTCAAACTAGGTGGCGACCCTAGTCAAATCCGCCTTATAGAGGCATAAGTCCGCGTGGAGCCCATCGAGAGCGGGTGTAGTGCTCACTAGCATTCCCTATAAGCTTTCTGGGAAAGACGGACGATGTAGTAGGTATTTGAGGGATGACAGAATAACGGGTTTTCACCCTCCACAGAATGGCATTTTCTAGGATCTAGGCTTTTTAGTCAGAACCATTTAGATAGACCCCCCTCATACCGAAAAAATCACCCTCCACAATAGTGAACTTTGTTCTCTCTCCCTTAAGGCCGAAAATGGTCTTTAAAATCTTGTTTTTCATTTCCTTCTTCACTTTTATACCCTTAGTTAATTAGTCATATTTATCCCTTCCTAATCCCTTAGATTTTTGCCACTTATCCGGATAAATCCTAACCATTGGAGTGGTAGACGCCTCATTAATGAAGAAGAGATAAGGTTTATCCTTATAATCATTACATAAGGACAAAATAGTGAATAATAAGGAGGTTATATGTGGCGCCTCTATTAGGCCTTGTTTGGCTTGATTTTATTTTGATGTTTAAGGCTATGAGTGTAACTAGGTTAATACAAGCATGGATAGTCTAGTTGAATAAGTTTTCTGAGATTACCCACGCCACCCTCCTAGTGCTCTATTTGGCCAGAAACACCAACTGTGGAAAATGTAATTGCTTTACCATTATTAGAGAGAAAAAGGTTTCAGTTGATTCCTACGATAAAACATCTTCAAGGGCCTCAAATACACCTTCTAGGGTTACTGGCTATCTATGGTTCCCTAGAGTTTAATTGTTTAAATAATTTCCGGCAGTTTTAGGGTTTTCAAACTTCCACCGATTAAGGTTTCCATTGCTCCCTGAGCACTTTCAATCATTAGGGTTCCTCCAACTCCCTTAGAAATTAGGGTTTCTTAGGGTTTATCCAAATCCTCAAATGAATTTCAGTCACCACATATGCTAAACTAAGGTTTCTCGACTTACTAGGGTTCTCTAACGCCTCAGGTTTCCGTCTAATGTTCAACTGAGATTCGGGTATTACATAATAAACTAGTTGTCCATAGCAAACCAGAATTCTAACGACTACTTAGACATGGAAGAAACAAAACTAACAATAATAGAAAGAGAGAAAACCATCAAATATGTAATGAAGAATTGGTGATGAAATCCCAATATACTCGTTGTTCTAGTCTCCAATTGGCTAATGTTTTCTTCTCTTTGTCCTCACGCACTCGGTGGCTAGGGTTCTCAAAATTCACTTCTTTCTATTTGTGTGCATATGACTCTCGTAACAAAATCCCTAGACGATTGTCACTTCTTTTCTTTGTATAAAGCATCCATCGTGAGTCATCATCAATTCATGATTTTTTATCCTTTTGTATAATCTTGTTTCGAAGATATATATTTGTATATATCTAAGTTCACGTGCAGCCTCACCATTGCTTTTCTTTACGAGAGTGTATGCAGCTCCAATCAGGTGTGTGAATAAAGTATAGCCCAATGATGTGCTCTCCACGTGATTGGCGGCACCGCCTTCTTTCATGCAGCTGCTCGATTCCAACCAAAATCAGCTCTCATGTGTAGATTTGAAATACCCCAAACCTTAATAAGTTTTTTAAACACTAAACTATGGTATATTAAGACTAAAAAGTGTCTTAGAAACATTAGTAAACAATATAACCCTTAGAAAACACAATTTAATGCCTTAAAGGCAATATGGGCAAAAATGTGCTCTAAGCTTGGGATAACCTTGGTTAAGACCTAATGAGCTTACCAAGACCTTATTTATATATTAACGAACATATTAAACCAATTACCAAAGAAAACCAAGCTTGAAAACAAGTTAAAACACAAAATGTGCTTTAAGGAGCCTTAAAGCACATTTTTGAAAAATTGTCTTGTAAATGGGTTTTGAATGGCTAAATGTCCATAATTACTCTTTAATTAACATGTGTACTACTTAGTATCACATTACGAAGTCTAAATCAATGGGAAATCAAAAATTTCACAACTATGTGCCTTGTTTTGTGAATAGTAACTAAAATAAGCTAGTTTATAACATAAGTCATTATAAGTGATTTAATTGGTCAACTAAGACCAAAACACCCCTTATTACTTAATGGGGGCCGGTTTTTTCATGGTGTGAGTCACCACTCTTGCTAGCTTATTAAGGAAATAAAGAATGATTAAATAAGTACTATTTACTTTAACTACAAAATATCTTCTAAAAGCAAATACCAAACTTCATTCTCTCATTTCCCTTGTTCCCACCGTCTTATACCTTCCTTCTTTCTCTCATTCACGGTTAAGCTACAGCACCACCACCATTCACCATCTTCAATCACTTGTAATTCCTAGCTCCATTTACCAAATCAAAAACCAAGACCACCATTCTCTTAGTCTCATCAAGCTCTTCAACTTCATCCTTTCAAAACTCCAAGAGCTCCATTTTGGTGCCAAGAGGAATCTCCATGGAAGGAGCTTGAGCTTATAATTTTACATCTTATTGTTCTCCTTTGCTTCAAGGTAAGGAAACTCAAAGAAAAATAACATTTCCTCCATGTTTTAGTGTTGACCGAAATTACACCTTGTAATGGTGTCTTTAACTTGCTTGTTTTAGCTTCATTTCAACCCTTCAAGGACTTGGTGGAGTCTTCTCTTGCTACCTATCCAAACTCTCTTTCATTGCCAAGGTAAAACAATCATCTTAATGTTTTAAGACAATATATGTAACTAGGGTTTACAATGAGATTAAGCTTGAAGCTTGAATACTCATTACCTTGCTTGTATATTGATTAGAAGTTAACAAGGAACTAAAGCCTTGCCAATTTTAATCAAGGAAACAAGAAAGAAGTTTGTGAGGAAAAGAGGTAAATATGCTAACTTAATGTAGCTTATAATGCCTTAGGAAAAATGAGCTTAAGTTGTTCATTATAACTACTTAAAGAGCCAATGGTAAATGAGTTAGTAAAATGCTCTCAAGGAGTTTATTAAGGGCATATGTATTGTTGGGTGTATTTGCAGGTCAAAGGCAAATATAATATGGAAATTCAGTGTTTATGGTTTATGCAATTTAAGGGCCTAAGAGCCATGTTATTTAAGGGCCTAAGTGCCAAGCAATTTAAATTATGCACTATATTGTGATGTAGTGTAAATTTGGTGAAGTTTTGTGTATAAGAATGTTCTTGATGGATTTTAGTGTTCTTGGATGTTCAATGGTGAAAACAATGTGTTTGGTGTAACAAGATGTTAGTAGAACCCATGTCAAAAATTAGGTAATGTATAAGAAGTTATAAGTGTTTAAAGGAGTTTTGGTGAACTAGGAAGTCTTAGGAGTGACTAGGTATTTTATTAGGAAAGAAACTATGTATTAAGGTGTTTTAGAGTGCAAAAAGGACTTAGGCATTATATTGGAAGTTTTAGAATGCAAATGAGTGTTTTGGAATACACCAAAGTCATTTTGGAGTTGTGTTGAGACTTATGCAAACTTTGGTAATCAAGGAGGAAGTATAAACTTGTGGAGAGATTTCAAGAATGACATAAGGAGTTTGGTTTGTAAGAAAAGATGCTTGGGAGATGATGTTCAAGTGGGAGGAAACATTTTGGTATAATGGTTACAATAGGCATGAAACACCACTTAGAAACCTAAGGAGAAAACATAATAAGTGTTAGGGATTTTGGTAAGAATTGAGTAAGTGTTTAAAGGCATAGAAAATGAGTGTTTTGGCACGTCCGAACTTCCGTCCGAACTTGGACGTTCGGACATGCCCTGTTGCGTTTAAATTTTCTGAGTTTCGACTTGTGTCTGAACTTTGGAAGCTCGGACACATGTTCGGACACTTGAAATTTTTCCTTTGATTTTGCCTCGACCAATGTCCGAACTTCGGAAGCTCGGACACATGTTCGGACATTCGTCTGGTTTCACCCTTTGAGTCTCGACTTAAGTCCGAACGTTGATGTCCGGACACAAGTTCGGACATGGTACTGTTTTGACCAAAAACTTTGTTTAAGGTTAGAAAACGATGTCTAATAATGGTGATTAGTTAGTAATGATAATATAAGGTTGTTTAAGACATGTTAGGTGTGTTATAATGATAATTAAAAAGGTGAAAAGTTGTAACAAAGTGTGAAAATAAAATAAACTAGATATGTGAAGTAATAAGTTAACAACGGACTAGTACGTTAATTAACCGACGTTACTAAATGTGTATAGGATTCTCCAACGGTGGAAACCAATCGAAGCAAGGACCAAGGTATGGTTTTCTTGCAGTCTGTTGCCTACCGGTTTACACCGGCTTGTGTGTTGTTTGTTTTTCTGTGTGTTTATGACCTTGTAAGACTTAAGACATGTAATGAGTTTACAGTTGTTTATATTATTGTGTTGTTGAGATGCGACCCACTTCCCTTGTTGTGTCTAACAAGACTTAACCACTTGTTTGTGAATTGTTTGTTGAGTTTCAATGTTGAACTTCTAACAAGTGCTAACTGGGGAGTGAGGAGTCCGGTAGTTCCGGCCACGCGTGTGAGTATGGGAGTCGATGTCATTACCGGTTCGATTCTCTTTGTATGTTATGGTTGTTTTCCATTTTGGTTTTCAACCTTCCCTTTAGCTTATCCAAGGCTATTTTACTGACTCACGTCGGGCCACAGGGGCATACTATGTTTGTTCGGTGTGCTTGGGATCACTATATCCGACGCACCTTGGGATTAAGTCATCCGTTCAAATCTAATAGGACGGTAACGAGTTATGTAACGAGCTTAGCATGATTTTGGCAACATTCTCTAGGCTCTCCATGTGATCTAACTATGTTGGTTCGTTTCCTAAATGGAATCGTTCTTATTATGTTGTGTGTGTTGTTGTGCTATGCAAGTTCCTTTGCTATGCTATATATGTTGTTTTGTGTAAAATCAATGCCATGTCATCATGACAAATGGTTGCGCGTATCCCGGTAGCCGATGGGCTGCGCGTTAACCATACCAGCAAAAGGTTGCTGACCCCTGCAGACTAATTATCGTGAGTGGTTAAACTGGTGAGATTAAAATAAAAGAAGAGAAATTAAAACCCAAAATAATAGTCGGGCTGCAAACAAATCCCGGTCGTGGTAGTATAGTAAATTGTAAGCGACCGGATATCGAACCGTGGGACTAGGTGAATTAATTAGTACCTAAGCGTGTCACAAGAGGGGGGATTAATTGACTTGTTTTTGAGAAGTTAAAAAGCAGATAAAATTACTGAGTGCAGATGATTTAAATGGAACTCCGGGTTCAGGTTTTATATAATCTGATTAATTATGCTATCTCTACCGGTTTAATATATTAGTTTGGCAAAATTCCTGTTATTATCCTAAGGACTAAGTCATAGACCCTCAAGAACTCGTTTACCAGAAAATGCTCGGTCTAATCAAGGTTCGAGCAATACTATGTAAACGGACGTTAAATTCGAGGAATTATAATTGCATCTGTAAATACTAACTCATTAAATCATAATAAGTTTTCTCCAGATTTACGGCTTAATTAACCTGTCTATTTATCACCTGGTCTGATCAAAATAGACTTAGGAAAGCATTTTAATAAATTCATGTAATTTATTAAAATGGTGAGAGATAACCTTTAACCGTAACAAACTGTATTTATTTTAACCGGTAGAAATATTGATTACATAATTAAACAAACCATAATTTTAAACCTTGCCCGGAGCAAATCCTCCTTAGCCTGACATATTAACTGGTAATAAGTCAGACAGAGGTTGGACGTAATAATAGCACGGAGACGTGATTGGTGAATGGAGAAATGAAGAGAATGAAGAGTGGAACATGTACGTAGGTTATTGTAAGTGAAGTGGGTGAATTGGAGAGTTACAGATCTGGGGACTGAATGGAGTGTAATGATGTACGGGAGTGATTTACTGAAAGAGAATGAGATGAGGTGAGTGTGAGTGATTTTCTGGTTTTCTCCGTGCACTCGTACAAGGTTGCAGTGAATGGGTATTTATAGAAGAAGGGAACGGGTAGTCTGGAGCAGAGGAATTGATTGCAGTTGATTGCTTCATTTATTGCAGGGGACAGAGCCGAAACGCGTGAGCGATTTAAGGTAGGCGGAGCAGATATTGCGAGTTGCAGATGAGAGTTGCAGAGTCGGCGCGAAGAAGAAAACTGTGCGCGACTGAGTTTTAGTCACGACCGCCTACATGTCCGCCTAAGGACAGGCGGTTCCTTATGTTGTCCGCCTGAACAACCGCCTTTGTTTGGGCGGTTCCCTTATCCTCCGTCTTCATGTCCGCCTGGTGACCGCTTGTGGTCCGCCTGAGAGTCCGCCCTGTGCTAGGCGGTTGTAATGCTGGCCGCCTCTAGCTAGGCGGTTCCTTAGGCGGTCACAAGTGTGACCGTGACCTATTTTCCTTCAAACTTCGACCGGCTCTAGATTCTTCGTTTGGATCCCGTTTTCTGAGCCGTTCACGTCTACGCGTTCGTCTCTTCGTCTACTTCACTCCCGGCTTGGTTTTCCTCATGTTAAACCAATAATTTTGTGAGATAAACAATAAAACATAAAGTAGAGGAAAACTAACCGAAGTGGAGAAATGAGCAAGAAAAGTGCTAATATTATACATGAAATACACCTAATAAACATGCTCATTGGACACTTATCACACCCCCACACTTATCTTTTTGCTTGTCCTCAAGCAAAACTACGTACCTAAGCAAGTAGGAAATGCTCAATACTAACAAATATTATCATGAAGGGTAGGATAAAGAGGTAAACAATTCATGATCTTTATAACTTATTGAGGAGTGTGAAAAATTATCTGCTGGTGGCATAGGTGTGCTCAGGGTAAAAACAAAATATAGAGTTTCGGGGTATGATCTAAGGTACTTCAATGTTTCTTTTGTTTAGGTGACTCCGAGAACTTTTACCATGGCCAACTTCTCTCAAGAATGGGCATTGAGGAGAAAACAAAAGGAAAAATAGATTTATGCATTTGCTTCACTTTTGCATAAGAGATGAGAAGATAAAATGTAAGCATCAAGCTTTTATATTTAAGAACACTCAACTCTCTTGTTGGTTACCAATGGTGTCTCGCAAGTCCCTTATTTTTTGTATTCTTCTTTTTTTTTAACAGAGAAGTACCCCTTAGCAATCCCTAAGAGAGAAGACAGAAAGAAACCCTGAGCAATAAAATCCAACCATTTGCAGATTATTTGGTCACACCGCATAAGAAAAATGCTCCTCAAAAGTAATCAGATGAAAATTTTTTAAAATTTGTACCAATTATCCCACAATTCATAATAGTATTTGTTTTTAAAGAGAACAACCTACATTAGCAGGATACATAATTTTATTTTTTGAACAAATGCAAGATAAGTGATAAGTGCGAAATATATAGACTTTTAAGGGTTTAATTACCTTATTAATTTGCAGTATTCTAAGTAATATTTCTCACTTATCTTACGATTTTCCTAGATTTATGTTTTAATATGAATTGATATATTTTATGTGTTAAATGTAGGAAAAATTGTTGAAATCAAATAGTTTATCTCATGAGCTTTCCAACGCAACAAACGGCGAACAAAACGGACTTATAACGAAGAATCGGGAGCCAGTTGAAGATTACAGTACATCCGCATATATATATATATTATCGCATGGCAACCGCCCCTTGTACCTCTTGAAAACATGCGGACAAGAGGAGAAGGAGGCAACCGCCTCTAAACGGGCGGACAAGAGGAGAAGGAGAGGACCGCCTCTAAATGGGCGGACAAGAGAGAGGCGCATGTGAGGCGTCCGCCTCCTTTCGCGCGGACAAGAGTGGACAGTCCGCCTCTTTTCGAGCGGACACAACACAGAGGAGTCCGCCTCCTTGCGAGCGGACGAGACCAATTCAGTGTTTTCTTCTCCGTTCTTCCTTCGCTCGCGGCGCCGCACTCGAACTGCTCTTCATTAATGGCGCCCACCTTAATTTGTGCACGCGTGACGCCGCCTGCAATCAATTCCTGTCCGATCATTAATTGCTACCCTCTGACTGCGATTTTTACGGATCGACTCACCAACTGCACCGCCTGCTCCGTTGTCTGTTTCCCATTTCCTTTCCTATAAATAAGCTACGTTCCCTTCAGTATTAATCATCCCTTCTTTAAATCCAAAGTTCACAACATTTCACATCAGCTCTCCGGAGCGACCACCACACTCGCTCACCACGCACCACATCAATTTCTATTCTCTCCGTTTTCTCCATTTTTATTTGTCTTTCCACCACACCACATCTCTACCATTTATTAGTATTATTACGAACGACATGGATACAGAGGCGGAGCTAGGATTCAGAGTCGACTTGCTAGCTGGAGTTTTCTCTACCCTTTCTCTTATTTTGTTAAAACGTTGTTTATATATAGTTATGTTTAATTAATAAATTCAAGCCCTCCCAGGTTTGGGATGCGAGCCTATTTTATATAATTATTTTGTTAAGCTTTCCACTATGATTTTATCTAAAGTAGTAGTTTAATTCCAGTTCTTGATTTGCTTTAATTCTCTGATCAATTATTAAAGCAATATTTGTAGTTTTCTAATCAACATGCGAGAGCTGAGATAGATAACAAGACGTGGGAAGATAAACCTGATTAACAGCTAGAAGCCTGATCCGGCCTATAGGTTAATTAGTCTCAAATAGAAGCTGTTCTTTATGCGATTGGTTGTGTCCGGATTAGAGCATTAGTCTGCTGCTAGTTCTAGCAACTGGTTAGGGTTCGTTAGATTTAGTCGTCAACGAATTATTTATAGTTTCTGAGTTTATTACTTAAGTGGTAAAGTTTATATTAATATAATTGATAAAATAGGTGAGCAGAACAACCCGGGGTGCTTTCTCAAAAACAAAAAGATTTATAATTTATATTTTTATTATTTTGTTTTTGTTCAGGTTAGGTTTTTCAATTATTTCTTCTCCTTAGAAAATGATAAAATCTATTTACTAGAAGTCTCAGTAAAATTAATCCACTGTCAGTTATCCACAGCGAGGTCCCCAAGAGTACGACAACCCCACGAATCCACTATCCCGCAAAACGATTAGGTACACTGCCTAAGTGGTAGAAGTAGTCACATATTTCTCCAACAAGTTTTTGGCGCCGTTGCCGGGGACCTCCAGCACGGTTAATTGACAGTTTTTAAATTTTATTGAGATTTCTATTTTTATTTACTTTTCTTTTATTTTTGTTTCATTTTTATTTTACTTACAAAAAAAAACAAAATATATATTTCTTGTATCTCTATTTTATTTTTGTTTTTGTGTTTCTTTTCTATTTTTATTTTCTATTCTACTTGGTATTTTTGTTTTTGTTTTTGTAGGCTAGTTACTGACAATGGAGAGCAGCCACGATGAGGTGAGAAGATTATTGATCAATTTGGAATGGACACAAATGCAAGAGGAGATATCCTCATATCAAAGATTGGTCAAGGATTATCAACCACCTCAACAATCAAATCGAGAGCCGTATTGGTGGGAAGTCAACCAGGCTAATGCACAGTACAACGAAACTCAGTTGGGGTATTACTACTTCAATCAGAACGAGCAGCAATCTACAAGGAGGCTAGACGAACTTCTCCTGAGTCAGGCCGAGCCACCAGAAAAAATTCCAGTGGTGACTCCAAGGAGTGAAGAGCAAACTGAGCCAGATATTCATGACGCAGCAAGATCTGATGAGGAGATAATGAAACTTCTCAAGACATTTTTCTCCGACGCCGAGTTGGAGCAGATGTCTGAGAGTTACATTTCTCCTCCATCCCCATCCCCAACACAAGAGGAGCAATTAAAATATGAAGATAAGTTGTCTAAGCCGGTCTGCGAGCTTGAGAAAGGTGATCCTATTGAGCCTCACCTACCGGAAGAGGAAATTTACATCCTCGAATCTGAGGAAGGAACATCACTACCACCGGTCTCTCATCAACTTCCGTCCTGCCTCCATAAGCCTCAACAGCAAGAGGAGGATGTTTACATCCTCCAATTTGAGGAAGAAAAGTCATCACCACCTGGTCTCCTGTTACAACTACGTTACCGGCAGTACCTCCTCAAACACCAGGTTTTGTGGAGTATTCATTTTCCAATTATATATGCCGAAGTAACATTTTGTTTTGATCCAGGTGGTTTGCTTTTTATTACTAACTTCGTTTTCCTGGCGAAGATATTATCTACTTTTATTTTTGATCCAGGATAACGAAGCGATAGTCTAGCCAAAGACTAAAACTACGGGCAGCTTACTGGGAGGCAACCCAGTGGTTAAACTTTATTATCCTATTATTATTATTTTTATGATTTTATTTTGATTTTTAACAAAAAAAAAAGAAAGAAAGAAGTGGAAATGGAATCTGTGCTTTCACGCAACGCTTTTTAGCGTTTATTTTTGGGTAGTATGTGCAGGTGAAATTCTGATCATGGTATCTGAAGAACTCCAAGGCTGGACACTTGCTTGAACGCCAGTGTGAGGAACGCTACCCCCTTGTCCAAGCTTAAGTGTGAGGAAGTTTACCTTCCTCAATCTACGATATCAGGGGAGTTTTAGTTTCTTTATTTAATGTTTGTGTTCAGCCTATAATGCTTTTAATTGCTTATTTATTATATCAGTCCATGATTGTCCTGAATGAGATTCTTCATGAGTCTGGCATATTTTGAAAGGTCTTATCTTGATTCTTTTATGAACAATGAGGACATTGCTCCTCTTAAGTGTGAGGAAGTTTAGACCTTTCCCTGAAAATATGCCAGTTGCACTTAATGCCACACATGTTTTTAATTGTCTTCTTGCATTGAGGGAATCACTGCTCTGAGTGCTTATAAATGTTGAATTCTTGGGTGAAAATTTTTGCATAAATTTTGAAGTGAAGCCAGGTGACCACCTCAAGAATCTTTCTGCTTTAGGTTGTTTGTATACATAGTTTTATTCAAATGAATCTATTTTCCCAAAATTTGGTGGATTAAGTTGATTAGGGAAACTGAATTAGTTTATCTTGGGATTTTGGAAATGATATGAAAGTTTGGAATGAAAGGATAAGGCAAGGTACTCCGCTGATCAAAAATTTTCCTAACAAAAGCAGGCCTCGTCTATCCGGTTATTAAGTCCTAGGGGTGCCTTAACACCTATCTACCTAAGGTCTCGTGATCTGGGATAGTTGGCCCAACACCGCTACAAGGATAGAGAGAAAAGTCTGGGTTACGAAAAAACTCTGCAATTCGCAATTATTCAATTGTGTTGTATATATTTCTTGAAGAAGAATGTTTTTGCATACGAAAAGAGTTAATTTCAGTTTAATTTTTGTTTTTGATCATGAGTATGTGGTGTTGAAAGGTATCGCGGAATAAGGCGTTACTTCACACCCCTTGTCATCCAAAGGTTAAAGGAAAGAAATGGTGGAAGATCCCAAGTTAATCTACATTCAGATTTTGTAGTCTAACTTATCCATGCTTTAAAAAAAAAATTCTTTTTCACTGTTTGCAAAAACCTACAACCAGGAGCAGAACTATTCTTTTGATTGTCACTTTGCTTGCTCTGTTTTGCATCTGTTTAATCCTGAGGTTTGACACTACGGCCTTAGAGATATATTTATTCTCTATTTGCTTGAGGACAAGCAAAAGTTAAGTGTGAGGAAGTTTGATAAGTGCGAAATATATAGACTTTTAAGGGTTTAATTACCTTATTAATTTGCAGTATTCTAAGTAATATTTCTCACTTATCTTACGATTTTCCTAGATTTATGTTTTAATATGAATTGATATATTTTATGTGTTAAATGTAGGAAAAATTGTTGAAATCAAATAGTTTATCTCATGAGCTTTCCAACGCAACAAACGGCGAACAAAACGGACTTATAACGAAGAATCGGGAGCCAGTTGAAGATTACAGTACATCCGCATATATATATATATATATTATCGCATGGCAACCGCCCCTTGTACCTCTTGAAAACATGCGGACAAGAGGAGAAGGAGGCAACCGCCTCTAAACGGGCGGACAAGAGGAGAAGGAGAGGACCGCCTCTAAATGGGCGGACAAGAGAGAGGCGCATGTGAGGCGTCCGCCTCCTTTCGCGCGGACAAGAGTGGACAGTCCGCCTCTTTTCGAGCGGACACAACACAGAGGAGTCCGCCTCCTTGCGAGCGGACGAGACCAATTCAGTGTTTTCTTCTCCGTTCTTCCTTCGCTCGCGGCGCCGCACTCGAACTGCTCTTCATTAATGGCGCCCACCTTAATTTGTGCACGCGTGACGCCGCCTGCAATCAATTCCTGTCCGATCATTAATTGCTACCCTCTGACTGCGATTTTTACGGATCGACTCACCAACTGCACCGCCTGCTCCGTTGTCTGTTTCCCATTTCCTTTCCTATAAATAAGCTACGTTCCCTTCAGTATTAATCATCCCTTCTTTAAATCCAAAGTTCACAACATTTCACATCAGCTCTCCGGAGCGACCACCACACTCGCTCACCACGCTCGCTCACCACGTACAACCACATCAATTTCTATTCTCTCCGTTTTCTCCATTTTTATTTGTCTTTCCACCACACCACATCTCTACCATTTATTAGTATTATTATTACGAACGACATGGATACAGAGGCGGAGCTAGGATTCAGAGTCGACTTGCTAGCTGGAGTTTTCTCTACCCTTTCTCTTATTTTGTTAAAACGTTGTTTATATATAGTTATGTTTAATTAATAAATTCAAGCCCTCCCAGGTTTGGGATGCGAGCCTATTTTATATAATTATGTTATGTTAAGCTTTCCACTATGTGAAATACCCCAAACCTTAGTATGTTGGTTAAACATTAAAACATGATTTATTAAGACTAAAAAGAGTCTTAAAAACCTTAGTAAACAAATTTAAACAAAAGGAAACACAAATGTGCTTTAAAGTCAATAAGAGCCAAAATGTGCTCTAAGCTTGGGATAAACTTGAGTAAGACCTAATGAGCTTACCAAGACCTCATTTATATACTAATGAACATATTAAACCAATTACCAAAGAAAACCAAGCTTGAAAACAAGTTAAAACACAAAATGTGCTTTAAGAAGTCTTAAAGCACGTTTTTGAAAAATTGTCTTGTAAATGAGTTTTGAGTGGCTAAATGTCCATCATTGCTCTTAAATATATATGTGTACTATATAGTATCACATTTGGGTGGCTATATTAATGGGAAATCAAAAATTTCACTTCTAAGTGCCTTGTTTAGGTGAATAGTAACTTTTACAAGCTAGTTTATAACATATGTTATGTTAAGTAATTAAATTGACAAACAAAGACTAAAATACCCTCACACTAATAAGGGGGCCGGTTTTTTATAAGTGTGGTGACTCACCACTCTCTAGTTAATGTAATAAGTAATTAAAGCAAACTAAGTAAAACTACTTTTTACTTTATACTACAAATATCTCCTTAAAAGTAAGTTCTATCTTCATTCTCTCATTTCTTTCCTTCATTCACACGGTTTCCCACCTCTCTTCTTCCTTCTTCTTTGTTCTCTCACGGTAATACTACTACCACCATGGAAACTCCATCTTTGACCACTTGTTAAATCTAGCTCACTTGTCCAAATCAAATTCTAAGACCACCAATCTCTTCCTCTCATCAAGCTCTTCATTCCTATCTTCTCAAAACTCCAAGAGCTCCATTTCGGTGCCAAGGTGTTCCACCATTGAGGGAGCTTGAGCTTGTATTTTGACATATTGTTGATCTCCCTTGCTTCTAGGTAAGGAATCTCAAAGAAAAATCATGTTTCCTCCATGTTTTTACCTTGACCGAAAATACACATTGATATAGCTCTTTGTGTGACTTTGTTCTAGCTTCATTCCAACTCTTCATGGACTAGGTGGAGTCCTCTCTTGTTATATATTCAAACTCCCTTCAAAGATCAAGGTAAAACAACTACATTAATGTTTTTGAAACAATGTCAAATTAGGGTTTACAATGAGATGAAGCTCAAAGCTTGAATACTCATTATGGTGTTTGTATATTGTCTAGAACTTGACAAGGAATCAAATTATCATACGGTTTTGTAAGGAATCAAGGAGGAAGTGTTTTGGAAAAAGAGGTAAATCTACTAACTTAATGTTGTTTAATGCCTTAGGAGAAATGAGCTTATAAATGCTTATTAAAACTACCTAAAGAGCAAATGGTGAATGACTTAGTAAAGTGTTCTCAAGAGACTAGTAAAGGGCATATGTGTGTTGAGTGTATTTGCAGGTTAAAGGCATATATATTGTGGAAATTCAGTGTTTATGATTTATGCATCTTAAGGGCCTAAGAGCCATGCATTTTAAGGGCCTAAGTGCCATGCAATTTAAGTTATGCACTATATTGTGATGTAGTGTAAATTTGGGTGAAGTTGTGTATGGGAGTGTTCTTGGTGATTTTAGATGTTCTTGTGTGTTTAAAGGAGAAGGCAAAGTGTTTAGGCTTAGTAATGTTCTAGGGGAACCCATGTCAAAATTTAGGTAAGGAGCAAGAAGTTCTAAGTGGTTACATAAGGTTTGGTGAGTTAGAAAACTTAGGAAATGAATAAGGAGTTCATGATGTTTTAAAGGAATTTTGATGAACTAAGAAGTACTCTAGAGTGTGTTAAGGACTTAGGCATAATCTTGAGGTTTTAGTATGTACCAAAGTCATTTTGGACTTAGGTGAATATCTAGGCAAACTTTGGTAAATAAGGAGAAGTGTACACTAGGAAAAGAGTTTCAAGAAGGGTATAAGGAATTAGTGGGAGAGATGATGCTTGGAAGATGATGTTAAAATAAGGAGAAAGTACAAGCTTAGAAAAAGGAATTTCAAGGATGACATAAGGAGTTTTAGTTTGTAAGAAACAATGTTAAAGTAATGATGTTGTGTGGAAGAAATATCTAGGAATAATGATTGGAATAGGCAAGGAATGCCACTTAGAAACTTAAGGAGAAGACACTATAAGTGTTGGAGGCTTTGGAGAAATTTGGTTAAGTGTTTAAGGTTGTAGAAAATGAGTATAATGGCACGTCCGAACTTCCGTCCGAATTTGGAAGCTCGGACATGCCCTGTTACGCTTACAGTTTTCTGGGTTTTAGGTAGTGTCCGAACTACCGTCCGAATTTGGAAGTTCGGACGCACCCATTTCTTTCTCTGGATTTAGTTGCGACCTGTGTCCGAACTTAGGGAAGCTCGGACACAAGTTCGGACGCACCTGCTCCTTCTGTTGGTTATCCTCGACCCATGTCCGAACTTCCGAAGTCCGGACACAAGTTCGGACATGTGTCTGTTTTCTGTCAAAAATCACGGCTTGTGTCCGAACTTCTCACACAAGTTCGGACAGGCCACTGTATGGACCAAAAATTATTGTTTTAAGATGGAAATTGTTATCTAAAAATAGTAGTTGGTTAGTAATGATATAATAAGGTTATATAAGACATGTTAGGTGGGTTTTAAAGGCAATTAAAAGGATGAAGAGATGTAACAAGTGTAAAATAAAAATAAACTAGTAATGTTGAGTGGATAATGTTAATAATGGATTAGTGCGTTAATTAACCGACGTTACTAATGTGTTTAGGATTCTCTCAAGGTGGAAACGAAACGAGGCAAGGACCAAGGTATGGTTTTCTTGCAGTCTGTTGCCTACCGGTTTACACCGGCTTGGGTGTTGTTTGCTTTTCTGCGTGTTACGACCTTATAAGATTAAGGCATGAAAAGAGTTTACAGTTGTTACATTATGATGTTGTAAGGTTATGACTCCTTTCCCTTGGTTGTCTAACAAGACCTAAATGTTTGCTTGTATGTGACTTAACAAAATGTTGTGTGATCACTAACAAGTGCTAACCGGGGGAGTGAGGAGTCCGGTTGTTCCGGCCACGCGTGTGATGGATGGGGGTCGATATCATATCCGGTTCGGCTCTCTTGGTGTATGTATAGGTGGTATTCCAATTTGGTTTCTACCTTCCCTTAGCTTATCCAAAGCTAGTTACCGACTCACGTCGGGCCATAGGGGCATACGTATGTTATTTCGGTGTGCTTGGGATTACTATATCCGACACACCTTTGGTATAAGTTAACCGTTCTACATAACCGGACGGTAACGAGGATGGTAACGAGCTTAACATGGGATTGGTAAAAATCTCTAGGCTCATATGGTATACTAACTATGGTGAGAGGTTCCTTGTGAGAACCGAGTTTATGGTGTTATGTATTGATGTTGTGATGCTATGCAATTTCCCTTGCTATGCTATGGTATATATATATGTTGGATGTTCTAAAATGAATGCCATGTTATTATGACAATTGGTTGCGCGTATCCCGGTAGTCGATGGGCTGCGCGTTAGCCATACCAGCAAAGGTGCTGACCCCCTCGGGGGCTCCATATTTTTATTGCAGGGTGAGGATCGAAGAGGCAGAGTGGCTCTAGGTCCTAGGATGTTGATGTACTTTTGGATATGTTGGTTGTTAAGCCCGGGATGCGCCTGTGCTCCCGAGGCATTACATTTTGGTACTGTTGTTAAACAGTGATGGATGATTATGGCTTGTAGGTGTGTTGTAAATTAAAAACTCGGTACGGTTGGCTATGTTTATATATGGATGTTAGGTACTATGCTCGGGAGTCTGATCATCAGACCGATACTCTTGTATTTATTCTGCCTAGTTAACCACGTGGGTGGTTAACGGCGTTGTAACACCAAAGCGTTAGTTATTATTTGGCTGGTTATTTCCGCTGCGATTTCGGTAGATGATAGGAGCGTTGTAGGGGTGTTACACTATGATTTTATCTAAAGTAGTAGTTTAATTCCAGTTCTTGATTTGCTTTAATTCTCTGATCAATTATTAAAGCAATATTTGTAGTTTTCTAATCAACATGCGAGAGCTGAGATAGATAACAAGACGTGGGAAGATAAACCTGATTAACAGCTAGAAGCCTGATCCGGCCTATAGGTTAATTAGTCTCAAATAGAAGCTGTTCTTTATGCGATTGGTTGTGTCCGGATTAGAGCATTAGTCTGCTGCTAGTTCTAGCAACTGGTTAGGGTTCGTTAGATTTAGTCGTCAACGAATTATTTATAGTTTCTGAGTTTATTACTTAAGTGGTAAAGTTTATATTAATATAATTGATAAAATAGGTGAGCAGAACAACCCGGGGTGCTTTCTCAAAAACAAAAAGATTTATAATTTATATTTTTATTATTTTGTTTTTGTTCAGGTTAGGTTTTTCAATTATTTCTTCTCCTTAGAAAATGATAAAATCTATTTACTAGAAGTCTCAGTAAAATTAATCCACTGTCAGTTATCCACAGCGAGGTCCCCAAGAGTACGACAACCCCACGAATCCACTATCCCGCAAAACGATTAGGTACACTGCCTAAGTGGTAGAAGTAGTCACATATTTCTCCAACAATAAGCAGAGAGATTTAAACAATTTAAGCACAAAATGTCCTGAAAAGGCTCTTCCCCCACACTGAAGTTCAAGCAATGCCCTCATTGCGTAGATGGAATAAAATTAATAGGGCATGCAAATAATAAAGGAAAGAGTGTACTCCCCAGATTTCGTAGAGTGTGTAGAGCTCCCCCACACTTGAGTGCAGCTGTGGAATGTCATGAATTGAACCTGTAAATAATATTCTACACAGCGAGAAGAACTCAAGTGAAACCTGCATTTTATTTATAACAAATAAAAGGGAAATATAGTATAAAAAAGAAAACAACATTAAAATTAAAGGGAAGACAAAAGATAGATAGTGGGTTGCCTCCCACCAAGCTGCCCGGGTTTAACGTCTCTAGCTAGACGTATGTTCTTTATTATCCCGGTTCATAAATGAATGTTGACAATGGTAGTACCGGGAACAAGAAATTGGCAAGAATTACGGCCGAACCACCTGGATCAAAACAAAGAATTATGGCAACAATTATAGTAGGAAAAGACAAACTCCACAAAACCTGGTTTTGAAGGAGTTGTTTGTTGCCATTAATATTGGCTTGAAAACAGGGTGATGGTTGTAGTGCTTCTTCAAATTGGAGAATGTAAACATTCTCCCCCTGTTGTTCAGCCGAATGGATGTAAGACGGTAGTGGTGGTGCTTGCTCAGAGTCGAGGATGTAAATTTCCTCCCCTGGAACGAAAATGAAGGTGGAAGTGGGCTTCACCGGGTGGGTTGGGTGGGCATTTTTTTCCTTTGGAGAAGGGCCCAGATTTTTCAATGGATGTCCTTTGGTGTGAGGATCAAAGTTGGATGGCTCCTCCTCCTCAAATTTGAGGATGTAAACATCCTCATCTTTTGGAAGAGGCTCATAGGAGGAGCCCTGATTGATTTCAACTTCAGAGGGAGATGGCTCCTTGAAGTTGATATTGGTGTTTTGTTTGGATGTTCTGGTGGGAGCGAGCATTTCCTCCTCTTCATTTCTGAGGATGTAGCTATCCTCATTTTCTGGGTATAGCACAGAGAAGGAGGGAAAACAACGGTAATTGACTTCAGAGGGAGGAGACTCCATGAAGTTGAGGTTGAAGTTGTCCTCTGATGGCTTGTCTTCAAGCTCAAACAGAAGGTTTGATACCGTTTGCTCTTTTTCGAATGGGGGTGGTGATATAGAGGAACTCAAATCCTCAGGTACGTCGTCCACTATATGAACTAGTTTGCTCTCCAGTTGCTGTGATGTAAGATCTAGTGGACCTTCCATCATTTCGTTTATCGCAACCAATTTTGCATAGAGCTTCATTTGGTTCATATCGAGGTATTCCTCCTCAGCCTGTTGCTCCACTTCAGGGACCATTTCACTCTCGGGTTGTTGCTCCTTTTGAGCTAATGTGATGGGCTGGTCCACTACGTAGATTGCACTGGCAAACTCTTTTGGATTTGGATTGGTTTGTGAGGGAAATTTACCAGATGGCCTTTGTTGGGTAAGGAGTTGTTGAATCTGGGACTGCAAGGCTGTTTGGTCCTTGCGCAATGCGGCAACCTCTTCTTGCGTATCTCTGGATTTTCCCATCATGGCCTTGAACATCTCTTGCATTTGAGACATTTCAGACTCAGGATTCGAAGGAGGTGGAGTTTGTCGGCTCGATGAAGCTTCATTGCCATAAGGCTGTTGTTGATATTGCCTTTGGCCTCCTTGAAAATTGGACTGAGGTCTGTAATTTGGAGATGGTTGTAGGGTATGTGGGTTCTGGAAATTTTCGGTGTTTGAGTAGCGAAGATTGGGTTGCCAAGGTTGCCTATACCCTTGATTGTTACCAACAAAGTTTGCTTCTTCTGCTGCTTTTAATTTCTGTAATTGGGGGCATTGTTCATAATCATGAGGCCCACCACATTGTGTACAAGAAATTACGGGAGATGATTGGGACAGAGGTGCGTAGCCTGGAGGAGTAGTAGATGATCTGGAAATCATTGACTTAGCTTGCTGGGGGTAGGAATTCATAGCCATCTGCTCAACCACCTTCTGCAGAGTACTTACTTTCGTTGCCTGCTGAGCATTGTTCTCCATGAGTTGCTCATGGCTTTTCATGAGCTGGTCGAATTTGTTATCACTTTCCCCAACATGGTACAACCCTGGAGTACCGCTCCTTGTTCCTTCGGAGGCCCAGTCTCTGATTTCCTCACAGAGAGACTCCATGCTGTTCAAAAACTGTGCTCCTGGCTTCTTCAGAATGTCAGCCCCTAACGAAGACAGTACCATTGTTCTGCATGGACCGATTAAGCCCTTGTAAAACAATTGTGATACTTGCTCTTTCGTTAGACCATGGTGAGGACAAGTGCGTAGTAGTCCTTTGAAGCGGTCCCAAGTTTCACAAATATTCTCCGATGTTGGCTGCCTAAAATTGTAAATTTCAGCAATCATTTCCAATGTTCGGCTCGGAGGCAGGAATTTGTCGTAGAACTTGGTGGCCATGTCATCCCATGTACTGATTGTACTTGGCGTCAGGCTATGGTACCACTTGCTAGCACTTCCCATCAGGCTGTGAGGGAATAATGAAAGTCTTGCAAACTGTAGTACTGTGTCGGTTGCAGTAAGGCTGTTGGCATGTTGCAAGAACTTCGTAACATGTAACAGGGCTTCGTCAGGATTGGTGCCATCAAACATGCCCAACTCCTTCACACATCGGATCTGATGATACGGCTTCAGTTTCTGCCACTCATCGTATTCGGATGGGCTAAGTTGAGGAAGGACGATGGCCGGCTGTTGTCCTAGATTTGACGGCCTGTTAATGTTTCGAACGGTTGCTGGTGTAGATGCCATGTTAGCTTCCGGGTCAGATTCTATCACTGTGGTGGTTATGTTCTGTTGAGTTCGTCTCTGCCTGAGATTGCGCAGAAAGGTTCTCTCGATTTCTGGGATGTAACCAACCGTGTGATTAATATTTTCTGGAAGGCTGTTTGACCTGGTAAAAGGCATTCACCACTCAAAACAGAGAAAAGAACTGGTTATGTGTTAGAAAAAATAAAAATGTTAGGATTTAGTTGACAGAAATTATAAGTTAGTAGTTAGGGACAATGGAAAATGAAATGACAATGGAAAGAAATGACAGAAATTTTAAGTTAGTAGTTAGTATACTGGAAATTTGAAGTTAATAAATACTGTACAGAAAATTAAGGACAATGGAAATTAAATAACAATAATATATGACAATAATATTAAGATGTTAGAAGTTAGATGTCCAAAGTCAGAAGTCCGAAGTCCATAGTCATATGTCCGAAATTAGATTATTAACAAGATAATATTAACAGATTATTATAATATAATAGGTGAATTAACCGGGGCTTAGGGACTAGATTAAATCAAGTCCCCGGCAACGGCGCCATTTTGCAGACTAATTATCGTGAGTGGTTAAACTGGTGAGATTAAAATAAAAGAAGAGAAATTAAAACCCAAAATAATAGTCGGGCTGCAAACAAATCCCGGTCGTGGTAGTATAGTAAATTGTAAGCGACCGGATATCGAACCGTGGGACTAGGTGAATTAATTAGTACCTAAGCGTGTCACAAGAGGGGGGATTAATTGACTTGTTTTTGAGAAGTTAAAAAGCAGATAAAATTACTGAGTGCAGATGATTTAAATGGAACTCCGGGTTCAGGTTTTATATAATCTGATTAATTATGCTATCTCTACCGGTTTAATATATTAGTTTGGCAAAATTCCTGTTATTATCCTAAGGACTAAGTCATAGACCCTCAAGAACTCGTTTACCAGAAAATGCTCGGTCTAATCAAGGTTCGAGCAATACTATGTAAACGGACGTTAAATTCGAGGAATTATAATTGCATCTGTAAATACTAACTCATTAAATCATAATAAGTTTTCTCCAGATTTACGGCTTAATTAACCTGTCTATTTATCACCTGGTCTGATCAAAATAGACTTAGGAAAGCATTTTAATAAATTCATGTAATTTATTAAAATGGTGAGAGATAACCTTTAACCGTAACAAACTGTATTTATTTTAACCGGTAGAAATATTGATTACATAATTAAACAAACCATAATTTTAAACCTTGCCCGGAGCAAATCCTCCTTAGCCTGACATATTAACTGGTAATAAGTCAGACAGAGGTTGGACGTAATAATAGCACGGAGACGTGATTGGTGAATGGAGAAATGAAGAGAATGAAGAGTGGAACATGTACGTAGGTTATTGTAAGTGAAGTGGGTGAATTGGAGAGTTACAGATCTGGGGACTGAATGGAGTGTAATGATGTACGGGAGTGATTTACTGAAAGAGAATGAGATGAGGTGAGTGTGAGTGATTTTCTGGTTTTCTCCGTGCACTCGTACAAGGTTGCAGTGAATGGGTATTTATAGAAGAAGGGAACGGGTAGTCTGGAGCAGAGGAATTGATTGCAGTTGATTGCTTCATTGATTGCTTCATTTATTGCAGGGGACAGAGCCGAAACGCGTGAGCGATTTAAGGTAGGCGGAGCAGATATTGCGAGTTGCAGATGAGAGTTGCAGAGTCGGCGCGAAGAAGAAAACTGTGCGCGACTGAGTTTTAGTCACGACCGCCTACATGTCCGCCTAAGGACAGGCGGTTCCTTATGTTGTCCGCCTGAACAACCGCCTCTGTTTGGGCGGTTCCCTTATCCTCCGTCTTCATGTCCGCCTGGTGACCGCTTGTGGTCCGCCTGAGAGTCCGCCCTGTGCTAGGCGGTTGGCTAGGCGGTTGCAATGCTGGCCGCCTCTAGCTAGGCGGTTCCTTAGGCGGTCATAAGTGTGACCGTGACCTATTTTCCTTCAAACTTCGACCGGCTCTAGATTCTTCGTTTGGATCCCGTTTTCTGAGCCGTTCGCGTCTACGCGTTCGTCTCTTCGTCTACTTCACTCCCGGCTTGGTTTTCCTCATGTTAAACCAATAATTTTGTGAGATAAACAATAAAACATAAACTAGAGGAAAACTAACCGAAGTGGAGAAATGAGCAAGAAAAGTGCTAATATTATACATGAAATACACCTAATAAACATGCTCATTGGACACTTATCAACCCCCTCTGGGGGCTCTGTTTATTTGCAGGATGAGGATCGAAGAAGCGGAGTGGCTTTAGATCTAGATTTATGAAATGCTTTTGACATGTTTTGGATGTTGGGCCCGGGATGCGCCTGTGCTCCCGTGGCGATATATATTTTGGTTGTTGACAGTTTACAGTTTACGGTTTATGGATGTAAGTAAATACTCGGTATTACGGTTTATGTAATTATGGTTATTAGACCTATGCTCGGGAGTCTGATCATCAGACCGGTACATCTTGTATTTATTCTGCCTTGTTAACCACGTGGGTGGTTGACGGCGTTGTAGCACCAATCGTTTAGTTATTGTTTAGTTGTTTATTTCCGCTGCGAGTTCGATTATTGTTAAGTGCGTAGTAGGGGTGTTACAAAAAGTGGTATTAGAGCGAAGTATCGCTCTGATGACTAGAATACCGAGCTTAGGGATATACCGAGTTAGAAAAATCTAGCAATAGTTATTGAAGTGAGCAGTTATGGATAGGTTAACCACTAACTAAGTGTGGAAATACCTTATAATCGGGAAGACGTTACAACCGTTGAACCGATAAGTGTGCAAGCATAATGCTAATGAATGTTCGTGTGAATTCAGATGTCAGGTAGACCACGAGGTCGAGGCCGCGGGCGCGGTGTTGGAGATACGGGTGACCAGGGCGAGAACACTACGGCACAGGTTATGGCTGAGGCAGTAGCAGCCGCCGTAGCCCAGATGGTTCCCCAGTTAGTCGCTGTGATGCATCAGCAGCAGCAGCAAGGCGGTACGGACCAACAAGGGCCACAACCGCGACCACAGCCACGTGAGACCAACTGGGTCAAAGCGTTGGCAGACTTAAGACCCCCGTCATTTTGTGGGGAGACCGATCCTAGTAAGCTGGAGGCGTACATCTCCGAGATGGAGACCGCTTTCGAGACCTTGGCGGTGCCTGCTGGTCCCAAGGTTCGACTTGCCGCTTACTACCTGAAGGGTTCGGCACAGAGTTGGTGGAAGCTAGTACGGGAGGGCAGAGTTGCTGACCCTACCTTTCAGTGGAGGGAGTACACGGCTCTGCTGCGAGCCAAGTACTACCCGATACATGTGCAAGAGGCCAAGCGCCTGGAGTTGGACAATTTGAGGCAAGGGGATAAGATGACGGTAGATGAGTACTACTCCGCTTTCATCGGACTTATCCACCTGCTACCGGATCTGGGTTACTCAGACCGGATACTGGTGAACCGTTTCTACAACGGACTTAGCTACCGCCTACGCTATGGTATGGGGCCAACCGGATATACTACTTTGCAGGTAATGGAACTACAGTGTGATGTGAACAAGTATGTACAATGTGTTGATGTAATCGTGAGTTTGTTTTGTGGGGCATAACTAACACCCTGAATGATAGGAGTGTTATCATGCCGCCTGCTATAGTAGAGATCACCGTCCGTCTGAGGGACGAGGAGAATGCGCTCAAGCGCAAGGCCACGAGCGAGGGTCAAAGCACGCAAGGGTACGGGGGAGGAAAGAAGAAAAAGCCATACCCCCAGTCCTAGAAAGGATAGCAACAGGGTGGCAAGGGCCAAGCCCAGACCACCACTGCTGACGAGCCGTTGCAGCTCACCTATGCATACGCGGCTAAGCCCCTTCGCTCTCAACCATTCAAGGGTAAACAATTAGTTCTGAATATCGAGTTTAAGTGTGTGATGTTACAATGTGAAGTGAGTACTGAATGTGTAATGTGTTAGCAGCTAGCGCGGGATCTGGATCCGATCGCCACTACTATTGCAAGTGGTGTAACGGAGACCACCCCGGCAAGGACTGCAAGGGCAATGATGTGCAGTGCCGATTCTGCAAGAAGATGGGGCATCGTGACTACGAGTGCTTCCACAACCCAAATGGCAGAAACTACAAGCCCAAGGGGCAGTGGAAGGGTAAGGCCGCCGCGACCACCGATGGCCCGAAGTCGGCTAACCAGCCACCCACCGACCAGAGGTATACTGATTCCCAGAAGGGGAAGGGGTCGGGATCCGGCAAGGCCGCCCTGAATGTGGTGGACCGGTCTGAGGCACCAGGACCCTCTTCTAGACCAGGTACCGCCTAAACCGTTGAATGAAATAAGTGATTGCATACTGCAGACGTGTTATCGTGAGTGGTTAGAACTGGTGTAATTAAAAGAAAAGAAAAGAAATTAAAACTCAAAATAAACGTCGGGCTGCAAACAAATCCCGGTCGTGGTAGTATAGTAAAGTGTAAGCGACCGGATATCGAACCGTGGGACTTATAGTGAAATAAGTAGTACCTAAGCTTGTCACAAAAGGGGGGAGTTAATTGACTTGTTTTTGAAAAGTAAATAACAGATTAATTTAGTGAACTGAAGATAAATTAAACGGAACTCCGGGTTCAGGTTAATATGATCTGATTAATTGTGCTATCTCTACCGGTTTAATAAAATAATTTGGCAAGATTCCTGTTATTATCTTAAGGTCCGATGAAAACTCATAAGAACTCGTTTACCTGAAAATGCAAGGTCCGATGAAAACTCAAGCAAAATGCGTGTAAACGGCAGAGGAGTGTGAGGAATTTTATTCTTGCAACTGAGTACTAACTTATCCGATGAAAATAAGTTTCCTACAGTTTTACGGCTTAATTAACCTATATGTTCGTCACCGATCAGATTAAAAACAGATTTAGTATGGCTTTTTAATAAATCGATGAAATTTATTAAAAAGGGAGCGTGATAAACTTTAATCGTAACAAACTGAATTTATTTTAACCGGTAGAAATATAGATTACACAACTAAACAAACCATAATTAAACCTTCGCCCGAAGTAAATCCTCCTTAGCCTGACATATTAACTGGTAATAAGTCAGACAGAGGTTGGACGTAATATTAATGTGGAGGTGTGGATGGTGAATGGAGAAATGAAGAGAACGAAGGGTGGAGCGTGTACGTAGGAAATTGTATGTGGAATGAGTGATTTGGAGTGTTTTAGTTCTGGGGACTGAATGATGTGTTGTGGTGTACGGGAGAGAATTAATGGAAGCGAATGGTAATTGTGGTGAGCGATGGTCTGATTTTCTGGTTTTCTCCGTACGCCTGTTTAAGGTTGCAGGTGCTGGGTTTATATAGAGGAAGGGAAGAGGTAATCTGGAGTGGAAGAATTGATTGCTCATTAATTGCAGGGGACAGAGCTGAAGACGCGTGAGGGAATTAAGGTAGGCGCCGCCTGGTATTAATGAAGAAGTCTGCTGCGCCGCGAAGGAAGAAGAAAACTGTCGCGTTGAGTTTAGTTACGTCCGCCTTGTTGTCCACTTCTGGCTATGCGGACGTAACCCATGTCCGTTTTGCTGTCCGCCTAGCTTCATGCGGACACAAAGGAGAGTCCGCCTTCCTGTCCGCCTATCCTCATGCGGACACATAGTCCTGTCCGCCTAGCTTCATGCGGACACCTTGTGTGGACACAAGTTTTTGACTTATTTTCTTCTACGAACTTTGACCGGCTCTAGATTCTTCGTTTGGACTCCGTTTTCTGAGTCGTTTGCGTCTATGCGTTCGTCTCTTTGTCTACTTTACTCCCAGCTTGGTTTTCCTCATGTTAAACCAATAAATTTGTGAGATAACCAATAAAACATAAACTAGAGGAAAACTAACCGAAGTGGAGAAATGAGCAAGAAAAGTGTTAATATAATATATGAAATACACCTATAAAACATGCTCATTTGGACACTTATCACATATCGCATTTCATGCATGTGTGTTAGTGAGTCTAAGTGTACTACCATGTGAGTAAAGAATTAAAGTATAATGTGAAAGTCACCTAAATTAGGTAACTTGAAAACCTAGGAACCTTCAATATTTGCTATCCGATCCCACCCACACCAAACCCTGAAGAAACAACCATCAGCATCACCGACTTTCCAATGGAGCAATGTCAGGTCATCCAACCAGGTATGATACTCTTAAATGGATACCTGACACCGGAAGCACAAACCCACATTATCCGACGATGCGACGAACTGGGAGCACCACCTGGAGGTTTCTACACACCCGAATACCCAGCGGATCGAAGATGAAAGTGAAGATGATGTGCATGGGTAAGGACTGGAATCCTTACACCAAGACATATCAAGACAAGCGAGCTGAAGATGGAGCCACTGTACCGATGATACCTGAGGAGTTCCTTGCGGTCGTTAACCACGCCGTGGGAATTGCTCAGCAAGTTGAATCGGATTCAATACCAAGTGTTAAAGCAGATCTATGTATTGTGAACTTCTACCAGAAAGGTGGACGGTTAGGTTTACACCAAGATAAGGATGAGTCACCCGAGTCTCTAAGTAAGGGAGTACCCATGGTGTCTTGGTCCATTGGTGATACCGCAGTGTTTATGTACGGCGAGCAGAAGCGTGGTGACCTCGCAAAGAAGTTAGTAATGAAATCAGGAGATGTGTTAATCATGGGTGGGCAGTCAAGGATGTTATACCACGGTATCAAGAAGATCAGTGCAGTCAAGGATGTTATACCACACACATGAAACCTGGACGTTTGAATTTGACCTTCAGACAGTTTTAAAGCCTTGTGTAATTATGTAATGTGTTAAGTCAGTGTATGTTAAGGATGTTGTATGTGTTAGTCATGTCAGCAGTGTAAACCAACTTATGGTGTAAAGAGAATTTTAATGAATAAAGTGGAGATGTTTTGAAGTATGTCAACCGTGTTGTTACTGTATACTTATAAGTTTGCCAATAAATTAGGTTGTGCACTCGGAACGGCAGGTATACTGAGTGTCTGCAATGAAGCAGAAGCCGGCAAAAGTGGCACAATCCTCACCGGTACCTTTCCAGTCAATGGCGTGGATGCATCGATCTTGTTCGACTCCGGAGCCTCACATACCTTTGTTTCGCTAGCTTTTGCGAAGAGGCTGGGGTTAGACGGTGAAGAGATGTCTGACTTCCTAGTCACTCTCCCGTCGAAAGAGCGGATCAGATGTACCCGCTACCACCGAGATGTTGTTGTAAGAATTAAAGATGAAGAGTTTCCGATCGACTTGATAGAGTTCGAGGGACTTGGTTTTGATGTGATTGTCGGGATGAACTAGTTGGAGCGGAGGGCAGAATCCTATATGCCGAGCATCGTCTGCTTCTTCGGAGTCCGTCTGGGGTTACTATATCATACCGCCAGAGGCCCAGGGAGCCTTCGACTCAGATCATCACCGCCATGGCCATGTATCGTGAACTACGACGAGGGAATGATGTATACCTCTGCTATGTCCGGACATAGAGAGAGACCCAGAGTTTAGCCCAGAAGTGCCGGTAGTGTCAGAGTTTCCTGATGTATTTCCTAAGGAACTACCGGGCATGCCGCCAGCACGGGAAGTTGAGTTTGAGATTGACTTGGTTCCGGGCACCGGACCAATTGCGAAGGCGCCCTATCGTATGGCTCCAGCAGAGATGACAGAGCTCAAGGAGCAGCTGAGAGACCTACTCGACAAGGGATTTATCCGCCCTAGCGTTTCACCATGGGGAGCGCCAGTCCTCTTCGTGAAGAAGAAGGACGGTAGCCTCCGCCTTTGTATCGACTATCGAGAGCTGAATGCAGTTACAGTGAAGAACCGTTATCCTTTACCGCGCATCGACGACTTGTTTGATCAGTTGAGAGGAGCATCAGTATTCTCCAAGATAGATCTACGATCCGGTTACCATCAGATTGCTATCCGGGAAAGTGACATTGAGAAGACATCATTCAGAACCAGATATGGTCACTATGAGTTTACGGTTATGCCGTTTGGTTTATCCAATGCACCAGCCAAGTTCATGGACTTAATGAACCGCTTGTTCCAAGATCAGTTGGACAAGACAGTGGTAGTCTTCATCGACGATATACTTGTGTACTCGAAATCGAGAGGTGAGCATGAAAGCCACCTGAGGGATGTGTTACAAACATTGAGAGAAAATCAGCTGTATGCGAAATTTTCTAAGTGTGAATTCTGGTTGAACCAAGTATCCTTTCTTGGTCATGTGATTTGTAAGGCCGGGATCGCTGTTGATCCGGCAAAGATAGATGTAGTGCACACCTGGCCTAGGCCGAAGACAGTTACCGACATCCGGAGCTTCCTCGGTCTGGCAGGATATTATAGGAGGTTTGTGAAGGACTTCTCCAGTGTCTCGAAGCCGATGACTTCCTTAATGAAAAAGGATGTTCCATTCGAGTGGACATTCGACTGTGAGAGTTCTTTCCAGAGTCTCAAGGATGCTCTGACATCTGCACCAGTCCTGACTATACCAGACGGTCCAGATGGGTTTGAGGTCTATTGCGACGCATCAGGCAGAGGTATGGGTTGTGTGTTGATGCAACACGGGAAGGTCGTAGCATACGCCTCCCGACAGCTGAAGAAGCACGAAGAGAACTACCCTACCCACGATCTAGAACTGGGTGCCATTGTTTTCGCATTGAAGATATGGCGACATCATTTGTATGGGGTAAGCGTGACAATCTATTCCGACCACAAGAGTTTAAAGTACTTGTTCACTCAGAAGGAGTTGAACATGAGACAAAGAAGGTGGGTTGAGTTCTTAAACGACTATGACATCAATTTACAATACAAGGAGGGAAAAGCAAATGTGGTAGCTGACGTATTGAGTGAGTCGCCGAGCACACTCTCTCCATTCGCTAGTCTCTCATTCTAGCTTGGTTGAAGAGGTGCGGAGTGCTCAGATGACGGATCAGTATATGTTGGAGATCAGGCAGAAGCTTATTGACGGCACATTCGAGGGTTAGAAGTATGACTTCCGACTCCACGATGATGACCTGATTAGGCTTAATGGCCGACTATGTATTCCGAGGAGTAGCGCTGAGCTGAAGGAGCGCATACTGAGTGAATCTCATTGTTCTACTACTTCGATTCACCCCGGAGCTTCAAAGATGTATAAGGGTATGAAAAAATATTTTTGGTGGGCTGGCATGAAAAAGGATGTGAATGATTATGTGTTGAGGTGTCTCACTTGTCAGAAGGTCAAGTTTGAGCACCGACGGCCTGGTGGTATGGTACAGCCAATGCCAGTGCCTGAGTGGAAGTTCCATGACATTTCTATGGACTTCGTAGTAGGGCTTCCGCCTACAAGGGGAGGTCTGAATATGATTTGGGTTGTTGTTGACCGACTGACCAAGGTGGCTCGATTCATACCGATGAAGGACACCTGGAAAGTGGCAAAGCTTGCAGAGCTCTTTGACTGAGAGATTGTACGGCACCATGGGGTACCAAAGACTATCGTGTCTGATAGGGATACCAGATTCCTCTCGAGGTACTGGAGAACTACACGGGAAGCGCTTGGTACCGAGCTGAAGCTAAGTACAGCGTTCCACCCACAGACAGATGGTCAGAGTGAGCGTACAATCCAGACACTTGAGGATATGTTACGTGCATGTGCACTTGACTTTCAGACCAGCTGGATTGATAAGTTACATCTGATTGAATTTAGCTACAACAACAGTTACCATGCTTCGATCAAGATGTCTCCTTTCCAGGCTTTGTACGGTAGACCATTCCGCACGCCATTATGCTGGGATGAGTCGAGTGAGACGGTCATTATAGGACCAGAGTATCTGGAACAAGTACAAGCAGAAGTACGCCAGATCCGGGCTAACATGAAGGCAGCTCAGGATAGGCAGAAATCGTACGCCGATGTGCGCAGACGTGACCTGGAGTTCGCCGTGGGCGATCAGGTATTCCTTAGAGTATCCCCCATGAAGGGAGTGTTTCGTTTTGGCCAGAAAGGCAAATTGAGCCCAAAATATGTGGGACCTTATGTTGTGACGGAGCGGATAGGCCCGGTATCTTACAGGCTGGATTTACCTGCTGAGCTGGGCAAGGTACATGATGTATTTCATGTGTCCCAGTTGAAGAAATATATGTCTCATCCGTCTCATGTACTTCAGCCTGAAAGGCTAACCTTAGAGCCGACCATGCGATCAGTGGAGACTCCTGTACGGATTCTGGATACTAAGACTCGAGACACTCGCCATAAGTCTGTGAGACTGGTGAAAGTCCTCTGGTCTAACCAGGACGTTGAGGAGGCCACTTGGGAGCTGGAAGATAAGATGAAGGCGAAGTACCCGTCATTGTATACTTCTTAGTGTTTGTATGTATAGGGTACGGGGCGTACCCCTATTTTAAGGGGGGTAGAGCCGTTTCGGTTATGTGTGCACGACATGTATTAAAATACATTGTCTATGTTATGTTGTTATCTTGTTATGTTACAGACCGTTGTGTCTGAATGATGTATGTTGTTAGGACCGTGAGTCCGATGCTATGTAAGTATGTTGTTAATGTTGTTATGGAAGTATTGCTTTATAAGTGATCCCCATGTTTTAATATTTAAGATATGTGGGAAGTGTGAACTTTGGGGACAAAGTTCTTTTAAGGGGGGTAGATTGAAATACCACAAACCTTAATAAGTTTTTTAAACACTAAACTATGGTACATTAAGACTAAAAAGTGTCTTAGAAACATAGTAAACAATATAAACCATAGAAAACACAATTTAATGCCTTAAAGGCAATATGGGCAAAAATGTGCTCTAAGCTTGGGATAACCTTGGTTAAGACCTAATGAGTTTACCAAGACCTTATTTATATATTAAAGAACATATTAAACCAATTACCAAAGAAAACCAAGCTTGAAAACAAGTTAAAACACAAAATGTGCTTTAAGGAGCCTTAAAGCACATTTTTGAAAAATTGTATTGTAAATGGGTTTTGAATGGCTAAATGTCCATCATTACTCTTTAATTAACATGTGTACTACTTAGTATCACATTAGGAAGTCTAAATCAATGGGAAATAAAAAATTTCATAACTATGTGCCTTGTTTTGTGAATAGTAACTAAAATAAGCTAGTTTATAACATAAGTCAATATAAGTGATTTAATTGGTCAACTAAGACCAAAACACCCCTTATTACTTAATGGGGGCCGGTTTTTTCATGGCGTGAGTCACCACTCTTGCTAGCTTATTAAGCAAATAAAGAATGATTAAATAAGTACTATTTACTTTAACTACAAAATATCTTCTAAAAGCAAATACCAAACTTCATTCTCTCATTTCCCTTGTTCCCACCGTCTTCTACCTTCCTTATTTCTCTCATTCACGGTTAAGCTACAGCACCACCACCATTCACCATCTTCAATCACTTGTAATTCCTAGCTCCATTTACCAAATCAAAAACCAAGACCACCATTCTCTTAGTCTCATCAAGCTCTTCAACTTCATCCTTTCAAAACTCCAAGAGCTCCATTTTGGTGCCAAGAGGAATTTCCATGGAAGGAGCTTGAGCTTATATTTTTACATCTTATTGTTCTCCTTTGCTTCAAGGTAAGGAAACTCAAAGAAAAATAACATTTCCTCCATGTTTTAGTGTTGACCGAAATTACACCTTGTAATGGTGTCTTTACCTTGCTTGTTTTAGCTTCATTTCAACCCTTCAAGGACTTGGTGGAGTCTTCTCTTGCTACCTATCCAAACTCTCTTTCATTGCCAAGGTAAAATAATCATCTTAATGTTTTAAGACAATATATGTAACTAGGGTTTACAATGAGATTAAGCTTGAAGCTTGAATACTCATTACCTTGCTTGTATATTGATTAGAAGTTAACAAGGAACTAAAGCCTTGCCAATTTTAATCAAGGAAACAAGAAAGAAGTTTGTGAGGAAAAGAGGTAAATATGCTAACTTAATGTAGCTTATAATGCCTTAGGAAAAATGAGCTTAAGTTGTTCATTAAAACTACTTAAAGAGCCAATGGTAAATGAGTTAGTAAAATGCTCTCAAGGAGTTTATTAAGGGCATATGTATTGTTGGGTGTATTTGCAGGTCAAAGGCAAATATAATGTGGAAATTCAGTGTTTATGGTTTATGCAATTTAAGGGCCTAAGAGCCATGTTATTTAAGGGCCTAAGTGCCAAGCAATTTAAATTATGCACTATATTGTGATGTAGTGTAAATTTGGTGAAGTTTTGTGTATAAGAATGTTCTTGATGGATTTTAGTGTTCTTGGATGTTCAATGGTGAAAACAATGTGTTTGGTGTAACAAGATGTTAGTAGAACCCATGTCAAAAATTAGGTAATGTATAAGAAGTTATAAGTGTTTAAAGGAGTTTTGGTGAACTAGGAAGTCTTAGGAGTGAATAGGTATTTTATTAGGAAAGAAACTATGTATTAAGGTGTTTTAGAGTGCAAAAAGGACTTAGGCATTATCTTGGAAGTTTTAAAATGCAAATGAGTGTTTTGGAATACACCAAAGTCATTTTGGAGTTGTGTTGAGACTTATGCAAACTTTGGTAATCAAGGAGGAAGTATAAACTTGTGGAGAGATTTCAAGAATGACATAAGGAGTTTGGTTTGTAAGAAAAGATGCTTGGGAGATGATGTTAAAGTGGGAGGAAACATTTTGGTATAATGGTTACAATAGGCATGAAACACCACTTAGAAACCTAAGGAGAAAACATAATAAGTGTTAGGGATTTTGGTGAGAATTGAGTAAGTGTTTAAAGGCATAGAAAATGAGTGTTTTGGCACGTCCGAACTTCCGTCCGAACTTGGACGTTCGGACATGCCCTGTTGCGTTTAAATTTTCAGAGTCTCGACTTGTGTCCGAACTTTGGAAGCTCGGACACATGTTCGGACACTTGAAATTTTTCCTTTGATTTTGCCTCGACCAATGTCTGAACTTCGGAAGCTCGGACACATGTTCGGACATTCGTCTGGTTTCACCCTTTGAGTCTCGACTTAAGTCCGAACGTTGATGTCCGGACATAAGTTCGGACATGGTACTGTTTTGACCAAAAACTTTGTTTAAGGTTAGAAAACGATGTCTAATAATGGTGATTAGTTAGTAATGATAATATAAGGTTGTTTAAGACATGTTAGGTGTGTTATAATGATAATTAAAAAGGTGAAAAGTTATAACAAAGTGTGAAAATAAAATAAACTAGATATGTGAAGTAATAAGTTAACAACAGACTAGTACGTTAATTAACCGACGTTACTAAATGTGTATAGGATTCTCCAACGGTGGAAACCAATCGAAGCAAGGACCAAGGTATGGTTTTCTTGCAGTCTGTTGCCTACCGGTTTACACCGGCTTGTGTGTTGTTTGTTTTTCTGTGTGTTTATGACCTTGTAAGACTTAAGACATGTAATGAGTTTACAGTTGTTTATATTATTGTGTTGTTGAGATGCGACCCACTTCCCTTGTTGTGTCTAACAAGACTTAACCACTTGTTTGTGAATTGTTTGTTGAGTTTCAATGTTGAACTTCTAACAAGTGCTAACTGGGGAGTGAGGAGTCCGGTAGTTCCAGCCACGCGTGTGAGTATGGGAGTCGATGTCATTACCGGTTCGATTCTCTTTGTATGTTATGGTTGTTTTCCATTTTGGTTTTCAACCTTCCCTTTAGCTTATCCAAGGCTATTTTACTGACTCACGTCAGGCCACAGGGGCATACTATGTTTGTTCGGTGTGCTTGGGATCACTATATCCGACGCACCTTGGGATTAAGTCATCCGTTCAAATCTAATAGGACGGTAACGAGTTATGTAACGAGCTTAGCATGATTTTGGCAACATTCTCTAGGCTCTCCATGTGATCTAACTATGTTGGTTCGTTTCCTAAATGGAATCGTTCTTGTTATGTTGTGTGTGTTGTTGTGCTATGCAAGTTCCTTTTCTATGCTATATATGTTGTTTTGTGTAAAATCAATGCCATGTCATCATGACAAATGGTTGCGCGTATCCCGGTAGCCGATGGGCTGCGCGTTAACCATACCAGCAAAAGGTTGCTGACCCTCTCTGGGGGCTCTGTTTATTTGTAGGATGAAGATCGAAGAAGCGGAGTGGCTTTAGATCTAGGTTTATGAAATGCTTTTGACATGTTTTGGATGTTGGGCCCGGGATGCGCCTGTGCTCCCGTGGCGATATATATTTTGGTTGTTGACAGTTTACAGTTTACGGTTTATGGATGTAAGTAAATACTCGGTATTGCGGTTTATGTAATTATGGTTATTAGACCTATGCTCGGGAGTCTGATCATCAGACCGGTACATCTTGTATTTATTCTGCCTTGTTAACCACGTGGGTGGTTGACGGCGTTGTAGCACCAATCGTTTAGTTATTGTTTAGTTGTTTATTTCCGCTGCGAGTTCGATTATTGTTAAGTGCGTAGTAGGGGTGTTACAAGATTGATACAACCCAATGATATTGTGAGTGTGTGTGTGCATGGCCCATGTGCATAATAGGTGAGATCGGTATGTCCATCGGAGATATGCATGCGGCCCAATGATATTACGAGTGTGTGTGTGCATGGTCCGGGAATCATTCCACACTAAATACCCGGACCAACAGATGATTGAGGAATGCGACAAAAGTTTGCCTGGTCTGGAATACTTCTAGCTGAAACACCTGGACCAGGTCTTAAAATTGACAAAAGCTTCAACCCAGGTGTGGTCCGGGAGTGTTTCTAAGTACATAAACCTGGACACTGCTCAAATAAGTCCATTAAGCAACTCTTGGGGTTGTTCCAGGCACACACCCTAAAATGCATCAAAAAGACTGATTTTGCTCCCGTTCGGTCCCGTCGTTAAGCTCTTGACTTGTGTTCCTAAACCTTTTATCAGTGTTTTAAAACTGTTTAAGCACAAAACCACAAGTAAGGGAAGTTCCTCGTATATAACATAAATTAACATATAAATAAGGGAATTTATCACATAATCCTATAACATATTCATCAAATAATGCACATAAACATGGATAAATTCCACATTTATCAAAACACCAGGAGCAGACAATATCACAACAATGGGTACTTCGGGATGTTACAAATGGTATCAGAACTAGACCCAGGTCGGTGTGTTAGTGTGGCCCGAGAGGATGCTGGGCTTCCACGAAGGGTGGAGTGTAACACCCAGCGAGGGTTACCTTCCACATCGATCGAAGTGGAGAACGATCCATTCCTTATATGGGTGGGGATATATCTCCTTGTTATGACACGTTTTGGGGCTAAGTTACCTCGAGAACAAAATTGTGCGGCCTGCATGCCAGAGCAGACAATATCACAACAGTGGGTACTTGGGAATGTTACACCTTGCTGATAAGTGCGAAATATATCTATTTTTAGGCCTTTAATTCTTCCTATTTTCATAACAATTCATGTCGTATTTCTCACTTATCATATGTTTTTCCTTATATATATGTTTTGATATAAATTGACACATTTTATGTGTCAAATTTAGTAAAATATATTGGAAATGCATATATTATTTCACAAGCTTCGCAACGCAACAAACGAGAAGCAAAACAGAGTCCGAACGAAGAATCTAGGCCCAAAATAAGTTGGCGTATCGACCTGTCCAAACATGAGTCTGGACTTGCAAGTCCGGACAGAGGCCGAAACTTCCCTAAAACGTGTCCAGACATGCGTCCGAACATGCAAGTCTGGACGCCGCCGTCAGAAGTCGAAAATACACGTTTTTAAGAGATAAAAATCTCTTGGGGCCTTAGGGTTGGAAGAACATGACCTACTCATGTCGTATGCCTCTTGGCGCTGCGGCTCGCTACTCCACTCACCCGCACCACAATTCAACCATTGTTAACAGCATACTGGAGCTCTGAGGAGGAAGATAACATAAAGGCATGACGGCGAAAGGCGAAACGGAGATCTTCAAACCGGAGTTTCTTCTTCCCTTTTATCTAATTTGTTTAGTGTGTTCTTCTCCTATTTTTTCTGTTTGTATTAGATTCATGCTAGCGTAGTTAGTCAAGCTAGCAAACCGGATCTTCATATTTATTTTGTAATATTTTCTCTAATTCATTTATGCAGTAGTTTAATTCCAGTTCTTCATGCGCTTTAATTCTCTAGCTAATTATTAAAGCAATCTTTATAGTTTTCTAATCAACACGCGAGAGCTGAGATAGATAACAAGACATAGGAAGTTAAATCTGATTAGCGACTAGAAGCGTAATCTCGCCTATAGGTTCATCGGTCTCGAATAGAATCTATTCTTTGTGCGATTGGTTGTGTTCGGATTAGAGCATTAGTCTGCTGCTAGTTCTAGCAACTAGTTAGGATTCGTTAGACTTAGCTGTTGACGAATCATTTATAGTTTTTGAGTTTATTGCAAAATTAGAGAAGAGTTTATTAATAGATTTAGAAAGTTAAGGTTTGCGTAACAGTCCGGCGTGCTTATTTAAAGTTTTAATCTTTATTTCTTAATTTAGTTTATTTAGTTTATTTTATGTTTGTTTATTGAGTCAGTAATTTAGTTGAATCAAGAAAACCTTAAAAAGTGACATTTCATGTTTTCTTAGTTTAATTTATTTTCTCAGTTAATTAATAAATTGTCAATTAATTAAACGAGGTCCCTGAGATCGACAACCCCACTTAATTTATAATTCCACAAAACGATAGGTACACTGCCTAGGTATAGATAGTCACATATTTCTACTACACTTGATCCACATATGTAGTCCATATCTCCAAAGCTTAGAGCCTCCTATGACTTATAAAGTAGAACAAAAGAATACAATAAACACTAACACACATTAACCATAGTTATGTCATTCCCATTATCTCAAACCCTTACATTTCTTTAAGGTTCAAAACTCCATCTTTAAGGGTTCCAATCATTCAAATTTTGATCTCAAGATCATCATAAACGATCTAAGAGGTTTAGAAACCAAAAACACATAGTTTGAATATCAAATTCGAAGTTAACAACCATGGGTATGGGTTTTGACCAAACTTCTCGAAGTCCCGTTATTCTTGGTTCAAAAGAACGACAATGAAGAATCAAGAAGCTTTTACAAATGACTTAAGCCAATATCGAATAGGAAGTGGTAGAACAAGAGAAAATAACCTCATACTTTGAATAGTAACAACCGAGGAAATAGAAAGCTCAAACTCTTGAAAACCATGCTCCAAAGAACTAAATCACTTAAAACCTCAATGGAAACCCTCACTTTAGATATTGAAAGAAGTATCTTGAAGGAGGGAGCTGTCATGTTCTTCCATGGATGAGGAGTCACGACCAAAGTGAGAGGGAGAAGAGAGAAAATCAGATAGGGGAAAGAAGAAGAAGAATGAAGAGAGAGAACAAACTCTCTACTTTAACTTAGGTGGCATGTGCCTTGCACATGTCTTCTCCTCTCAATATTCAAGGATTTTCCATAAATAGACATCACACATTTTTGCCATTTTAGGAAAAACATGCTTTAAGCCTTAAAGCTCCTTACTTAACAAACACTTGACTTTTCTTTTCACATCTCTTTTTCATCATTGAAATAGCTTAAAAGTCTCTAGTTGCTGGTTAGAAATCATTATATAAGATTGAAGCATTTCAAACCACTCAAAATTACCAAAATATTTTTAAGACGAAAATGTGAAATATAAGCAAATGACTTTCGGGAGAATTACTTCGAAAGCTTCACTTCAGTCTGGAAGCAATCCGGAAAGATTACTCCGGATACTTGACTCCAGGCCAGCTTGGTACTTCAAAATGCAAGTGTCGCTTTAGAACGAGAAATAACTACTCTTTAAAATCCATTTAAACACATAATAGAGGTTTAACTCACTAATACTAAACTTATTAAATCAGGTATTTCACTGTACATTAAATATACATTTTTATATATTTATTGCACAATTTTATTATTCTACCGCCAGTTAATATAACCATTTATAACCCCATTTGAATATAACTAATATACTGAATACTGAAAATTAGGTGATCGTTTTCCCAGCCGCATTTTCAGTTGTGTTTAAACTTTTTTTTTTTGAAACAATCGTTGAAACAACAGTTGTGTTTAAACTTAACCCTATATTTCCCCCTCTTCTCTATTTCTTTTTTTAAAAACACCCCTCTTCTCTATTTCAGACTGACAAATATTCATCCACCATAATATTTTACTCAGGTACCATTCGGTAGGTAGATTAAACTTAAATGTCCAGATAAAGCTGCCTTTATTTTTTTGAAAAAAAAACTAGCTTTATCAATGGGGTGTTCGGTAGGTAGATTAATTTAAAAACTAGCTTTATCTGGCAACATACCCAAAACGCCCTTACTCCATTATACTGTATTTGCTTATTTTAACAGAATCAACACTACCCATCGGCACTCTCTTTTAACAGAACCAAAACCTCTTCCCATCGACACTCTCACTCTCACACCTTCCCTCTCACCTTGCACTCTCCTTACTCTCTGCTACAGCAATGTCGTCTGGTTCACGCAATGTAAAGTCTACCAATTGTGTTTCTCTGTTTTTTTTGTTCATCCCAGAATTCGTGTACTGACTAATATTTGTTGTGGCAGAGTTCAACCTCAGCCAACAGAGGATACGAACTGAACACCAGATACATAAATTGCAGATGCAATGTAAGATGTATGCTGTTCATTTCATACACTGTAGATAACTTTGGTCGCTTGTTCTTCAGGTGCAATCACTGTGATTTCTTTGTTTGGTGGGACATAGTGAATAGACCATCACCACCACCTGCTGATCAGACCAACATTCCTGCCGATCATTCCAACCAGGCTTTGAGATCAAGAGTGACTAGACTAGAGAGGGTGGCCAGTGACGCAGAATCATATACGCCTCAATTGTTAGCCGGTCATGCAACCATGAGGGGAATTCTGTCTAGGGGAGCTACCTTAATGTATGTTGCTGTTATGTTTCAGATTTATTTTCTGCTTCATTAGGATTTGCATAGTGGGTGGGGACTGGGAGTAAGTTTGTTGTTATTTTCTGAAGGATGATTATGTTATTCTGTGTGTTGGTTGGCTATTAGATGGGTTTGAATCCTTTTACAGTACTGCAATTTAATTCACGATGGCACTCAGTACATGTAATTCTGTCATTTATTTATAATATTGTGTAATATGCATGTCTGGTTTGGTGTAGTGCTTACCGTAATCAATGAACAATAAACAGCAAAAAAGAAGATGAAACACACGAAATCAGTAGCATTTAATTAACTCACTGTTCCAACCAATTATGTTCAATCAAGTTATTACAACTGACAATGGTTGATGGAAAGGGGGTTATATGCAATCAATGCCTCCCTGTTAACTTTTGGCCTTCCCACTCCCTTGTATCGTGGGACAATTGTTTTAAAAAGGGTGTCCAACACTGATCAGGAGGAACTACTGAATTAACCCACATTTCCTTTGTCCATTCTCAAGTCAAACACCTTTTCATCTTTCTTCTCCTCTTCGCCAGCCCCACTGAACATAATGGATCCAAAATACACTACACCCCCTAGGACAAAGGTTATCGATTTGGAAACCACCCCCCATACTGAAAGGGAGTACATTGGTAATGTACCACTGATCATATTGGATGATTCCCCACCTCATTCCCCTACTAAATCACCCAAGAAGTGTGACTCCATGCACGGTTCCAATGGCAGTTTCCAATATGATGATCTTACCTTTGAAGATGCCCTCTGCACTCGGTACCAGTTTGGGTACTACCGATCAAGGTTCACACCGCCAGGGCAGCGGGAGTTTGTAGACTGGTGTATGTTCGCCCCCTCAATCTAGGTAGTACTTTGTCACCTAGGTAGTACTTCCATGGGGAAAAACATGTTGTTGACTCAATAGCAATAGAAAAGATGATCTTAATAGAAGACATAACTGTCTTACCATTGGGTGGGGTTGGATACGACAACGATTGATCTGATATTAAGGCCATATACACCCGTGTATCGTGTGCAGACCCCTCCCATCCAGCACAAACAAATATAAAAAACATATCAAAGTCACACTCGGCCAGTACATTTGTTGAGGTAACCCTCTTTCTGTTTATAAACCTGATCCTCTCAGACTCTGGTACCGTTAACTCAACGTGGCACCCATCTAGTGCGCCAATACAGTCCTAAACTCATCCGGGGGCAATAAGTAACAGAACAGCATTGAAGCAACAGGTGAACTGAATGTTTTGATAAAAAAACAAACCTTGAATGTTGGATAGTATTTGTTGTTGTTGCGAATATGTGCAGGAACAGTTTGGAACTCTCAGTCACGAGGTTTGACAATGTCTTTGCCCATTCTACCTACTGCGTTGATAATGTCTCCAAAATGTTGCGAAATAGTGGAGCCTGAATGTTGAAACCTTTCCATCAAATCTCGATTGGCACATCGGTGACTTAGGGTCCTTAAAAAAAATGCTACCCTTTCAGCTACAGAGAGCTTAGACCGGTCTGTTATATAGTACTTATACTCCATCACATGGCATAGTGAAATAAACGTGTCACGGTTCATTCTTAATGCATTGAAACAGCGTACTAGGTGACCATCTAGCAGTTCAGTTACCCAATCAGACCCTCTAAAGGCAGAGGTGTGCATTGGTTTTGGAATTGTTAACTGAATGTGATCGGTTAACATAGTAAATATTCTACGAAATAGGTTGTGTACGTCTGCAAGGTCTGACGCTAATGCGTTGCATAATTGTATAAGTTGTTCAGCATCATCTAGAAATTCATACAAATTGTTGTCGTAATTTGCATCATATGCAGAATCCATTTGCTGCAAACAGACATATGAAACACACATCAATTTAACCCAAGATTCAAATTCTTATACACTGCATCAGATAATGGAAAAGTGACAGCCATACAAAACTTATTTTCATTCACTATAAAACAATCAGAGCCACAACAGATAACACTATCCTAGACTATCTATCTACATCTTCTGTCATTCTCATTTTAACAAATTCTACAACTTCATCATCCTCTAGACATTGCACAGTGTCACACATTCTGTCCTCCTGCATTAACGACGCCCCGTAAATGAATTCTGATTCACTAAGCCCAACTATCATTTTCAATCTAGCAACAACAGCAGTTTCAGTTAGCTTTCCCTCCCTTGCGAGTAAACCGTTGTAATCTGGCTTCTCAGACCCACATAGCATGTCTTCCACATGGTTTGCAAGTGATAGATTGTATGTTAGCTTAAGTTCCCTGAACATAATGAAAAGCTGATCAAACATGCCAAGTCTCTTGCATAGGTCACATGAGTGGCGTTTTCTCTTTTTTGTCATCATCGTCTGGACCTCTTCCATGTAATGCTGACGTTGATACTTGATCAGTAACGTAATGAATTTTGCCTTAAACTCTTCAATTGCTAGCAAAATGTAAAACTTTATGTAATCTCTCCTGTTTTCCCTCAGTTTCTTACGTACTATATGCATGAGGTGTCCTCTTGTTTCCTTTGACATATTCATCTGACATATAAGTTAATGGCAAGCATTAATAGCATTGATTTGTCATATATTACCACATCAACAAATCTTGAAAACAGAAAAAGAAAGCTCAGTTAGATATGATCATTAATGCAGATTCTTAGAATGTTTTACAGGACACGATTCAAAATCTCTTTCAGCCAAATGCAGACGACAGATGTACCTAACTACTGCTAATACAACATTTTCCCTCCCATCCCCTTAAAAAATGATAACAGATCATCCATTGCCACTGCAACAAACACTGTCTTTGTTGACGTACTGTTACAAAAAAAAAAAACATACTACACCTAATTATAAATGATCCCTTCCATACTTGTCATAATATGCTTGATGCATCCATTCAGTTATCTCCTCATCATCCTCAAGACACATGAAAGAAGCCCTTTGTTTTCTGTCTGATAACACAAAAGTGGCGTGCACAATCATTTTCTTCTCAAACCCACCAATATTCCGGATCCGTGACACTACTTCTTGTACCGAGATGACTGGGTCTGGCAATGAGGCTTGTCTGTGCAAATCACCGATCATGGATGTCGCATTGCACATCTTATCATTCAGCCCAATTTTCATGAAATCATTAATCTCCTCCAGACTTACCCTTGCTACCTTTTGACTTCTTTTTGCATACAACAGTGTCACGTACAGGTTTCAACTTAGCCCTCCTACCACCGTGGGGTACTCCACCGCTTATCACCTCCATTAACTAATCCCATTCGGGTGGCTTAGAGTTTCCAGGGTCAACAGCATGGGACTGGGTCACAACAGGCGCATAAGTGGATAGGTTTTCAATGTTCTCTATGGGTTGGGTGTGATAGGCTTGACTATCGGTAAATGCCTGATCTATGTTGGGCATATACCCAGTAGAGCTACCGGCAACCAGACCAGCATATTGGCTGCACTGAAATGAGTTAGCAAGTGTGTTTGTTGCATCTCGGTTCACATCAGTCCCAAAATCAAATATAGGCCTAGTGTTATCTCCCATACTACCATGCATCGGAGTACCAAATGATATGTCCATGGACTGGCCAACAGTTGCATCAGAATATGTGATCTCAACAGAGGGGATAATATTATTAATCCTCTCCTCGTCACACATGGTAGGGTTAACATGAAAACAATAACTCTGCTCAGGTATGCTCCCACCCGGTGTCTGCCTAAGATCACCAGTGGCATACCCCTGACCCCAGATTAATTCCATATCATCAACCAGATATGCTGGCCATTTAGAGTTCACCATCTTTGCAATTTGTTTATCCTCCTACATATTGCAGTTTAAAGGGTCAAAACAGCCACTTATATAAACATCCACATCATGTAGATGTGATACAAAAATGTAAAATATGCATTGCATAGGGCCATTCACCTTTGCCCTCTCTTGTATCCACTCAGGTGGGTAGGTTGCCGTATTAGTTTCATGATTCCAGCCCAAACCAGTCTTTTTGTGGGTCAGCTCCTTCCATTTCCTCCAACCCATCTTCAGGGTGTCACCCTTGTTCTTGCATTGCTCCTTATCCAGCGAAGGCAATCCTTCCCTTTTCTTGTTAAACTTTTCTGTTATGGGCACCCACTTGTGTGTCATCCCGACCACACTCCCACACCTTCCTAATTGTAACCTTACTTCCTCCACCAACAATGATATAAGAAGTTCCACTTCACCACTAGTCCAGTCATGTTTTGATTTCCTAACACTTCCCTCTGACGTTGCCTTCCCTTTCCCTTTATCTCCTATACTCTCCTTTACCATCCTTCACCTAACGTATCTATCAATTAACTAATCAATCTCAGTTGCAGCCACTACAAAAAAAAAGCCATTTACTAACACACGTTTTTACTGACTGATAAATTAGAGTTAGTATAATAGATTAATAGTAACACATAACAAATGTTAGTAAAACTCAAGTAACTTTTAGTATCATATAATTAATTAAGTCACTATATATAACACCTATACTAACAGTGCTTTGACTTGTGTGAGTAAACCATAATACTTATACTCACACAAAATACAAATGTGTCTGTGTATATACTACTCATTAACTATACTAACACAACACTGCACAAAAAAAAACCCTCAATTAAGTCCTTGTCGTTCAGAATTTTTTTCCCTTTCGACTAACCCATGCCGCGTTAACTTTCCTCTTCGCGCCTCAGATTACCGCACAAATTCATCTTCAATATTCTGCATCCTCTTCGACATTCAACATGCCGCGCTAACTATCCTCTTCGCCAGTCCTGCCTCGGGCCGCTTGTTCTTTCTGGTCATTCATTCTCTCTCGGTTGCTGTAAGTCGAGTTTTTCAGTTTTTGTTCTAGGTATTTGTTCCCTCGTCGTAACCAACCCTCCTCATCTGACTCATAAATAACCCGGCTCAAGTATTATCCTCTTCTCTGTTTTCAGGATTTTCCTTTCCCTTCAGCTGTAAGTTTGCTCTCTGTAGTCTGTATTGCTTGCTTCCCTAGCTCTTCAACGAATGCAATATCACAACAGATAAGGGCAGGTTTATTTACTTCATGTATCCTAAGTTAGACAAGCAGATAGTGTTTATTGCAGTATGTTTGTTATGCATTTTCACCGGTAAGTTGTTCATGTATTATCTGGATCTCTTGGCAGCATGTTTGTTAAGAATCAAGTTGTTTGCTTAATCAGCAACTAGCATAGTATTTATTGCAGTGGTCTCTAATGACCTGTCTTTTTTTAGTGCACTCTAGGTGTTTGTTAAATGGACAAGTGATATTGTACATGTCGTTGGATAGATGAACTAGATAAGAAAAAAAATTAACGATTGCTCTGGTAGTTTTTTCTAGCCTTAGTGCTATAGGTACTACTGCCATAGATATTCCCCGTCTTTGGAATTTCTTCCATGTTAACTTGGTGGTAAGATTGAAGATAATAATTTCCAAATAAGCAATCTCACATGGTAAAGTCATCCGTTGAGGGGGTGGATTTGCAAAACAATTAAAAATGTCAAGTTTTTGCATCTTTGGAAATTTTTATATTTCTATGAATTGATCTTCCTAGTATGTTGACGATAAAGACCGTTGCAGTGTGTGCTTCTATATTGTTTGCCTATGCTCTCAGATTATGTGGCAATTGTTTGTTGTGCTTCTGTGTAGTGTAGTTGCATCATGGTAACCATAGCAGATAAACTTATCATTTATGCTATATGGTGGACTTTTGTCTGATAAGATTTTTTTTTCAAGGTTTATAATGAACTATTAGCAGAGGAGGAGGCCGCTGCTTCATCTGTTTCTGCTATTTCATGCCTTTGTGGCTCCCTGCGGCTTGAAAATGTAAACCGGCAATATGCACTTATGATTTCAGGTTCTACCAAATGACATGCTTGATTTTCTGGATGCCCCAGTTCCTTATGTGGTGAGTCCTGATATGTTTGCAGTAGTCTTATAAGTTGCAATATAATAATGTGAAGTTTCTATTCTGTAGTTATCCAAATAGAATATTATTAAAATGGCTGATAACAGAAGTCACAACGGCTCATGTTTAGCTGTCCAGCTTACTTAACAATGCCCGAAATATATGTTTATGCTATACAAGTTACCATTAGTATCTGATTACATTCCTAGTCCAAATGATATCCTTACATTGGTTAGTTGTTGTCTGCCACTGTTTTCATCTTGCCGTCATGAACTGGGATCTTCGAGTCTGATGCCCGCTGACTTGAACTGCCTATTTCTTCCATAGGTTGGTGTGAAGAACAAAACCTCTGAAGTACAGTCAAAGTTAACTAATTCCATATTGGCGGACCTTAACAAAAATCAGGTATGTGTTAGTACTAAACAAACATGAGTCCCATGGTATCCTGGACTATTTTTTACTAAACATGAGTCCCTTGCTAATGAATATTTTCCGCTTATCTTGGATAACTTTTTACTTATTTATTTTCTATCTTTGTGACGATATAACTTTTTGTGTGCAGGTGCTGAGTAAAAGAAAGTAGATGAAGTCAAGATTATATGTTAGAAGTAGGAGGAGTACGAAGGAAGAGAGAGTGCTATGTTTCACTCTAAACTCGTTCAAGAACAATATTGTATTTTTGGCTTAAATGTAATTTATCTTGATGTTGACTACGATACTTTGGAGGATAATGATGAATATCCGTGTTCAACTTGCGCTATTGTAAACTCTTTAACATTTTTAATGCCATTGGAGCTTATTGGTTAATACATCTATTGTTTGAGAATTCACAGGTCATTTTATGAATATTATTGTAGAAATAATAAATTGAATTGAATTATATTGTGTTAGTAAAAGTTTTACTAACATACGATTATAAGTTAGCATAGCTGTTACAGGATGGTTTATTCTATTTGTACAAACAACTTTTACTAACACAAATTATGTGTTAGTATATAGGTATACCCACACTTAGTTTTGTGTTAGTATAAATGCACAAACTATTCTGTCAGTTAAGTTAAGTGTTAGTATAGATCTTTTGTCTTTACTGACTAAGAAAATAAGTGTCAGTAAAAGCTCAGAACCCTTTACCGACACACATTATATGTGTCAGTATAGACCTATAGTATCTGAGGTTATACCGACACTTTTTTTAAGTGTCGGTAAAGGTCAACCGAGTCTATACTAACACTCTTTGTGGCTATACTGACACAAAAAATGTGTCGGTAAATGGCATTTTTTTTGTAGTGAGCACACAATTTGATCCTCTAATTTTCAACCACTAGCTACTGATTCGTACAAACAAACATGTGGCAGATAAAGGCAATAGCAGAAAATGATTTTCGAACTTACCTTCGTCGGATGCCTAGTTTTTCCTCGTTAATAGCAAATGCTTCAATGCACAATGTATCAGGAGGAACTACATATTAAAATACAAAATGGATTAGATACAAGCAGATCTACAGTATGAATAGTACTTAACTCAGCGCAAGCAGAGAAAAACACTTACGAATGCAATTCAAAATGCACTGGAAGTCTGAAATCGACAATGGGTATATAAAAAAAAATCCAAGCAGACAGTAGTGAATGCCAATCTTTGGTATATTTATTGCAATTCAAGGTAGTGGTTACCAATCAATTCAATTCAGAAAAGGAGTACTAGGTGAGAGTAATGGTGGTTTTGAATTGCAGTAGCAGAGGGAGATAGAACGAACGAAGAGGGAGGAGAACGTGTTGCTTACTTGGCAATGACAATATGTGTAAATTTGGGAAAATGACAAAGGGTAAACCTGTATTTTTAACTGGGTCAGAAAAACCCAAAAGCAGCTTAATGTCTAAAAAGCAGCAAAATCAACATTTATGATAAAGGTCATTTTGAACATTTATCAAACTTTATCTTGCTGTTTTTTGAAAAAATAAAGCTGTTTTTATGGAAAAGCAGGAATCCCAATTACCCTACACCTGCGCCAAGTCACGAGTTCTTCTTTACCTTAGAGCATCGACGATAAACCCTAGCCTAAACCTTCCGTCTCTTTCTTTCTGCGATATTCTTCCTCCTTGGGAGCATCAACATCGGCTCGTCGGCCTGGTTCGCGTCAAAAGGTTTGCAATGGTTCGCGTGGCTCCTCTTGAGAAGAAGAAAAAGCAGAAGGAAATTAAGGAGACAAGGGGGAATGTGGCGGTAAAATCTAGTGACGCCAAGAAGAAAAAATCCGTGCTGCAAGATGAACTGCGAGAGGAGGCGCAAGCATCAGTATGTTTTCCTCCAACTTTTTCCTCTATATCTTTTTTTGTTGATAGAGTTGCCTTCCTTTTCTGTTGCTAGTGCTGCTGTGGATGATGTAAAGGCAAACTAAGAACTTTGTTGATGAAGTTGCGAAAAGGAATGATAGATGAACAAATTGCTAAGCCCCAAAGAATTTTACATTTGTTCGGTATCACTTGAAACGACCTTTTATATTTACGTGGCTGTGTGTATTTACTGCGGACTTTGGCTGAAGTGCTTGAGCAAGTTTCCTAAGCAATGTCTACACCATGAACCAATACAATAGCAGGAAATATTGCTTTCTTCATCAGTTTCTTAATACTCTGAATTTGATACCATGTCTTTTTTGGTTTAGCCCCTTCCGGGAGCTAGCTTCTCCGTTTCACTGTTCTGGTGCTAGCTAACCTAACCAATATTTCTCGGTAAGTAGCTAGTAATGTAGCTAATTGCCAAGTAAGATAATTGTTCGTCGGGGAAATTGAGAAGAAAAATTATGAGGTCAATCTAAGAAGTCTATTATGGCTATCTGCTTCATTTCAGTTGCCTGGAATCAATTTTATTACTTATTAGAATCTCAATCCTAAACAGGCCATTCTACAATCCTACAATCCAAAGTGTAGTATTTTCGCCTACAATTCTGTGTGATCCTGAATGATTGTGATCCATTAGGTTTATGCCAACCTTGGAGTAGGATGTAGATCCTGACAACAATATCTGGAAATGATATTTCCAAGTTTTTTTGTTTATATTCTTTCTTGCCAATTCATATCATACCCTCAAGTGTTTAGATGCTACTGGTTTCCATGGTTACAGGGTCTTCAGTTGGACAAGCTAGAAGATATCAAAGAAGAATTTTCTGAAGGTGAGGGTCACTGTAGTTTCTTGGTTTCCATAACGAAAGGTTCTTATAAATGATATGAAGGTTAAACTTAAATTCCAAGTGGGGCTTTTAAAGCTCCATGCTAATCATATGACTTATTAAGATTAATGTGATGGGAAAAAGGAAAACAGCATTAAGTTTGACCTTTCAAAATGCTGTCAATTTTATTCAACAAGAGACATTTTAGAGCAATTGAATAGCTTTTTGATACAGATGATCATGCACTGCATGTTACAGGACGAGATGAGGAACATGATAATGGAAATTTAAGTGATGATTCCCATCAACCTGCCGAGGAGAGTGACTCATCCGAAGACGAGGTTAATCTCGATATAGATATAATGTCTCCATTTATAAAAGCATAATATTTATGCATGCAGTGATTGATTTATTTTTTATATGTAGGTTGCTCCGCGGAATACTGTTGGAGATGTTCCTTTGGAGTGGTATAGAGATGAGGAGCATATAGGTTATGACATCAAGGGGAAGAAGATCAAGAAAAAAGAGAGGCAGGACAACCTGGAAAAGTTCCTTGCTAGTGCTGATGACTCTAAGAATTGGTTTGTTCTATCAACAGTCTTCTTCTAGAAGCTTTGTTTAAACAAAAGTTGTTATGTTGTTTCATTCATGTCATGAAACTAGAATGTTCTATAAATATGGATCTATCAGGTTGTTTATTTGTGCAAAGTTACTATTTATTGGTGTCGTTCTTTTGTTGATACAAAGATAATGGCACTAGCTGTTTGATGATTAAAGTCTTGATTTTTCCTACACGTATAGTCACACTGCTTTAATTGCTTTATTTTTCTTGAACTCATGTTATTTCATGAAGTCCAGAATATTCGATGTTATTTGTTCTGTTTTGTAGTGAATTCAGATAGACACACAATCACATTTTGTCCTTTTGTTCTCCTGGATGCCATTATATTTGGAAATTTAAGACATCTGTTTCTCTATTCTTCGAGAATGCTAATAGATAAAATATATTATTTTCAGGCGGAAGATATACGATGAGTATAATGATGAAGAGGTGGAGTTGACCAAACATGAGGTTAAACTTGTTCGTAGACTATTGAAAGGAAAGACTCCGCATGCTGATGTGGACCCCTATGAGGTGAATGTCATTTTATTTTATTTTCCATGAAGCCTCTACATGCCTCTCAAACCTGCCCATCTCATTGATGGTGTTGTCTTATTATTCTTCTGCAGCCTTACGTGGATTGGTTCAAGTGGGATGATGCGAAGCATCCTTTGTCTAATGCACCAGAACCAAAGAGACGGTTTATTCCTTCCAAATGGGAGGCCAAAAAGGTTAACCACTGATGTATTTTTTCCTTGTTTGTTTAGAAAAGGCCTCTGTTTAAATGTTATGCCTATTATGTTGGGTATCACTGGTAAGTTTTAAGTTTACAGTCTCCCTTGCTTTCTCTATTTGCCCTGTCCTTGTTTTTTTCTGTTTTAATGCAGAAAATGCCCATTATTATGTCTTTCCTTTTTATGCGAATGGTATTTATGTACTCATTGTACCACAGGTTGTCCATTATGTGAGAGCCATCCGAGCAGGGAGAATAAAGTTCGATAAACCTAAAGAAGAACCCAGGTTCTATCTTTTGTGGGGAGATGACTCTGCCGCATCTCAAAAGACAAGAGGATTGTCATATATTCCTCCACCAAAAACAAAATTGCCTGGTACTATAACAAATTGTAGCTACTATCCGCTTCGTCTGAACATGGGAGATGTACTTTCGTTTTTTGAGGTGTGGATGTGCTGTTTTGTTACCATGTTATCTGAGTCTTAATCTTTCTTGCAGGGCATGAGGAATCTTATAATCCTTCTTTGGAATATATCCCGACGCAAGAAGAGATCAACGGCTACCAGTTGATGTACGAGGAAGATCGTCCTAAATTCATACCAAAAAGGTCAATCTTCTAACCCTTGCACTTCCTGCAGATTATCGTCATCTGTACTACCATGCTAAAATATTAGTATCTGAAAATTTTGGATTGAACAACATAATAACCTGTACTCGATTAGGTATGAATCATTGAGAAGTGTCCCTGCTTATGATAAGGCTCTCAAAGAATCGATGGAGCGGTGCTTGGATGTATACATGTGTCCTAGGGTTCACAAAAGAAGAGTAAGTTTTGCCATCTGATATCTAGGAACAAGTTATTGATTAATTATGGAAAAAAAGATGATCTGAGTTAATTTCTTTCAGCTCAACATTGATCCTGATGCTATCAAGCCCAAGTTACCAAATCCTAAAGACTTTGAGCCTTACCCTATTATATGCCACGAAGAGCTTAAGGGTCACACGGCTGCTGTTGTTTCAATTTCACTTGATCCTTCTGGGAGATTTGTTGCCTCTGGTACCTTTTTTTTTTGTAGATCATGCTATGTAGTTTCATTAGTATCTATACTGGATGTTACTTTTGCAGTTATAAATGAAATGTTGTCGGAAGTTTGAATCATGATCATTAATGTCTCTGTAGGTTCTAGCGATGGGACAGTAAGAGTTTGGCAGCTTAATAATGGCAGATGTATTCGTGTCTGGGATTTTGGTGAACCTGTCAAGCATGTGGCATGGAATCCTGTAAAACAGCTTCCAATTTTAGCAATCACCGTGTAAGAACTACCTTCTTGGTCATCATATCTGCTGATCTTCTGCATTGTTGACACATGACCTGTTGAATGGCTAATGATATCCTTGTGATTTCTGCAGAGGAGCTGATGTTCTGATTTTGCATGCTGGGGTTGGGACCAATGAAGAAAAAAGGAAGGTTGAACAAGTTTTGCATGTTGGGAAACCTACAACTCCAGAGGACAATGGTCAGCATTTTGATGGATATATATGAAGTTTTATGTCAAAGAATCAGAATTTCCTCATCCTACTGTATCTGTTTTGTAGGTAACACTACCTCCTTTGTCAATTGGCTTCAAGATGACAAGCATGGAGGTATACGGATATCTCATTTCAAGGTATTTACCATTATATCAGCTGGTCACAACACCTTGTCCTGAGACTTCCTGGAGGGTTGGATCTGAATTTACTTTTCATTCTCTTGTGATATTTGCAGAGTGTGTCTTCTTTGGAGTGGCACCGACGAGGAGACTATTTTTGTACTATAGTCCCAGCAGATATCCTTCCTATGTATTGTTGTTTATTTATGTCTACTGGATGATTATGTTGATATTGTGCAGTTCACATGTGATTTTATTTTCTGAATTGTCTGTTTACATATTAAGCAATTGTGTTTGGTGTTATATGTGCATATTATTTTGACAAATGGCTGTCTGGTTGGATCTATCATGTATATACTACTCTAGTTGTCTGTATGTGTTGGGTTAAGAACTGTAAGCTACGTGGCCTGAAGATATGCTGCCTCTGTCCGCAGACCTGTATGACCAAGATTTATTTTTTGATGTCTCTTCTTTTGTTTTTGTCTTCTTTGATGGTTGGAGATTCACTTGGTCATACCTGTTACATGTTATTGGTACATGTATGTTATAATATTGATTAACTGTTTCTCTTAAGCTGCTTGCAAACTGGTGTAATGTAATTGCTGCAGAAGTATAATATAAACTTTTGTTCAAAAACACATCTCTTGCATCAATTTGCTACTATAGATAACTATTGCTTTTGTGGAGTAGTGACAGAATCATCTAGCTGTCCTTTCTATGTTGCCTATAGGTTAGTGCATGAATGATTCTGATGACTAGATGTCATCCATGTCATTGTTATTGTATGTTGATCATGTGAGTGTTTGATGTATAGTGTATTGAATTGTTCACTATCCTTGACTCTTTTGTACGTGAATCAAGGGCAGTACTCATGCATCAACTGTCGAAGAAAATTAGTCAAAAAATCTTATTTAAATTGCGTGGTATACCAGTAGCTGCAGCTTTTCATCCATCACGTTCTTTTGTCTTTGTTGCGACAAAGAAGTATGTTCGTGTATATGATCTAGTGAAGCATAAGCTTGTTAAGAAGCTTACTGCAGGAGTTCGAGAAATTTCATCCATTGCGATTCATCCTGGAGGTATATATCATATATCCAGTCTTATATGAGGACTTGCTGTGTGTTGACCTTTAGTTCTGTCTTCATAAGTCTGTGTTTTTTGTCTTTTATGTAGGAGACAATGTGATTGTGGGGAGCAGAGAAGGAAAAGTGTGCTGGTTTGATATGGATTTATCTACTCAGCCTTTCAGAGTGCTCAAGTATGTTTCCTCATCCTGAAATATACCTGAACATAATGCTTGTTTGTCGTATCATAATGTGAACCTTAAATTACTTCTTCACCATCTTATTAAGCATACGATTTGATCTGGCACTTTTCAGCAATGATTTGGGTGCTTGTCAATGTCTGTTGCTTATTTTTAAAAGGTCTAAAAACTGTATAGACTATCTCTGACGGAATAGCTGCTCACTCATTTGTTTCTGGAAGTAGCTCCCTAGAATTATTGAATACCCATCTCTAATTGCAAAGTGAGACTGGTTCTCTCTAGCAACTTTACAAAATGGTCCTTGTAGAAGTTCCAATATAAAAGAAAGACCGTATCATATGGAGTACGAGTTATAACGTAATGTGCAATATAATTACTTCCCAGACACCCGTTCCATAAAATTAAAGAAATTAACATGCTGTCTTGTATTAATTTTGTATTGATGATGCGTCCTTTGCATGTCCTCAGGGCACATACAAAGGACACCACAAATGTGGCTTTTCACCGTTCATATCCACTTTTCGCATCATCATCTGAAGATTGCTCAGCTTATATTTGCCATGGAATGGTCTATCAAGATCTTAACAAGGATCCTTATATTGTTCCACTGAAATTCCTCCGAGGGCATTCAAGTGCAAATGGGAGAGGTTAGTAGTTTGAATGCCTGTGTGGTTTATTTGTCGTTACGCTTCATGGTATGGTACTTTCGTATTAATGCTGGCTCCACTAGTCTAAAATCCTATTGTTTGTCGTTATAGGAGTATTGGATTGCAAATTCCACCCGGTACAGCCTTGGCTTTTGACGGCAGGGGCTGATTCAGTGATTAGATTATACTGTGACAAATAGAGAGTCATATTGCGTCCTAATATTGCCATCCGTGTGTGGGTGCAATGGACAATTTGTGGTGTTGGTTACTGGATCTTGTGCAAACGTTTCTTCCCCAATCAAGAGAGTTTTTTCTTCACCCTTCCATGTCTGAAACCTTGAATATGCAGTGCAATGAGGTGCCTAAATTTTAGAGCAGTCGAAGGGAGTCAAGGGGGGTGTTTCAAACGTTATAATTTGTACTATTAGGCGGGGAAAAACGATCTTTGCCGCTAAATTTTGAGTTGCTATTAATTGAAATCAAAATTGTGTTTGGAATTGTTTCATCCATCGAACTTGATAACACCAACGAACCTCTTTTAGCTTCATTAATGAATGTATGATGCTGATAGAGTCGGTATCTGTCTTTGTAAACGCCATTTCTGGAGCTGTGATAGGTACTATTTTTATCTTTTTTTATCTGTCCTTTTATTAAATTTTAAATTGTTGTTTATTAAATATTATTTCAAATAATATAAATTTTATACGGTTGGTCCTCTTTAAAATAAGATCTATATTCATAAATTTAATATTTTATATTTTTTGTATGTACATCTGTTTTAAGGTTCACCGTAAAAATAAATAAAATACATAATTTTTATATGTTTTGATGTTGGTTGTTTTTTTATAGTGTTAGCCATCAAAGGATTGAATGGGGTAGAGTATCTTTTTTTATTGTGAGGTGATTAATGTTTGAATTATATTAGTCTTCATTGATGGTGTTTAGTTTCTTGGTGTTATTAACCGTTCTAGAGTTATATGTGGGGAGAGATCTATTTTTTTTAAATGGTTGTTAATAATTGAACCACATTAGTAATTTTTAATAGTTTCATGAATTTAGATATTGACATATAGTATCTAATGAAAACATGTTTAACATTTTGTTTTTTTTAAAGTGAATCTTTCGTTTAAGAAAAGTGAATCTTATGTTTAAAAAGAGTAAATCTTATGTTAAAGAAAAGTGAATCTTTCACATTAAATCTTAAGTTCAAGAAAAATGAATCTTATGCGGGAATAATATGAACCTTTCATTTATTGAAAAGTGAGTTTTAAGTCTAAGAAAAGTGAATAAAATGTTGTTAAAAGTGAATCAGAGGTTTTTAGAAAAAGTAAATAAGCGATTCAAGAAAAGTGAATCAAAGGTTATTAAAAGAGAATTAGAAGTTGTTAAAAGTGAATCAGGTGTTTAACAAAAGTGAATCTCGTAAACATAGATTTGTTTAACTGAAGTGATTAAGAGGGTTAAGAAATGTGAATAAGAGCTAGATTTTTAAAAAGTAAATCAAAGGTTTTTAAAAAGTGAATCAGATGATTAACAAAAGTGAATCAGACGTTTGGGAAAAGTGAATCAGAGGTTGTTATAAAAGTGAATCCGAGGTTTTTGAAAAGTGAATCTTATATTTTTGCAAAGTGAATATTTTGTTTAAGAAAAGCGAATCTTACACAAACTTATGCAAGAATAGTATGAACCTTTCATTTATTGAAAGTGAATAATTTGTTTGAAAAAGTGAATCTTATGTTTAAGAAAAATGAACCTTTCACATTAAACAATGTGAATACTTTACATTCTTAAAAGCGAAGCTAAACCCCATACTATAAACCCTAAAAATTCTCTCTGCATTTTTTTAGTTTTCTTATGGTGGTTTTTAGGGTGTGTAGTGTAGGATAATTTTTTTGAAGTTGTTCTATATTTTATAATGTCGTCACTAGCTCGACAGCTTTTTAGGGGTTGTGGCCTAAACCCTGCACTATAAACCCAAAAAATGCCTTCGACGTTTTTAGCTTTCCTGGAGTGGTTTTTAGGTTGAGTGGTGTTGGGTAATATTTTTTGAAGTCGTTCTATACTTTATTGTGTTACCACTGACTCGACAGTTTTTTAGGGTTTATGGTTTATGGTTTAGGGTTGACCCTAAACCCTGCACTACAAACCCTAAAATGTCTTCGACGTTTTTTTAGCTTTCCTAGGGTGGTTTTTAGGGTGTGTGGTGTATGGTAATCTTTTTTGAATTCTTTTTATACTTTATATTATCGTCAATAACTCGACAATTTTCCTTAATCCGTAAACCACAGACCCTAATAGTTCCTTCGATGTTTTAGTAAATTTATGATTGTAAATAATAATTATTTTTAGATTATTATCAAAGAAGATTCATTTTGTTAATGAATAAGATTCACTTTTAAAATGCGTAATATACTCATTACAAAAACATAGAATTTTAAGTTTACCAAAACATATCCATGATGCATTTTGTTTTGAAGAGCATGAACTATGATGAACAATGGTATAATTTTTTTATTTTTGCATTTATATTTGTAAGCTATAACACTTAAAAATTGAATATACATTTTCTATTCACCCAACCAGGGTGTGACACATAGCAAAAATGTAGTGTTTCCAAATGTGAATTTTCTCTACTCACGACACACATGTTGCTGTATTATTATTATTTTTTTCAAAATTTCCTTGTACAGTCACACACACTCTCAGTACGTAGCTTTATTTATTCTTTTTTTTCTTCAATTGTTGCTGTCCACATATGCCACCTTCTACCTTGGCGTTATCGCCAGACGCCAGTCCCTGTACTGTTTGTAGAATAGCCTTTATAGCTTCATCCTACGTCTCGTATGGGCATGTTTACATGGTTATTCGTTCAACCTAAACCTACTTTCTCCACCAATGCGTCTTCATTGCTCCTAAATGCCATTAGTAGTTTTTTTGTGATGCTTGTACTCTCCTCTAAGGCCACATAAATTCTGATTGCGCTAACGACTTTGTTTAGTTTATCGGTCTTGTTCCTATGTATTTATGGTTTTCTTTCCTTTCACTCATACATTAAGTTAGTGTTCCATATTTACACCCTTTTTGATAATTTGTTGCATTCAAAGTAATGACTTCATTCCTAAAGAATTCAAGTTTCAATTAGTTAAATATATTACACTAATATTTTTTTTTCGTAAAGTTAACCATATTTGTAGATAATTACAAGTTTAAGATCCAACTACCATGATTAACACTAGTAATACAGGAGCAAAGATCACAAAAGTCTAAAGAAACCTTCAACCACCACTAACCAATGGCCGGCCAATCAACACCCCTAAACCACCCGTCATTGCCGAAATAACCCACCCAAAAGAGTAGCTTCATCCTCCATACGCATAGAAGCTCTTTGAAGAGTCTGCGATTGTAGAAAACAAACGCCAAGATCAAACCTATGCATTATCATTTTCGAAGCACATCCACACCCACACCCACCACACCAGTCTGATGACTGTCCTAAAAGCCACAAACCAAGGCCATCATCCATACAAAAACATCCAGACTAAACTACCTAAAATTAAATAGACCAGGGCCAAGCTTAAGTCGATAGTTAAAACTAGGGAATTTCCAAGTCTAAGTAGTAACAAATAGGACGCAATACCAAGAGCATTAGGTGCATGGGCTGCGTCCTCGCCAAGACACCTACCAAGTCGCAAATCACCCCCCCTCCCGTGCTAGTTTTAAGGAGTATCCTGAACCAAGTTGTTCTTATTCTTGTCCAGCTCCACAATTTAAGCAACCTAGGTAGCACTAACAAACAATTTATCTTTTTCTTTCCTCTTTCCCTCCGCCAGCTGAATATCCCAATATTTGACCTTCAAGCATCCTTGAGAATCTCATTGCATTTCCTCTTATGGGTGTCATTTGAAGAGTCAGAAAGATCCACCACCTGGTTGGGGAATGTGGCCATCGGGCATGAGCGATTGACCCAAGCAGATGGACAAGGGGAATATGAGCCCCATGATTGATGATGCTCTACTCTCTATGGTGGGCTCTAAGGGTCCATCTATATGTTCTTCTGTGGGAGCATTCGAGCTTGAAAATTCTCTGTTGAGAGCCACATCCCGTACAAAGCACTAGCCTCATCCACCGGCCAGAGGGTCGGACATGTAGCAGTAGTGTGAGTGAAAAGCCCACAGATAGAACAAATCACCAGCATGTTGTCTTAAGTAACTGGAAAGGTACTGGTAACTAATTGCTTCAGCCTTAACGCAACAACTACTATTAAGATAATCAATTTAGCTTGACTAATCAAGTGAATGGTACAGAAGATCATGCTAAAATAAAGACAAAACATAATGCTATCCTAGAATTTAATCAACACAGATTTCAAACATACATCATAGAAAGCAAAAGCACAACATACAAGGACACGTTATTTCACAACATCTTGAGATGCTAATCTTTCTCCCAGAAAAAAGCTACTTGAGCGCACAGTTCATCAATTCATGTTAATCTTTCTCCCATTCCTAGAACTTATCAAAAATAAAAAACTAATGGATAATATATATAACATCATCCAAATCAAAGAATCAAGGAGAACCTAATTCCATACCACACTGAAAGCATTCCAAAGAACAACTAACAAATAGTTGCCCTATTTAACATGCACCAACAACAACTTCATTTAATCTACAAATAGAAAGAGGTATTCAACTAATAAAGATGATCAGTCACTATTACCAATGATTCACACAACAAAGCCAAAGGGACTCACATCAGCTACACTGCAATGAGGTGTAGAAGATTCAAAGCTTTATATTGTCTAAAATAACCTGAAACCATAAGAAGTACGGATGTAAAATACACCAGCACAATACAATCCAAACTGAAACCAATCGGCATAGCTATCAATCAAGGAAACCGAAACCCTAACTTTTAAAGAAACAACAATGTAACATACCACAGTAGATTGAAGTCAAGACAGATGGAAGTTTGGTGACATTGTGGTTTCTTGAAACCCAAGTGGTGTAAGCTACCGTCAGGTAATGATCGGTGATGAAATCAAGATGGGATAAAGCATTTAACAATCGAGAAGTTGGCGGGGGTGAAAGATCGGTGACAATATAGATATCCCCAACGCAGTAAAGCTCTCAAAATAATCACCATTTACGACAAGTAGCCATATCTATCAGTGAAGGAAACGAAAACCCTAACTTATATTAGGACGAACAATTTGACGGCTTCAAGTAACATACCACAACAGATCGAAGTCAATACCTAGCGGGAGCCGGATTCGCTATCGAGACCTTCACTGTGACAACGATTGATCTATAGTCATAAATTTAGATTGAACGAAAGAGAAAGAAGAGCACAATCGACTCACGTGAAGAAAGTCTCTAAGGAGAGGCACCGACCAGACATACGGATGAGAATTAAGTAGCTGGAAGAGTCATAACTTAACTTCTTCAGTAAAAACGTAACTTAGCATTATTTTTTTCCATAAACATTACATAGCATTACTTTTTTTTCTGTAAACAATAATATAACATTACTTAAGTTTAACGAGGTATGGTATCCTAAGGCTAAATGATGGATTTTTTAATCTATGTAAACTAGCGTCTGAAAAGTGGACACTAAATAGATTTCGGACGCTAAGGATATAGTAGTGTTCGACGAGAGCGGATGCTAAATGACGACGGACTAGCATCCAAGATAATTTTAGATGTAAATTAGCGTCTAACTGCTGATCGGAAGCTAATATTAAAAACTCAGATGCTAATATGTGTCCACGCCTAGTGTCCGGCATTACGTTAGATGCAATTTAGTGTCCATTCAGTATTGGATGCTATTATCAGACGCTAATCAAAAACTAGTGTCCGACTTTAAACCGGACGCTAAATTTGGACGCTAAATTTGGACGCTAATTACTGTTTTTCTTGTAGTGACCATGATTTAGATGTGGGTTTATATCAGAGTCCAAGCATATATAAGTCAACCCATTAAGCTAGCTAGCGACTAGAGTAGTGAGTAATTAACCGAAACTAGTGTTAAGTAATTAATGCACAACACATCTTTCTCCTACATGGCAGTAAAATAAACGACCCATTGGAGAAGTGGTAGCGAAGCCACCAAGCTTGAGGGTATCCGAAGCAAGTTTCCTAGAAGCATTCCAAAGTTCTTTCAAATATGAACTAATAAGATCACTCGGCCAAGTCTTCATTCTCAGGTACCTTTGATACTTTTTCATGATCTCACTTCTTCACACTCAAAAAACTAAAAGGGGAAGGACAACCGAATTGTAGTAAAAGGATGTTGGTAACCATAACAATACATAGATTTGTTTTACTTACTTTGTCCTATTCTCAAGGAAGTAGTAGGACTATAACATTAGTCTACTGAATTATTGGATCTGTTAGCTACCTATTTTCAGCTTTCTTTTTACTAATATCTAGTATAAATAGGTGTACTAATCTCTGTAATGAAAATCAACCTTTACTCATTATTCTCTTACATGGTATCAAGCAGCATCGATCATCTCTTTAATTTTTTTTCTCTGTGGAACGTCGTCATTCGTCATCCGTCTTCCCTCTCTTCTCCTTGTCTCCATGGCTCCACCATAAGCTTCCCAACCCACACGAACCCAGCAAACCATTTACCGTCATCACCCTCGCTCACGTTACCAAACTTCTTCCCACCACCTACTTACCATGGCGTATTTAGGTCGAAGTGCTCCTTGATGGCCATGGCTTGCTTCACTTCGTTAACGGCAGTACCACTGCCTTAGAAGAGCTCATTTCAGCCCCTGTTCCATCCGTTTCCACCTCCACCACAGCCACCTCCTCACGTTCAGCTTCCGCCCCGACCTACCTTCACTTCCTTCTCTAAGCTTCAAGCGAACAAAATTATGGTCGGCTCTCCCAATCATGAATTTCTTGTTGACTCCGGAGCCACTCACCACATTACTAACGATATGACCAACCTCGCTCTCCACCATCCCTACACTGGTCTGGACTCTCTGCATCTCGGTGACGGTAAGGGATTAAACATTACTCACTCTGGAGCACTCTCAATTTATGATATGCACCTACCAAATGCTTTATGTGTTCCCTCCATGACTTAGAATGTTTTGTCCCTTTCAAAATTCACTACACAAACTAAATCCTCGATCACATTCCTACCTGATTCATTCTTTGTCAAGGATCTACAGACAGGGAGAATCACTCACAAGGCTTATGCATTGATGGTCTCTACCAGTGGCGCACTTCGTCTCCCAAAGTTTACACTGTTTCTACCTTGTCTTCTCAATCGTGGCATCAATGACTTGACCACCCTTCCACCTCCATTTGTAGTTACATTCATAAGAATTTTCTTTCTACAAACAACACATTTCAGCAATCTGCTTGTACTTCTTGGCAGCTGAATAAAAGCCATAAATTTCCCTTTTCTGAATCATCGTTGACATCCACTTGAGGTTATCTTTTCTGATGTTTGAACTTCTTCTATTTTGTCTACTGATGGTCTTCATTACTTTTGTCTTCTAGTTAATCATTATACACGCTACCTTTGGTTATTTCCGATGCGCCACAAATCTGACCTTCACACTATTTTTCGTTGGTTGATTTTTTTTTCTACCAAATCAAGATCTTATACACAGATAACGGTGACGAATACCTCGGCCTCCACCCCTTTCTGCATAATCATGGCATCAGCCATCACACTATCCCTCCTCACACGCCCAAACGTAATGGCATTTGTGAACGTCGGAATCGCCACGTTGCCGAAACTGGCCTTTCTCTATTACATCACGCCAGCCTACCTTTAACTTACAGGCCATATGCAATGGCCACCGCTGTTTACTTAATTAATCGTCTTCCTACGTCTATACTATCTTATAATTCTCCATATTCTAAACTTTTGCAAATTCCTCCAACTTACCATAAATTGAGATGTTTTGGTTGCTTATGTTATCCTGGCTCAAACCGTATGCTACTAACAAACTCGATGCCAAGTTCGCTAAATGTATTTTTGTAGGTTATGCAGCTGATCAACACAGTTATCTCTGCCTCTATCTGGTTACAAGACGAGTTTACACATCTGGTCATGTACAATTTGTTGAAACCGTGTTTCCATACCAACAACTAATGCAACCCAACCCGTCCTCCTCACCATCCACAGATAATAATACCTACACGTTGAACCTTCCAATTCTCCACCCTACTCCCTCGTCTGACCAGCCCACCTCAAACTCAAACTCGGTCACCCCTCAGCCTATAACTTCCCCGCCCAAATCTAATCCCTCTACGACCTCCTCAACCCCGTCCCCTATTCAACCACCACCCAAGTCTACATTTAATTCCATTTCTACTAACTCGCCACAACCTGGTTCCGTTCCCTCCTCCACCACCACGACATCTCACCCATCAAATGCACCTTTACCAGGCCCCTTCATCTCTACCCAGTGATAAGTGCGAAATATATCTATTTTGAGGGTTTTAATTCTTTCTATTTTCATAACAATTCATGTCATATTTCTCACTTATCATATGTTTTTCTATACATTTATGTTTTGATGTGAACTGGTACATTTTATGTGTCTAATGCAGGAAAAATACATCGGAATCACATACTTTATTTCATGATTAATTCATGATTAAATTAATCATGAATTAATCACAATCGTTCACACTCAAATTCAAGTGCACAAAGTTCAGCACAATGTCGAATCGTACAGCACATTCATTAAAGAGTTCGTGGACTGCATGAATGTTGGGGACGAAATCAATTGAGAGCGGGCTGCTGGGCATCATCACCCATCATCATGGGCCTAGCATTACGATTGGGGCCAGACAAAAGAAACAAGAGAGGAAATAGATACAAAAGGGAGTATAGTGGTCATTGACATTTACATGTGGAGCACCATTCACGTATTTTATACTGCCACAATCATATGTGAGTTTTAATATCATTAAACCCATGCTGTAGATGGACAAGCTGGGATCGCACTATTTCAGCGTCTTCAACATCACTCAAGGCCAGCTCCATTCACCAGACTAGACACGGGATCACCATCTCCGCCTCGCCAGTCGCCTCACCCCATCTCACCCGCCTTCTTCACCATCGACCTCACGCCTCACGACCACCTTCACCAACGACTTCATCTTCATCTCTTCACAAATTCACCATCGACCACGCCTCGACCTTCATCGATCACGAGTCTGGACTCCGCCTCGCATCACCTCCATCTTCATTCACGCTTCACGCATTCACTCCATCCACCACTGTAATCACTCGCCATTGATCCGAGACCACTTATTCACCACCGATTCATCGTTCTCCATAACTCACCATCTTCACCGTCGCTTTCACTCCATCACACCATCGGTTCACCACGCCATCGCCTACACCACCTTCACCACATCACCGCATCCCGTCACGACCACCGTCATCCCTTCATCTCCGTTTCACGCCACGCACATCGACAACACTAAATACACCACCACACCACTCTATCTTCTTCTCCATCACCGCATTCGTCCCGTCACAGCACCCCATCACTCCCGTTCATCACCAAACGTTCATCACTCCACGCCTTCGCCGAATCACCACACCATCACCACTCCATCATATCTGCACGCACCACCATCGTCGTTCAACACCCGACACCACCGTTACTTCATCTTCGTTATTCATCATCGCCCTTCATCGTATCACCATCCATCGACCGTTATCATCGCTTCCTTCTCCATTCATCTCCGTCGCTGTTCATTTTCACCATTGACTCATCGCCTCGTCAATCATCACGCCTCGCACCATATTCACACCCCTGATCCACCGTCGAACCATCGGGACATCACCGTCGTTCTCACTTTCACAGATCACGATCTCCATTTCTTCACCGACGCCATCGCATCCCCATCGCTACGACAAATTCCACACTCGACACACACTCACCATCGACTTCCGCAACCGACTACCATCACCACTACTCGCCATCAGCGAAGGTTTACACCCCTTTGTTCTTCAGTCTTCACAATATCACCACCGTCATCGTCGATCTTCCGTCGCCACAACTATCCTCATCCACGACATCCATCGCCTTCACCGGAGCGCCGCAGCAGTTGCTCCCCGTTTGCTTTTAGTTTACCGACATCGGAAATCAATCTCTGGCATGAGAGGAATAGAGCGACAACAAGATCTTTAACCGGTGCGAGGATTAGCGAGGAACAGGACTCCGAAGAAGGCGAGATCGAGAGCGAGGAAGAACAGAGCTCTCGCTGCGAGAAAAGAAGACGGGTGAAAAAAAACGACAAAAAGGAGAATCAAAAGAGCGAACCGGAAGAGAATAGAGGGGACAAAACCGACGTGAACCAAACCGGGAAATAAAAGTGAACCGGACCGGTTCATTTATAAGGGTTACTCTAAACTCACTCATTATATTGTTACATGTTACATTTTTAGACATTTGATATTTATTCTAATGTTTAATTGTGTTTTTGAAACAATGTGTGACTAGTTTATTTTTAGTTTCCCGAGTTAGGAAGTGACCCTAATTCCTGATGGTTATGTTTTATTAATTTTTCGTACAACTTTATTATTATAATTAGTTTGATTCCTGTTCTTAATATGTTTTAGTTATTTGGCCAATAATTAGAACAATCCTTGTAGTTTTCTAATCAATATGCGAGAGCTGAGATAGTTAACTAGACATAGGAAGTCGAACCTGATTAATGACTAGAAGCGTGATCCCGCCTATAGGTTAATCGGACTCCAATAGAAACTGTACTTTATGCGATTAATTGTGTCCGGATTAGAGCATTAGTCTGCTGCTAGTTCTAGCAATTAATTAGGGTTCGTTAGACTTAGCCGTTGACGAATTAATTAAAGTTTCTGAGTTAATTATAAGGGAAGAATTAATAATTATATCTGAGGAATTAGGTGAGCAGAACAACTCGGGGAGCGTCTTTTAATTATTATATTTTTAATTCGTTATTTGTTTTATTTTACTTGTTTGTTTATTCCTTTATTTACTTAATTTATTTTACTTTCTTTATTATTTTATGTTAGTTTGTTGAGTCATTTATTTTTATTAAATTAATTAAAACCCGAAAAAGTGACATTTCCTGTTTTTCTTAGTTTAGTTTCTCAGTTAGTAAATAAATTGTCAGTTAATTGAACGAGGTCCCTGAGATCGACAACCCACTCATTCACTATACCAGCAAAACGATAGGTACACTGCCTAGGTAGAAGTAGTCACATATTTCTGCTAACAAGTTTTTGGCGCCGTTGCCGGGGACCTCCGGCACGGTTAATTGACATATTTATTTATTTGATTGAGATTTTATTTTAGTTTTTTTTAATTAATTCTGTTTTTGTGTTTCCTTTTTATTTTTAGTTCTATTCTACTTTTTTTTCTTTTATTTCTTGTTTTTATAGGCTAATTTCTAATGATGGAAAGCGGTAAAGATGAGGTGAGAAGATTGTTGGTCGAATTGGAATGGACCCGTATGCAAGAGGAGATAGCCTCTTATCAAAGGTTGGTCAAGGATTATCAACCACCTCAAAAATCAAATCGAGAGCTGTATTGGTGGGAAGTTGAGCAGGCTAATACGCAGTATAAAGAAGATCAGTTGGGATATTACTATTTCAATCAGAACAAACAACAATCGACACAGAGGGCAGACGAATTCCTCCCAAGTCATGATGAGCCACTAGAAGAGATTCCAGTGGTGACTCCAAGGAAGGAAGATCGATTCGTACCAGATACTTTTGAGGCTATAAGTTCTGTTGAAGAGATGGAGAAACTAATCAGGAGTGCATTATCTGAAGAAGAGGTGGAGGAAATATTTAACAATTTGTGTTCCCCTCCCTCTCAATCCCCAACACAAGATGAGCAACTAGAGTTTGAAGATATGTTGTCTGCACTTACCTGCGAGTCGGTAGAAGCTCCAGTTACGATCGAGTTCATTGAAGATGAAGAAATTACAGCTTCTACCACAATTGTCTGCAAACATGAAGCCTCCATGCAGCCTCACCAACCGGAAGAGGATATCTATCTTCTTGAATCTGACGAGAAAACACCGTTACCACCAAGTCATCAGCAACTCCCACCTTGCCTTAACCAGCCTCAACAAAAGGAGGAGGACATTTATGTCCTTGAATTTGAGGAAGCAGAGCCATTCACACCTGGTCTTCTGATTGAACTACGTTACCGGCAGTATCTCCTCAAACATCAGGTTTTGTGGAGTATTCATTTTCCTATTTTATTTGCCAACGTAACGTTTTGTTTTGATCCAGGTGGTTTGCTTTTAATTACTGCCTATTTTGTTTTCCTGGCAAAGCTGTTGTCTACTTTTATTTTTGATCCAGGATAACGAAGCAGGAGTCTAGCCAAAGACTATAAAGACAGGCAGCTTACTGGGAGGCAACCCAGTGGTTAACATTCATGTTTTGTTTTTGTTTTTGTTTTCTGGTTTATTTTTGTTTTTCTTTTGTTTAGAAGTGGCAATGGTGCCCGTGCTTTAATGCAACGCTTTTAGCGTTTTTGTGGTAGTTGTGAGTGTGAGCAGGTGAAAAACATTTTATGGTGTTTGATGCTCTCCAAAGCTGGACACTTGCATGAACGCAAGTGTGAGGAAGGCTACTACCCCTTGCATGAGCGTAAGTGTGAGGAAGGGCATCTTCCTCAATCTACGATATGAGGGGAGTTTCAGTTTTCCTTTATTTAAATATCCGTGTTCAGCCTATCATGCTTGGTGCTTATTCTTATATCAGTCCATTGTTGTCCTGAATGCAATCCTTGATGAGTTTGCAATATTTAGAAAGTCCTCTTCTTGGTTAAATTTATGAACAATGAGGACATTGCTCCTCTTAAGTGTGAGGAAGTAGAGGTACTTTCTAAATATTGACAACTGCACTTAATGCCACATTTGTTTTTGTTTGTCCTCTTATTTTGAAAGAATTATCTCTTTTAAGTGGCCGAAAAAAAATATTGGAAGTTGTGAAAACGAGCCTGATGACCACCTCAAGAATCTTTCTGCTCTAGGTTGTTTGTTTGTTTAGTTTTATTAAAATTTATCTGTTTTCACTGAAATTTGATGGATTAGTTGATTGTGGAAACTGAATTAGTTTAACTTGGGATTTTGGAAATGATGAAAGTTTGGAATGAAAGGATAAGGCAAGGTACTCCGCTGATCAGAAATTTTTCCTAACAAAAGCAGGCCTCGTCTATCCGGTTATTAAGTCCTAGGGGTGCCTTATCACCTATCTACCTAAGGTCTCGTGATCTGGGATAGTTGGCCCAACACCGTTACAAGGATAGAGAGAAAAGTCTGGGTTACGGAATAACTTGCAATTCACAATTATTCGTTTGTTTTGTATATATTTCTTGGAAGAAGAATGTTTTTGCATGCGAAAGAAAAAAAAAATATATATATAAAAAAAAAATTGCAGTTAAATTTTTGTTTTTGATCATGAGTACGTGGCGTTGAAAGGTATCACGGAATAAGGTGTTACTTCACACCCCTTGTCATCCAAAGGTTAGAGGAAAGAAATGGTGGAAGATCCCAAACTATTCTGTCTCAGTTTCTATAATCTAACTTCTCCATGCTTTTTAACTTCATTCTTTTTCACTGTTTGCGAAAACCTACAGCCAGTAGCAGAACTTTTCTTTTGATTGTCATTTTGCTTGTTTTCCATCGGCAGTTGTTTGATCCTGAGTTTTCAATACTACGACCCTTAAGAGTAGTCATATTCTGTATTTGCTTGAGGACAAGCAAAAGCTAAGTGTGAGGAAGTTTGATAAGTGTGAAATATATCTATTTTGAGGGTTTTAATTCTTTCTATTTTCATAACAATTCATGTCATATTTCTCACTTATCATATGTTTTTCTATACATTTATGTTTTGATGTGAACTGGTACATTTTATGTGTCAAATGCAGGAAAAATACAACGGAATCACATACTTTATTTCATGATTAATTCATGATTAAATTAATCATGAATTAATCACAATCGTTCACACTCAAATTCAAGTGCACAAAGTTCAGCACAATGTCGAATCGTACAGCACATTCATTAAAGAGTTTGTGGACTGCATGAATGTTGGGGACGAAATCAATTGAGAGCGGGCTGCTGGGCATCATCACCCATCATCATGGGCCTAGCATTACGATTGGGGCCAGACAAAAGAAACAAGAGAGGAAATAGATACAAAAAGGGAGTATAGTGGTCATTGACATTTACATGTGGAGCACCATTCACGTATTTTATACTGCCACAATCATATGTGAGTTTTAATATCATTAAACCCATGCTGTAGATGGACAAGCTGGGATCGCACTATTTCAGCGTCTTCAACATCACTCAAGGCCAGCTCCATTCACCAGACTAGACACGGGATCACCATCTTGCCTCGCCAGTCGCCTCACCCCATCTCACCCGCCTTCTTCACCATCGACCTCACGCCTCACGACCACCTTCACCAACGACTTCATCTTCATCTTCACAAATTCACCATCGACCACGCCTCGACCTTCATCGATCACGAGTCTGGACTCCGCCTCGCATCACCTCCATCTTCATTCACGCTTCACGCATTCACTCCATCCACCACTGTAATCACTTGCCATTGATCCGAGACCACTTATTCACCACCGATTCATCGTTCTCCATAACTCACCATCTTCACCGTCGCTTTCACTCCATCACACCATCGGTTCACCACGCCATCGCCTACACCACCTTCACCACATCACCGCATCCCGTCACGACCACCGTCATCCCTTCATCTCCGTTTCACGCCATACACATCGACAACACTAAATACACCACCACACCACTCTATCTTCTTCTCCATCACCGCATTCATCCCGTCACAGCACCCCATCACTCCCGTTCATCACCAAACGTTCATCACTCCACGCCTTCGCCGAATCACCACACCATCACCACTCCATCATATCTGCACGCACCACCATCGTCGTTCAACACCCGACACCACCGTTACTTCATCTTCGTTATTCATCATCGCCCTTCATCGTATCACCATCCATCGACCGTTATCATCGCTTCCTTCTCCATTCATCTCCGTCGCTGTTCATTTTCACCATTGACTCATCGCCTCGTCAATCATCACGCCTCGCACCATATTCACACCCCTGATCCACCGTCGAACCATCGGGACATCACCGTCGTTCTCACTTTCACAGATCACGATCTCCATTTCTTCACCGACGCCATCGCATCCCCATCGCTACGACAAATTCCACACTCGACACACACTCACCATCGACTTCCGCAACCGACTACCATCACCACTACTCGCCATCAGCGAAGGTTTACACCCCTTTGTTCTTCAGTCTTCACAATATCACCACCGTCATCGTCGATCTTCCGTCGTCACAACTATCCTCATCCACGACATCCATCGCCTTCACCGGAGCGCCGCAGCAGTTGCTCCCCGTTTGCTTTTAGTTTACCGACATCGGAAATCAATCTCTGGCGTGAGAGGAATAGAGCGACAACAAGATCTTTAACCGGTGCGAGGATTAGCGAGGAACAGGACTCCGAAGAAGGCGAGATCGAGAGCGAGGAAGAACAGAGCTCTCGCTGCGAGAAAAGAAGACGGGTGAAAAAAAACGACAAAAAGGAGAATCAAAAGAGCGAACCGGAAGAGAATAGAGGGGACAGAACCGACGTGAACCAAACCGGGAAATAAAAGTTAACCGGACCGGTTCATTTATAAGGGTTACTCTAAACTCACTCATTATATTGTTACATGTTACATTTTTAGACATTTGATATTTATTCTAATGTTTAATTGTGTTTTTGAAACAATGTGTGACTAGTTTATTTTTAGTTTCCCGAGTTGGGAAGTGACCCTAATTCCTGATGGTTATGTTTTATTAATTTTTCGTACAACTTTATTATTATAATTAGTTTGATTCCTGTTCTTAATATGTTTTAGTTATTTGGCCAATAATTAGAACAATCCTTGTAGTTTTCTAATCAACATGCGAGAGCTGAGATAGTTAACTAGACATAGGAAGTCGAACCTGATTAATGACTAGAAGCGTGATCCCGCCTATAGGTTAATCGGACTCCAATAGAAACTGTACTTTATGCGATTAATTGTGTCCGGATTAGAGCATTAGTCTGCTGCTAGTTCTAGCAATTAATTAGGGTTCGTTAGACTTAGCCGTTGACGAATTAATTAAAGTTTCTGAGTTAATTATAAGGGAAGAATTAATAATTAAATATGAGGAATTAGGTGAGCAGAACAACTCGGGGAGCGTCTTTTAATTATTATATTTTTAATTCGTTATTTGTTTTATTTTACTTGTTTGTTTATTCCTTTATTTACTTAATTTATTTTACTTTCTTTATTATTTTATGTTAGTTTGTTGAGTCATTTATTTTTATTAAATTAATTAAAACCCGAAAAAGTGACATTTCCTATTTTTCTTAGTTTAGTTTCTCAGTTAGTAAATAAATTGTCAGTTAATTGAACGAGGTCCCTGAGATCGACAACCCACTCATTCACTATACCCGCAAAACGATAGGTACACTGCCTAGGTAGAAGTAGTCACATATTTCTGCTAACACCCAGCCCACACCGCCATCACCTATCGAAACACCCTCCCCCATCCCTATTTTTTTTAAAAGCACAAGGCCTAGATTGCCCCAAGGGAAAAGCAAGGGAAAAACAAGACAAAATAGACTCAAGCCTTACATACCTTTATAGTCCTACCTTTCAAAGATACTATAGAAGAACCCAATCCCATCTCTACTTAGCTTTCTGTTTGCCTCTCATGGCAACCTTGCTTACACGAGACAACTTACTAAAGCCTAAAGTTCTTGTCCCAGGAACCTTTCTTGACCTATCCTTGGAGATGTTCCGCGAACACCCATCGGAATCTTCTTTCGACCCTTCTCTTGTAGCCTGGCATCTCTGACGATAACTTGTTCTCTGCTCACGAATGATCCCTTCAAAATTGCTCAGGGCGCGTTCCTTGTCAGGGACAGAGCACCCAAGTTCCTTCGCTAGAATAAGCGTCTGCCTCGCTTCCTCTTTCACAAACATCTCCTCGGGATCATCCTCCGGACTAGAGGATCCTCCAACTGGCTCGAAACCTGGTGGAAATACCAGGTCTTCGAAGAGGTTCCTAAGGCAGATATCATCCACTCCTCCCTCCATCATCTGAGCCTGGGGAGCAATACGCTCAGAACTCGGTCAGATAAAGTGAACATCTGCAACATCGCCACTAGGTCCAAGACCGGCTCCCAATTCTGCACCACTTCCCATCTTATCAAACCCCATGACATCTTCCTCCGCTCCTCCCCTCACATTTTTGAAGATATTCTCCATAACTGGATCGTGGTCTGGTCCCCTTCCAATTAGCGGCTTACGAATGGAGATTGGCGCCCTAACACCAGGCCCCGCTGCCCCATGACTGAGTACCCCGTTAGAGCCGTCGGGCACGCTCGGAGCAGGAGGAGGGGGATTGGGATGCCCATGCCCAGAAGACCTCCAAGCCAAACCGGAATCATACGGCCAACTATAACCACCTCCCTAGCCTTGCATTTGACCTCACCAACCATATTGATCAAATCCCTGTATCGGATACGAAGGCCAATACCCAACCGGCGGGTACACCCACCCTGCAAAAGGCACACCACTCTAGGGCACATATTGTACCCCATTCACTAAATTCCCTGACCATTCTTTTCCTTCATCAATATTTCCGTTGCCCATTGTAGCCGTCTTATCTTTGGAACACGTTGGATTCTTGTCAACAGCTATTTCCAATGATGCCTCCGATGACTGAATTGCGCGAGCGGCAGCAGCAATTGACCACTACTCGAAGACGTGCTCGACTATTCAAAATCCTAGCCTTCTCCAGACGCACACCGTTATCCTTCACGCACGCTTCTCCAACCACCACTTTAACGACATCCGCAAAATCCAGGTCAGCGCCACCGCCCGACCCCAAAGTTTCCTCCATTCACTCCACAAACTGGCGCCTGGTTCGCACTAGCATAGGCACCGATCGAAGATGTAGACTTTACCTTCCCATTCTTCTGTTTCGACAAACGCCCAGCAACCCCAGCCTCACTCTCCACTGCATATTTTGCCTGCCGAGCAAAAATTCTATGATCCATGAAGGTCCGACCATGGACCCTCTCCACCGTCTGCTTAACATTTGTGACACTAGCCATCTTTACAATAGCAAAATCCAACTTGTTATTTGGATGTCGCTTTCTAGAGATGAACATCTTCACAAAATTTCCATCCATATGAAGAAGCCAGCGGATTGCTCTCTCATCAGCCTCCCTGCTAATGTTGTCGATGAACAGAACATTTGCACGACCCTCACAGTCGGACTCACCGCCTTCCGCCGTCTCGAAGCCTACCTGCCCTCTCCCTGTATCTCGCAGGTTAGACCACCAATTCAACTTTGCCAACCTCCTACCCGGAAATAGGGAAAGACGTGACTCCTCCCGCCGCCTCGAACGTGAATGCAGCCCCCTCTTTGGGCTATCAGAATGCTTCGTGGACGCTTGAGAATAATTACTCCTCTGGAGCCCGTATCTGGAGCTACCACGTCGCCTTGACCACTCTGTTCTCCGCCTCGACTTGCGCGACCGGCTCCTTCTTCACCCTCCTAACTGCTCATGACCCCTCCGGTTATCGCGACTAACCCGACTTCTCAAGCTCTCATAGTGTCTCCGACTCTCGCGCTTCTCTCGATCGCTCCGACTCTCGCGCTTCTCTCGACCTCTCCGCTCCTCTCTCTTCAAGTCGTTTTTTAAAAAATACATCCCCCATCCCTATTTTATTGCGTGGAATTATTATCTAAGGATTGTTGAGATCCTGGATTGAGGTCTTAAGGTTGCGAATGAATACTATTCATTGTTTAATGTTTTGGATTTGTTTGCATACTTATGGATTGTTGTTGTTTTTTTTTGTTATATCTAGATCTAACAAAGTAACCCAAATCCAAAAAACCGAACCAACACCATCCAACCTGAAATATAATAATATAATTCTATAAATGCTTGAACCTAAAATTTGATGGAACAACGGTTCCGTACCTGAGCTAGGAGTGAGACCTGATTTGACAGTCCCAGTCAGCAGCTGACTAGACTATTTTGCTGACTGTGTTGTCTTTTTACTATATTAACTTTAAATGGTTGTAAATTTTAATATATAAGTCCAAAATAAAAGAAATTATATCATTATTCACCTAGATTTTAGCTCTTCAAAACAAGACCAGTCATAGATATGTTTTGACAACTTTAAAAAAATATTTTTACATATATACGATAATACACTAAAATGATAATATGATTCATTAATTTTATATTATGATTCATTAAAAATGATATTATGATTCATTAAAAATGATATTATGATTCATTAAAAAATGATATTATGATTCATTAAGTAATAAGTGGTGAATTAGTTTACAAACTTCGGAACCGATAAAAATGCATTATTTTTTTGTAGTGTATTATTATTGTTGTATGGTGTATTTTAACCTTATATGATGAATTATGTATTTTTCATACATACTAAATATTGTTTTGTGTTGTATTATTGTTTGTATTTTTTTTATATGTTTACGATGATACACTAAAATGAACATGAAATACCCCGAACTTAATTAGGGTGATTAAATACTCTAACATGATATTTGAGGGCCTAATAGTGCCTAAGTAATTTTGGTAAAGAGAATAAATCCAAAAGAAATGAGAAAAACGCTTAAAAAGCGAAAAACACTAAAATGAGCGTTATATGACCATAGGAGGAATACGACCTCGACAAGGGTCTTAGATGATTTTCCAAGGCTTAATAATGCCTAATTAATATACGAGAACAATTCCCGAAGAAAACGGATCCATAAAATGAATTAAAAACACTAATAAAGCTTTAGCGTACGTTTTTCGAGAAAACCCGAAAACGTGACTTTGAGTGGTCAAATGAACCCGTAAAAATTATAGTTCATTAAATAACTATAATTAAGCATTAATGGAAGCTTAATAACCATTAAAAATAAAGAAATGAGAAAAATCCAGAAAACGGGCCCGGTTAGTGAATAGTGCTAAAACCGGGTAAATTAACGAGCGTTTTCTATAAAAGACGAAAAACACTTCCAACTTGTATTATTATAAGGGGCCGGTTTTTACTAAGGAGAGCAGCCCTCTACTAGAAATAAGCTAGAAATAAAAGAAAGAAAGAAAAGAAAAAGGAAAAAAAGTTACAAAAAACAACTTTTTCTCTCTCTTCCTTCATTTCTTTCCCCCCCCCCCCACGTACTGCCTCCTCTCTCTACCGATTTTATTATTCCTCCTCACCCCTTCAATGGCGATTTGCATCCCCCTCTCCCAGCTCTCCCTTCTCTTCCTTGTACAAGATTTATTAAAGCTCCAAATCAAGAAATAATTGCATATTTGAACTCCCCTCATCAAGAGCTACAATCCTCTCCTTTCAAAATCCCAAAACCTTGAAGTTGGTCTCCATGGTTATACCCCATTGGTGAATAAAATGGCATTTTTATGGAGCTTAGAGTCCCCTCTCTCATTTAAGGTAAAAATATTCAAGAAAAATTCATTTTTCTTCATCCTTCCTTCTTGGCCGATTTTACCCATTCTCATGCCTTGTTTTCTTCTTATTTTGGAGCTTTGTTTCAACCCTCCAATGGTGGGGGAACCCCCTTCTTGATTCAAGGGTTAAAACCCCTCTTGAAAACTCCAAAGGTAAAACCTAACTTTTGTGCTTTAAGCCCTTCCATTGAATTAGAGTTTTCCTAAGGGTTTAGAAGTTTAATTATACTCATTTTCGTGTTCCTTGAATGTTGGAAATGGAGTTTGGCAACTCCATTGCCCACTTGACCAAAATGGAGAAGAGGAAGAGGAAGAGGAAGAGGAGAATTGAAAATGGGACTTGGAAAGCTTAAGGTAAGAAACTCACCTTAAGGTTTATTTCTTGTTGTTTATAGAACTTGGGATGGGATAATAAATTGAATGAACCAAATCTTGCTGGAAATGTGTTTGGTTGTGTTTAGGAAGAACTTGTGAAATGTTGGTTTGAATTAAGGGCCTTGGAGCCAAGAGATTGAGATTTTGGTTTTAATTGTTGGTTTGGTAAATTTTGATTGCTTTATGTGTTGGCAGGACCATTTAAGGGTGTGGCTAGATTAGGAATGAAAAAGGGTGAGAATTGGTGAAAATGGATATGTTAGGTTTATGGGGAGGTTATGGCAAAATTTGTGTAGAAATTGGGTGTTTTTAGTTGACTTGGCAAATGGGAGAACCTAGGTGTTTGTAGTGTTGAGTAGAGTTGATTAATGACCTTGAAATGGTATTTGGAGAACTAGGGAGAGAAGTGTAAAAATCTGTAGCATAATGAGGTTTGGTAACTTAGAAATTCTAGAAATGAGTTAGTGTGCAAGACTTAGGAAAATGAGAGTTGAACTTGGGTTTTAGAGATGCATTTCTCTAGGAATGATTGGGAATGGTCATTAAGTGATTTGGTAAGGTTGGTAGGAGGTAGAAACTATCAAGAAGAAGTAGAAATGCACAAGTGTGCAAAATGCAAGAATGTGAGAATTGGAAATTGTGAATTTGAGAAAGAAGTTGAGCAAGGATTAAACCAATGATTTGAAGAGGTTTAGAGCATGTTTTAAGGTGTTAAATATGTAGGAAACTTGTGGAATGATTATGGAATGAGGGGTGGATAAGGGTTGATTGGGGTTGAAAAATTTCCTAAGTAACAGTTTTTAGCAGGGTCCGGGACCTAGGTTGGGAACCAAGTCCCGGACCGCATCAGAAAACAAGCCGAGAGTGAAAACAGGCATTGGTCCGGGACCTAGGTCCAGGACCAAGTCCTGGACCAGTAGAAAAAATGGTCGAGAGTTAGTTTCTTGATTGGTCCGGGACCTTGGGTGCGGACCAAGTCCCGGACCACCCCCAAAAATGCACCGTATGTGTTTTAAAGTGCCTAGAAGATGGAGGATTGATGGGTAATGGTTTTAGATGTTGTTAAGGCCTTGTTTGGTGACATGTAAAGGTCCTAAGAAGTGTAAATAAGTTGGAAACGTGATTGAGGAAATTGTGAGTTTAAGAACACATGAACAAAACTAAAGAATAATGGGATAACGGGGTTAGTTACGGGAGTACTAGTTTTAGATACCGTAGTACCTTAAATTAATGGAGATGTTTGAAATATTATCAGTGGACCAAGAGTAAACCGAGGAACTTAAGGCGACCCGGTAAAGTTAAACCAAGGTGTAAGGTATGATTTTCTCATGCCCTGTATGCTACCTTGGTTATTCTGATTTGTGTGCTTGTTTGATTGTGTGATCACCTTAACAAGATAAATGCACGAATCAGATTGTTTGCACTTTCTTGTGCTTGTTTTGTATTGCTCCTTGTTGGATTGGTTATTAAATTGAAGTTTGTATAATTCATGAAATGTGTGATTGTGGGTGAGCTTGAATGTTGAATGTGTATTGTAGTTCGGCTCATAGTTGAGTCTTGTTTGATTAGTGACTCGTAGAAAGAGTCATGTTGCGAATTAACAAAAACGTGGAAACACACAATAACTACCGAACTAAGAAACGAAAATGCAAACTGATAAACTCACTAGGACGTGAGAGATTGTTGTACGGGATTAGTAAACTTCCGATAACGGTTAGAGAACCGAATTGATTTAATCCACAAAAACAATTAATAGTGGAAGTACGTAAGAACCTCTACTTAGAGGATTTAATGAATGCTCAAGTTATGAACCTTGAGAGGAGTAAAGAACGGTAAGGGATCACCAAACACCTTAGAAAGATAGTCTGTAATACCCCTCTCCATAATCACGTAATAATCTCTCTCGTAGCAATAAATAAAACGTCTTACAGCGGAAGAATAAATAACAATAACAATACTCACTCGGGTGTCACCGGCCATTACTCGCCCATGCGAGCAACGAAGCCAAACTACATCCAACTTCCAACATAAACAAACTGCTAACCGCCGTGATAACGAGAAACTCCTATACATCATACTAAGTCCATACATCAAAAAAACATCGACAAGTGAGCATCTACCCAATCCTGAATATACATAACCGTACCATAATACAATTCACCATCTTCATTGTTATACAAACCAACTCCCTGTGCGGTAATCAAAGTAAACTCTAATTACCCTGTTCCTGCACTTCGGCTTCGACAATAACAACAACGTGCACAATGAGTGTAGTATCAGCGCTATGCGCTGTGTATGCCGGGCCTGGACCCTAATGGTCACTTAGTCATTTAACCATCTTATTATTAGATTGGTTTCATGCTTTTACATTTTACAGTTATAATCAATACTGTAATATACATGTATAATATACATAATCATCCATCCAAATATTCATAATCACTTAACCATCCATCCAATCCAAACATTCATTTAATATCCCAAACCACAATTGTATATCGAACGTATCGAAATAATAACAGTATAAGTACCATGTACAATCGCCGTAGCGTACCAGTTATAATGTAATACAATCGCCGTAGCGTACAGTTTCCTAGTTATTTACCTTGGCCTTTAAGGCCCCATCCAACCATTTAATTTAATACCGTTGGGTCATGTTAAGACAACCCATAACCTCACCATGGACAGTAGTCCTCCCGTACACACAAAGGTGCCCATTTCGCCAGAGGTCCGGAGGCCCCTGACTATTCTCTTAGGTCTCGTAAGACGTCCATAGAAAAGGCCGTAGTCACCTGACCCACGATCCAAATAGGGCTCGTTAGGTATAACCTGGAGCGGAATCCAATCGGAAACCCCTCAGTGATCACAAATGCTCAACCAGGTAGTTCGTAAACTACGCTGGATTCCTCACCTCAACTCACACCATCTCTCTCTTATAATGTTTAAGATATGCTCTTAGTCTTATGGAGAATATAATTTATTAATTAGCTGCCCAATGGGTCTCACGCATACCTAGAAGTAATCTAGGTTATATTCATGTTCGAGATCCATGCTCTAGAGACCGACAATGTCGTGACTCGTTCCTAAGTGTTTTACTTAGGTTGCCATATACTTAATATTAATACTATGGTATTATATCAAGTAACCGTCTTGTTATCACAATAACGTATATGTATGTTTATATAAGTCGATCTATAGTCGACGTAGTGTTAGTCCCGTGGGACGCTCGTGCATAAATAATTAATGCAGTAGCACATAATCACATACACGTATCCAAACACTTAACACACAAGTGATAACAAACAAATCCGAGCCCAAGGAAATCCTTAGGACAACCCGGATCAAACCCCTTTACATGCCGTTCACCAAGACCTAGGATGCGCAGTGTAGACCACTAGCTTGTCAAGCGCCTCCGTCTGAAGTATGATCTAAACGGTAATAAAACTATAAGTCAGTCTCCATGACTAACTACATCCGGTACTTCCGAATAACAAGTAACCCCGACAGTTCATCCCTGTTTTCTACAGTTATATGATACGGGTTTCTCTAAACCGGTCGGCTTTGTTACTAAAACTCGTATGTCAAAACATTTTGACTGTTAAGTTTAATTCATTATATTTCTTTAATCTTATCCACCATTAAATATAGGTACATAACCTATAGTTGTATGTATGCATGCATTATTATATTATATTGTATTATTTTCCCACCATCCATTATAATACATTGTATTATATAATTCATTACCTTTAGCAAATAATATTTGCATCCAAAAACTCATAACTTATGGTTCGTAACTATTTTTCATGTAATAACCACCACCATTATATTATATGGTTTCCAACCATAATATATATATATCCATCCTTATATACATTTTTCTTGTGTATGTATATATATTTACCACGTAGGTAATTTCCATGAGTTATAAAACTCTTATATTATATGTTACAATTTATCATCTTATATTAGATGATTATTCCCATTAGTTGTATTTCATTGTACAACTTATATTAAGATTATTATCCTAATATTATGTAACAATTTATGTTGTATATTTACAACTCCTAAGGTTTAATCAATAAATACCTTAGTTTATAAATCCCATTTATTTATAGTTTGTCACATTATTTAATGTGAATATCCTTCCGTATATTAATTCCATCTAAACCATATAATTCTTATAACATTTATAACATTATAGACCATAGTCTATAATTCATTTTCCAACTCTTAAATATTCGGTACAACCCTTCCATTTATTTTAATTTCATTTTGACCACATAACATTATGTAATGTTATACCATATACTAATATCATATAATATGATATTTTTATTCCCTTTAATTTATAACCTATAGTTTTTATACAAAACTATTATATATTGCCGCATAGGCACATATATTAAAACCTTATTCTTTTCCATAAACCATAGTTTCCTTTATTTACAAAATCACCCCATTATTTATACTATGTTATATATATCATATAATATAACATTTTTAACTTATAAAAGGGTATAACCTATGGTTATATTTTTTGTAAATTCCGAACAGACCTCAATATATTCTATAATTGCCATTTGGCCCAACTTATAACATATAGTTTTATAATATCATTAAAACTATATATTATACACATATCTTAATAAATACTCTTATATAATTCTAAAAATCACCAAATTTCACCAAAGGGTTATAATTACCCTTATTAACCCATATATAATCGGTTATCACTATTCCACCACTTATATTTCTCCAAAGTGTCATAATGACATAATAACTATATATTATACATATATAGTTTATCTTAATTCCAAAATCAACCCAATAAATTCCTAAAAATTCCTAATAGCCCATGGGTGTTTATAATACCATTTTACACCCTTTAATTTCGGTAATAACATATATACCACATATGTTATAAAATTGTTACAATAAAATACTTATCTTATTATAAAACCTTAAATAAGTTATCTAACTTATTTAATTTGGTCAAAACCTACCATATGGTCAAGGTTGACCACCTTAATATTTCCTTGACCATTAAACTCCTTATATTACGGTTTTATACCATATTTTCTAGAAATCACCATTTAACCCCAAAACTTTATATAATCTTATAATTTTTATATAAACTCCTTTAAACCTCTAAATTTAGGCAATATCCTTTTATAGCTCCCAAATTTAATTTAATTACACCTAATACCCCAATACCTTACGGTAATGTATTTTCACCACCTAAACTTAATTAAAAGCTTATAAATGCATAAATAAAATGGCCTAAAGTACATGGCCTTATTACAAACATTAGCTTATAAAATAAATTACACATAAATGCCCAAAAGTACTTTAAACTCTCGGCCCTTACCACATCTTTTCAATATTTACCAATTTTCCACATAATGTCTTAAATTTGACAATTATGCTAATTAATTAGTTATAAAATTTATTAAACCATTCCTTAATCACCTAAGGTCAAAATAAGACCTATAAACCTTGTTCACTCACGGCACAATATATACAAATATGTATAAGCACATATTAATATACCTAGTGAAGGTTTAAGTGATTTATACCTTATTTTTGCCAAGTATAAGCCTTGTTTGGCCACGGCTGTATGGAGATATATTTTCCACAACTTAGTTTACATGTTTTCAAACAGCAATTAAGGCATGATTAGTCTCCAAGAAAGATCTAACCATAAGAAGTGTTTAATGTCAATTTTCAAGGTAACATTTACCTTAGAATACCAAGGTAAATATGGATGTCTTCGGCCTGTATTTACAGTAGGTAAAGATCATCAAAAGAGCTACTAAAACCAAGCTTTAAACTGGTATAACTCAGATTAGAAGATGGCTAATTTTTACCTTGATTAAGATGCCAAAAATGGTGTTTTTGGCTTGGATTTGGCTATACCTTGAAGCTCTTGGTATACCAACTGAATAAATATGTTAAGATGAAGATAATAAGGCTGGGAACAAAGTTTCACAACCGAATTTGAAGGGAATAAAAAGATATGTGCTTAAAGCACATTTTTGTACCTTAAGAGCAAGATTAGCTTTCTCCACCTTCTTCCCATGTTAATGCCGAGATATGCCCTCCATTTAACCTCCAAAACAACCTAAGAACATTGATGGAAATGGTTGATGCTTTGCTCCATGGAAAGAGGAAAGAATTGTGAAGAAAATGAACATAAGATGGCTTAATAAGCTTACCTAGATCAATTGTTGTTCTCTTCTGAAAATGGTGAGTTAGCCACGGTTTGGAGAAGCAAAGAGAGGATAAAGTAAGCTGCTGTCGGCTGGGATAGAAGGCAAGTGAGAAAGGTAAGTCATTTTTGCCTTATAACTTAAGTTAATGTTATTAAATGTAATAGTAATGATGACTCACCTAATTAGCTTAGATATTTAGTGTTAATGCATAATGAGCTGTCCTCCATGCTCCCTTGGCTTCCGACTTCATATAGGTAAGAATGGTCAATTAAATTGACCAAACTTAGTCAATCTTGCTTAAAAATGCACTATTTAGGTTACTATTCATACTAAATTGTCCATTTTGATTTTTAATTTTCAAACTTTGATTTAGACTTTAAAATATAGTCTATCATGTCACATTAATGATTTAAAGAATATACTCCAGTCTTTAAAATGACAAAAAGTCATTATCTTAGAGCTCATACACAGAAAACGTGCTTTAAGGTATTTTAGTGCACATTTTGAGTCGCAGGGTGTTTCTGAGCTCTGTTTTCTTTGAGAACACTTTTTTTGTGTTCCTTACATGATATTTGATCATGGTATCCAATTTTATATCATTTAGAGGTCATTAGACCTTTAAGGTTCCCTTAGAGCACATTTTTGCCCTACTTGACCTTGAAGCATGAAAATGCTTGTTCTTTTGTGTTGGAGTGTTGTCCAACAATTGTAGTGTGTATCTTAGTGTGTTAATAAGCTTAGGACAAAGTTTTAGGTCCTAAGAAGTTCATTTGGGTATTTATTTACCCTAAACAGTCAAAGGGTGCAATATGTTGCTTTATGTTGACTACTGTTGTTCTCAGTTGACTTTTAAGGCATGTTTAGGCCTTAATGAATGTGATTAGATGTTTAATCCATGTTTTATTAGTTTGGGGTATTTCAATCTACCCCCCTTAAAAAGACTTCGTCCCGAAGTCGCTTAATCAAATAGGTAAGTATATAAATGTATAACAACCCATCATTCTCATAATGTATATCTATGTGATATATCATTTACACATATCGTATTGTGCTTATACAGCACATAGCCATCACTTTGTGGCGTTAGTTCAATCATATATGGATATAGGTGATCCATCAGCACCATTATTTCCTATCAGTTCTACAAACCCTGACAACCTCCCCGAGGTGTCCATAACATACCATCGTTCCACATTCCATATCTAATGATTCATTTCGTATCTAGGCGATACCATATGTAATCATTCTACAAAGCAATATAGATATATATCACAAGTAGCATAAGAAAAGTACTACACACATGGGTGTATATACAACATTCAAACAGGTATCTCATAAGATACATACATACAAGTGCACATCACACACAAACAAACCAAACAACGTACGCCCCGCGTACCAAACATAACCAACAAAACATCGTGTGCCCCGCACACCACCAATTCACTGTATGCCATGCATACTAAGCAAACAAACAAACAAACCTCGTATGCCCCGCATACCACCAATTCTTTGTATGCAATGCATACGAAACAACCAAAACTTAGTGCACACACGTGCACATCCAAGAGGCTCTACCCCCCTTAAAAAGGGTTACGCCCCCGTACCCCACAAGTATACTACAGCCGCTCAACAAGGAGCGCTGGATACTTGGCTCTCAAAGAGTTCACCAACTCGTGGATTATCCTCATATCAGAGAGACGGGTATGACTCTAGCCCTGCTGGGCTCCATAATACATAAAGGGTGAGGCACTAAACTACCTGTGCTCTCTCCCAAGTTCGTTCTAATGGGCCCACTCGCTCCGTATGAGGTGCAGACCCATGAACATTGGCTCAATTTGCCTCTTCCATTGCTGTGTATCCTCTCATTTGGATCACTAGCATACATGCGTGTGTCTTCTCTCACTGATATTCAGCTTGAGATGTAATATGACATTGGCTATTGTTAGTACTTAGTGCTCTTTGCACTTGTCTTTGTAATACTAGGACATACCAGCCTATATGTCCACGAAGATGATGATTGTCATCCGTGTCTCCTGGTGGTTTTGTTCCGGAGTAACACACTGTTGTAGTTCTTTGATACACACTCTTGTTGATAACCATTACATCTTTCCGTATTCCCACTAGATTGATAACTGCACAAGTGCAATACCAAAACACTCAGTCCTACAGAGTGCAGAGGCGTAAACTCTCAGCAGTTAATATCTAATGAGTCAAGCAGATAAGATGAGCGAATTATCATGTGAGTGGTACATTCCAAGTCCATTGTTCCTTGCTTAAGGTATGTGCTAGTATTTAGCTTGTCTCTCATCATTGCGTAGTCACGCGTTTATGTCCATATCATCTGGTAGGTTTCCTTTGGATTACAAGAATTTGCTTGATCCTTATGAGGATTCTACATAATATTCGTCCATAATGGGTTTCCCTGTTTCTTTCCTTTGATTTCACGTCCTTGAAAGGTTTCCCTGTCTTCACTGTATACCGTCTACTGCTCTGTGTTGAAGGTTCTTGATTTCTCTAGCCCGTTTGTCTAACTGCGGCTCTTCTCGTCCATCTTCGAGGTAATCTGTATCACTGTCCTTAGTACGGAGTTGACTACTTCTCGTGTTCCTAACACTACTTGTCTACTTGCACGGGGTACCGTACTGATACATTACTACTTACCCGACTAACTCATAAATAAGTATGTTAGGCCCACATGCTCCTATCGGAGTGCGGTCGTCCCATGTCTCATTTAGTAACTGGTAATGTCTGTCACACGAGTATTGTGAAGTATTCTGTTGTCAATCTCCCTTTGATGGATATCCCCTTTTTTGTTGCTTATTAGTTCCTGTTATCGGTTATCTTGTTGTAAGTGTAATTGCCCTAGTGGCATCAGTGGTAATTCATGCCATAAGTCGGCGTTAATAAGTAAAATCTGTGCTATATTTAGCAAACCTGGTTCTCCTAGTTTGATCGCATTGAGTACAATACATATTCCTTTTATTCCTGTATAATCATGATCAAATCTCATCCATAGTTCATATTCATTCCCTCATCCGTTTAATTGGATGTATTGCAGATTGCATAATAGCTTGAGCAACTTGGCTCTCCACTTCCCAACCATCCTCACTGACGGTGGTGCATCTACAAAGGGTATGTTTGTCCATAAGGACTAAACATTCATCACTGGTAGTGATTAGCATTAAATGCGGGTATACACTGATGGTATTTGGCTAATAAGCCCTGTCTGAAACTTCCTCGAACGTTTAAACTGGTGTGTTTTACAGTCACAGTGGCTGTAGCATTTCTCCAGTTGCAGTGGTTGGACTAACAGTCCTTCCAAAGTTGCATAGGTTTCTAATCTCAAGGTTTGAATGAAAAATATGAAAATAATTTTTTTTATATATATATATATAATAAAAGATTAAAAAGTAGTAGTTGTTGCAGTTGCACTTGCAGTTGCTGTTGCTGCACTTGCTGTAGCAAGTGCGCAAGGCAGATGGAAATTTCAGTGGTTTAATTGTCATAGCGCTTGCAATAGCAAGTGCGCCATGCAGGTGGAAATCTTGGTTCAGTAATTACCGGTATCATTGACTCTGTGTCGTTGAGTATGGCTACATGATAATGTAAGCGTTAACATCCTGTTCATATATATATAATCCGTCAAGGTTCCAAGGTCACTCGTATCGAGTCCACATAACCAGTCTCAAAGTCATACACAAAAGGCAAGTGGTCAATGACACACTCCCACATACTTATAACATATCTCTGTCTAACATCCAAGGTAAGTACACAACATAGTAAGCAAAAGGTCTTCCACCAGCGGTCTCATGGAGTTCAGGGTACTCATGCCCTATCTACTCCCTTGCCCTTATAGGCTCCAACTTCAGTAGATGTCTGGCCATCCTGACCGCCTCGTGGTACTCCAGATCCTCCAACTGAGGTCTTCTGAGTATTCCTTGGTGGCCTGTAGTTACGGCTCTCTGGGTTCATCCAACAATCGCATTCCCTATGACCCTCTTTCTTGCAGCACCGACACACAACTTTGCGGCCTTCGTAGTCGACCCCAGGATGGTCCTTCCCACAACGCTTGCAATAGAAATGGCGCTGGGGCTGTCCGGTGCCTGATGGTAGTATTTAATTTAAGTTAAAATCTGATGATATAAAGTTAAGGTCACAATTTAATTTAAGAGGTAGGTGTTCTCACCTTTAGGAGGTGCAGATCTCAGAGGCTGAGCATCTATAACTGGGCCGGTCAACCGAAGGACGGGCTCTTTCCCTTTTTCTCCCTGGTGACCCTGCTGCCCTTTCTTTGGAAAGAATTCCCTGTTCAAGGTTCCGGGTCAGCATTCATAAGGTATTTAATATGGTAACAATCTAGAATGGGATAAGTCCTTACTTTCCCTTCTTTTGGCTATCGCCTGGAGATGCTCCTCCACCCTCAGACTCTCCCTCAGGGTTCTTCCTTTTCTTGGCCCCGAGAGTCTCTTCCCGAGTCTGGAGCATTAGCTCCGTCCTCGAGGCAGCGTCGTAACACTCCTGGAATCTCATTGGTAAGTTCTCCCAAAATTAATCGGTAATGTGGTAAGTAAAGAATTTATGGCTTTCATGTTTATACCTGGATGGTAGTGTAGAGGGTAGCACCCATCGCCATCTGGATGCGAAACAATAATCCACCCCGGGACTTCTCGACCTTAACGGTCTCTGAGTAATCCACACCGGGGATGAAGTCCAGCAGACCAATGAATCGAGCGTAGTACTCATCCACGGTCAGACCTCCCTGGGACAATGTCTCGAACTCATGGCGCTTCTTCTGCTTGAGATGCGCCGGGTAGTACTTCCCTCTCAGCAACTCGACAAAGGCAGCCCACGAAAAGTCGGGCGTAGCCAGGTGATGGTCCTTGACCAACCTCCACCAAGTGCTGGCTACATCCTTCAGATGGAAAGCAGCAATGACGACCTTCTTGTCGGCCGGTACTTGTAAAGCTTCAAAGGCCTTCTCATGTTCAACAATAAATCGCTCTAAGGCTACGGGGTCTAGTTCCCCTGAATATGTAGGTGGTCGGGTCTCAGTAACTGACTTCAGCCAGTTCGTTTCCCTGGGCTGTGGCGGGTGGGCTGGTGCTCCTCCTATCTGAGTACCCAGCTGTGCGAGAACGGCAGTAATCGTCTCAGCAACTCCTGGAATGACGGGGTCACCGCCTCCACCTCTTCCAGTACCACGCCCTCTAGTTCCCCCAGACATCTGTAGTACAGTATGTCACATAAATACTCGGTAAATTACCGTACACAACCAATAGATATTGAATTGCCTTTAAGGCTAGTATATCACGCAATTTGCGTTACTAAACACAATATCTTTCTAAGACGAGTCGTCTCTTACCTCACAAATGTTCCCCGTAATTTCCCAAGTCCTAAGCTCACTGTCTTATCCTATTTTCTCGTCATCAGAGCGGTACTCCGCTCTGATACCACTTTTGTAACACCCCTCTCCATAATCACGTAATAATCTCTCTCGTAGCAATAAATAAAACGTCTTACAGCGGAAGAATAAATAACAATAACAATACTCACTCGGGTGTCACCAGCCATTACTCGCCCATGCGAGCAACGAAGCCAAACTACATCCAACTTCCAACATAAACAAACTACTAACCGCCGTGATAACGAGAAACTCCTATACATCATACTAAGTCCATACATCAAAAAAACATCGACAAGTGAGCATCTACCCAATCCTGAATATACATAACCGTACCATAATACAATTCACCATCTTCATTGTTATACAAACCAACTCCCTGTGAGGTAATCAAAGTAAACTCTAATTACCCTGTTCCTGCACTTCGGCTTCGACAATAACAACAACCTGCACAATGAGTGTAGTATCAGCGCTATGCGCTGTGTATGCCGGGCCTGGACCCTAATGGTCACTTAGTCATTTAACCATCTTATTATTAGATTGGTTTCATGCTTTACCATTTTACAGTTATAATCAATACTGTAATATACATGTATAATATACATAATCATCCATCCAAATATTCATAATCACTTAACCATCCATCCAATCCAAACATTCATTTAATATCCCAAACCACAATTGTATATCGAACGTATCGAAATAATAACAGTATAATGTACCATGTACAATCGCCGTAGCGTACAGTTTATAATGTACAATGTACAATCGCCGTAGCGTACAGTTTCCGTAGTTAATTTACCTTGGCCTTTAAGGCCCCATCCAACCATGCTTAATTTAATACCAGTTGGGCGTCATGTTAAGACAACCCCATAACCTCACCATGGACAGTAGTCCTCCCGTACACACAAAGGTGCTCATTTCGCCAGAGGTTCGGAGGCCCCTGACTATTCTCTTAGGTCTCGTAAGACGTCCATAGAAAAGGCCGTAGCCACCTGACCCACGATCCAAATAGGGCTCGTTAGGTATAATCTGGAGCGGAATCCAATCGGAAACCCCTCAGTGATCACAAATGCGCAACCAGGTAGTTCGTAAACTACGCTGGATTCCTCACCTCAACTCACACCATCTCTCTCTCATAATGTTTAAGATATGATCTTAGTCTTATGGAGAATATAATTTATTAATTAGCTGCCCAATGGGTCTCACGCATACCTAGAAGTAACCTAGGTTGTATTCATGTTCGAGATCCATGCTCTAGAGACCGACAATGTCGTGACTCGTTCCTAAGTGTTTTACTTAGGTTGCCATATACTTAATATTAATACTATGGTATTATATCAAGTAACCGTCTTGTTATCACAATAACGTATATGTATGTTTATATAAGTCGATCTATAGTCGACGTAGTGTTAGTCCCGTGGGACGCTCGTGCATAAATAATTAATGCAGTAGCACATAATCACATACACGTATCCAAAACACTTAACACACAAGTGATAACAAACAAATCCGTGCCCAAGGAAATCCTTAGGACAACCCGGATCAAACCCCTTTACATACCGTTCACCAAGACCTAGGATGCGCAGTGTAGACCACTAGCTTGTCAAGCGCCTCCGTCTGAAGTATGATCTAAACGGTAATAAAACTATAAGTCAGTCTCCATGACTAACTACATCCGGTACTTCCGAATAACAAGTAACCCCGACAGTTCATCCCTGTTTTCTACAGTTATATGATACGGGTTTCTCTAAACCGGTCGGCTTTGTTACTAAAACTCGTATGTCAAAACATTTTGACTGTTAAGTTTAATTCATTATATTTCTTTAATCTTATCCACCATTAAATATAGGTACATAACCTATAGTTGTATGTATGCATGCATTATTATATATTGTATTATTTCCTACCATCCATTATAATACATTGTATTATTAATTCATTACCTTTAGCAAATAATATTTGCATCCAAAAACTCATAACTTATGGTTCATAACTATTTTTCATGTATTAACCACCACCATTATATTATATGGTTTCCAACCATATATATATATATATATATATATCCATCCTTATATACATTTTTCTTGTGTATGTATATATATTTACCACGTAGGTAATTTCCATGAGTTATAAAACTCTTATATTATATGTTACAATTTATCATCTTATATTAGATGATTATTCCCATTAGTTGTATTTCATTGTACAACTTATATTAAGATTATTATCCTAATATTATGTAACAATTTATGTTGTATATTTACAACTCCTAAGGTTTAATCAATAAATACCTTAGTTTATAAATCCTATTTATTTATAGTTTGTCACATTATTTAATGTGAATATCCTTCCTTATATTAATTCCATCTAAACCATATAATTCTTATAACATTTATAACATTATAGACCATAGTCTATAATTCATTTTCCAACTCTTAAATATTCGGTACAGCCCTTCCATTTATTTTAATTTCATTTTGACACATAACATTATGTAATGTTATACCATATACTAATATCATATAATATGATATTTTTATTCCCTTTAATTTATAACCTATAGTTTTTATACAAAACTATTATATATTGCCGCATAGGCACATATATTAAAACCTTATTCTTTTCCATAAACCATAGTTTCCTTTATTTACAAAATCACCCCATTATTTATACTTTGTTATATATAATAATATAACATTTTTAACTTATAAAAGGGTATAACCTAAGGTTATATTTTTTGTAAATTCCGAACAGACCTCAATATATTCTATAATTGCCATTTGGCCCAACTTATAACATATAGTTTTATAATATCATGAAAACTATATATTATACACATATCTTAATAAATACTCTTATATAATTCTAAAAATCACCAAATTTCACCAAAGGGTTATAATTACCCTTATTAACCCATATATAATCGGTTATCACTATTCCACCACTTATATTTCTCCAAAGTGTCATAATGACATAATAACTATATATTATACATATATAGTTTATCTTAATTCCAAAATCAACCCAATAAATTCCTAAAAATTCCTAATAGCCCATGGGTGTTTATAATACCATTTTACACCCTTTAATTTCGGTAATAACATATATACCACATATGTTATAAAATTGTTACAATAAAATACTTATCTTATTATAAAACCTTAAATAAGTTATCTAACTTATTTAATTTGGTCAAAACCTACCATATGGTCAAGGTTGACCACCTTAATATTTCCTTGACCATTAAACTCCTTATATTACGGTTTTATACCATATTTTCTAGAAATCACCATTTAACCCCAAAACTTTATATAATCTTATAATTTTTATATAAACTCCTTTAAACCTCTAAATTTCGGCTATATCCTTTTATAGCCCCTAAATTTAATTTAATTACACCTAATACCCCAATACCTTACGGTAATGTATTTTCACCACCTAAACTTAAGTAAAAGCTTATAAATGCATAAATAAAATGGCCTAAAGTACATGGCCTTATTACAAACATTAGCTTATAAAATAAATTACACATAAATGCCCAAAAGTACTTTAAAATCTCGGCCCTTACCACATCTTTTCAATATTTACCAATTTTCCACATAATGTCTTAAATTTGACAATTATGCTAATTAATTAGTTATAAAATTTATTAAACCATTCCTTAATCACCTAAGGTCAAAATAAGACCTATAAACCTTGTTCACTCACGGCACAATATATACAAATATGTATAAGCACATATTAATATACCAAGTGAAGGTTTAAGTGATTTATACCTTATTTTTGCCAAGTATAAGCCTTGTTTGGCCACGGATGTATGGAGATATATTTTCCACAGCTTAGTTTACATGTTTTCAAACAGCAATTAAGGCATGATTAGTGTCCAAGCAAGATCTAACCATAAGAAGTGTTTAATGTCAATTTTCAAGGTAAAATTTACCTTAGAGTACCAAGGTAAATATGGATGTCTTCGGCCTGTATTTACAGTAGGTAAAGATCATCAAAAGAGCTACTAAAACCAAGCTTTAAACTGGTATAACTCAGATTAGAAGATGGCTAATTTTTACCTTGATTAAGATGCCAAAAATGGTGTTTTTGGCTTGGATTTGGCTATACCTTGAAGCTCTTGGTATACCAACTTAATAAATATGTTAATATGAAGATAATAAGGCTGGGAACAAAGTTTCACAACCGAATTTGAAGGGAATCAAAAGATATGTGCTTAAAGCACATTTTTGTACCTTAAGAACAAGATTAGCTTTCTCCACCTTCTTCCCTTGTTAATGCCGAGATATGCCCTTCATTTAACCTCCAAAACAACCTAAGAACATTGATGGAAATGGTTGATGCTTTGCTCCATGGAAAGAGGAAAGAATTGTGAAGAAAATGAACATAAGATGGCTTAATAAGCTTACCTAGATCAATTGTTGTTCTCTTCTGAAAATGGTGAGTTAGCCACGGTTTGGAGAAGCAAAGAGAGGATACAGCAAGCTGCTGTCGGCTGGGATAGAAGGCAAGTGAGAAAGGTAAGTCATTTTTGCCTTATAACTTAAGTTAATGTTATTAAATGTAATAGTAATGATGACTCACCTAATTAGCTTAGATATTTAGTGTTAATGCAGAATGAGCTGTACTCCATGCTCCCTTGGCTGCCGACTTCATATAGGTAAGAATGGTCAATTAAATTGACCAAACTTAGTCAATCTTGCTTAAAAATGCACTATTTAGGTTACTATTCATACTAAATTGTCCATTTTGATTTTTAATTTTCAAACTTTGATTTATACTTTGAAATATAGTCTATCATGTCACATTAATGATTTAAAGAATATACTCCAGTCTTTAAAATGACAAAAAGTCATTATCTTAGAGCTCATACACAGAAAACGTGCTTTAAGGTATTTTAGTGCACATTTTGAGTCGCAGGGTGTTTCTGAGCTCTGTTTTCTTTGAGAACACTTTTGTTGTGTTCCTTACATGATATTTGATCATGGTATCCAATTTTATATCATTTAGAGGTCATTAGACCTTTAAGGTTCCCTTAGAGCACATTTTTGCCCTACTTGACCTTGAAGCATGAAAATGCTTGTTCTTTTGTGTTGGAGTGTTGTCCAACAATTGTAGTGTGTCTTAGTGTGTTAATAAGCTTAGGACAAAGTTTTAGGTCCTAAGAAGTTCATTTGGGTATTTATTTACCCTAAACAGTCAAAGGGTGCAATATGTTGCTTTATGTTGACCACTGTTGTTCTCAGTTGACTTTTAAGGCATGTTTAGGCCTTAATGAATGTGATTAGATGTTTAATCCATGTTTTATTAGTTTGGGGTATTTCAATCTACCCCCCTTAAAAAGACTTCGTCCCGAAGTCGCTTAATCAAATAGGTAAGTATATAAATGTATAACTACCCATCATTCTCATAATGTATATCTATGTGATATATCATTTACACATATCGTATTGTGCTTATACAGCACATAGCCATCACTTTGTGGCGTTAGTTCAATCATATATGGATATAGGTGATCCATCAGCACCATTATTTCCTATCAGTTCTACAAACCCTGAACCTCCCCGAGGTGTCCATAACATACCATCGTTCCACATTCCATATCTAATGATTCATTTCGTATCTAGGCGATACCATATGTAATCATTCTACAAAGCAATATAGATATATATCACAAGTAGCATATAGAAAAGTACTACACACATGGGTGTATATACAACATTCAAACAGGTATCTCATAAGATACATACATACAAGTGCACATCACACACACAAACAAAAACAACGTACGCCCGCGTACCAAACATAACCAACAAAACATCGTGTGCCCCGCACACCACCAATTCACTGTATGCCATGCATACTAAGCAAACAAACAAACAAACCTCGTATGCCCCGCATACCACCAATTCTTTGTATGCAATGCATACGAAACAACCAAAACTTAGTGCACACACGTGCACAGCCAAGAGGCTCTACCCCCCTTAAAAAGGGTTACGCCCCCGTACCCCACAAGTAAACATAGAAAAGACATTGGAAGAACAATAGCTGGAGGCAGGACATGAGATTAATCTTCTGTTTCAGATGAGGAAGCTTGAGCTTGGGTCAGAAGTGCAAACTGGGCCTCCAGATTTTCAATGTGTTTCCATGGCATGATGAGAGTCAATTAGTGAATGACCCAATGAAAGAAGAGTAGATTCCCGTGATGAATTATGAGTATCAGTAGCCTGCGGGGCTTTCTTGGGGCACCATCCAGTTGCAGCCTTCTCAATGAACATCTTAGACAAGGTACGAGAGGCAAGATAGTTTGAGCTTTTCACAGTCACATGCTCAAGATCCCTAACTGCACTTTGAAGTACTTCAACACTTTCATTAACCATAGAGGATAAGGAATTGAAGGCTTGGCACCATTTATAATTCCACGGAGATGGGAGATCATTATCCGCGGCAAGGCCAATGGTATCTTATGCTCAAGACATCACTAAATTGCAACATCAACAAAGGTGACCTTTTCCCTTAAAACTTGTGGTTTGGTAGGCAATCATATGCAGCAGGAAGAATGTCAAAGTCCTTTTGGACAAAGTGTTTGAGTTTAGAATAAAAAAATATAAAAACAATTATTTAAAAGATGTAGTTTGATTAAAAATAAAAAAACTAGCTAAGAGAATGCAAATTCAAATTTTTATAATTTTTTCACCCCTGAGTATTTTTAATAATATAAAATAATTTTTAAAAATTAAATTTATATTAAGTAATATAATATAAAAGTTAAATTGTTAATCCCTTTACCATTTTTGTATATTTTTAATCAAGTATGTGGCTTTTGTAATATATATATTATACTCTTTACAACTCTTTATATATCATAGCTTTTATTATTTTTATTTATATATGGTATTTTTTATTTTGTTCAATTTTAAACCATATGAAAAGAGAGTAAATTTTTAATAGTTACATTCTATAATATCACTTTATATATTTTAATTCAAAAAATACAAAAACAAAATATAAAATATATTAAAAAATCAATTCTTAAAAATTTAAGTTATTTTTTATATGGGTTCAAATGTACAAAATAAAAAAACCATATATATATATATATTTAAAAAATCTCTGAATATATAAAGAATTGTGCAAAGTATAATATATATTAGAGAAGCCACAAATTTGATTAAAAATAGATAAAATAGTAAAGAGAATGATAAAAAAATTTATAATACTAATTTATATAAATATATTTTTTTGTATAATATTTTACATTAATAAATATACTTCGAGTAAAAAATTATAAAAAATCAAATTTGCATTCTCTTTCCTTTTTATTTTTTAGTCAAATTTTTTCCTTTTTAAATCATTTTTTATATTTTTTAAATTATATATATGATACTTTTATTTTACAAAGTTTTAACAAATAGTATATAATAAACTTAAATTTTTTATATTTTTTACTATTTTATATATATATATATATATATATATGTTATTAATTTTTGTGGTATCTTATGAATTGAAATATTAATGTGGCATAATGTGAACTATGTTTATTAACAAGTAGGGGTATTTTGGTCTTCAAAAGTTTAGGTTTAGTAATTAGTGGTATTGGGCGAATTAAAAATATTTTTTAAAAAAATTGTGGTATCTTTTTAACTGGGTTGCTATTCGCAGTACAAAATTACTAATCACCGCAGTACAAAATTTTTTTAATTTATATTGACGTTGTACACATGTAATAATGTCGTGGTGTAACTCTAGTTTTTTTAAAATATAATTTCTTGAGCGTAAACAGTAAAAAACACTCTGATTGTTACAAAACATTATAAACCCGTATAAAAGACGTTAAACCCTTTTTAATTCCATTTAAACGTTATATTGTGACTCCACATAAGTTAATGACATTTTATGTTGTGTTTGGCTAAATTACAAACATTGTTACACTTTCAGAACGTTGTATTGAAATCGCAGTTGAAAACGTCAATTTCGGGTAAAAAACGCTCGTACTATATATAGCCTAACCTTCCTTGGATTATTCATTTCTCACTTCCTCACCCTTTCTCCTCTATCTCTCTTCCTTAAGAAGCTCTCTTCTGACTGCCGGAGCCGCCGCCGGAGCCGCCACCCGCCGCCGCCAACCACCACCGGACCACCGTCGGAAAACTTTTCCGGTGAGTTTTTCGAAATTTTTTTTTGCAACTTATAGATTTGGGTGTCCTGAGTATGAATTTGGTGTTAGTTTTTTGAAATTCAACATCATTTGAGCTAGATCTAGCACAAAAAATTCGAAAATATTCAAAAAACAAAAGAGAAGGCTGGGCGAGGACTGGCGCTGCTCTACCTGCGCTAGGGCGAGCACCGCCTCTGCTCTGCCCGGAGACAGGCGAGGAGTCCTGCTGCTCGAGTCGGAGAAGGGTGAGGACCGGAGCTGCTCGCGTCGGATGAAGGCGAGGACCGGAGATGCTCGACCTATGTGTGCGCGCGCCCGACGACGAAGGCGAGGATCTGCGCTGCTCGAGTCGGGTGGGTGCGAGGAGCGGCGCTACTCGAGTCGAAGATGGGCGAGGAGCCGCAGTACTCGTCCCTGGCGAAGTAGAGGAGCGGCGGTGCTCCAGTCGGAGACGAGCGAGTAGCAGCGCTGCTCGACCTAGTTTTTTTTTTGAATTATAATATTTTGAATGATTTATTAAATGTTTTAATTTGTTTATTTACTAATTCTAATATTGTGAATTATTTTTAAATGTTTTTATTTGTTTTTTTTGAATTCTAATAAATATTGTGAATGATTTATAAATGTTTGAATTTTTTTTTGAATTGTAATATTGTGAATGATATGATTTATAAATGTTTGAATTTTTATGTTATGAATGAGGAATATAACTGTGTGATATTCATATGCAGTGATGGATCGACTGAAAAATGTAGTGCAACATGTATACACGAAGAGGAAGAATAAAGACCGGGGTACGGAGCAGCCTATGACGGCCTCGTACCGTCGTCGTGCACATGCTCCTGGTGAAGGGCCGAGTAATCCTGCCCCCCGCATGGAAGCAGCACGCCATTCATCGTTCCATCCGGTTCAATCTTTCAACGACCCGGCGTTTCAAGTACCTGCACCACCAATGGTAGCGGAGGATGACTCGGCGGTGTTCGTTATACCGAGGAGACGCATGCCAGTGGTGTCATCATCCAGTAGTGCTTGGTCTGACAGATCACTGCACAGCGCTAGCTACAACATCACGGGGGAAGCAAGCCACCAGACTGCTCCGTTAGAAGCTCAGACGTCAGGCGGTGGTAGTTCATCACGTCCACCACGCCCATCACCCGCCCATGCTGATGAGGACCATGTGATGACTGAGTGTTCGCCACATGCTGATGACGATGGTCGTGGTGCTGATGATGAGGACTCACCCGACGTGGATGAGGAGCAGGATAATGAAGATGATGAAGTCATGGATAAGGAGGATGACACTGACGAGGAAGCAGCGCTAGCGATGGTTCCAGTCATTCCTACCTCTTGGAAGCTTACAGAGGTGCCAGTTCCTGGCGGTCCACTACTCACTAGTGTTATCACTAGCTTCGGGGTCATGTAGCGCTTGACTTATGGACCTCGACTAAGGTATGTTCTCTATCTTCTCCTGTATTTGATCATTTAATATCATACTACGTTTTGTAAGTGTTAAATATTGGTCATTATGTAGGATCGTGGGGTTTTGAGTTTCAAATCCCGTAGGGTGATGCTTACCTGCTGGCCAAAAGATCAAATTTCCAGCAAAAGAACAAGGAACATGCTTAAGCATTCTGGTATAGAGCACCTACAGGATATTACGATGCCATACAACAACATGTCCCTCATCAGTGCTTTTGTGGAGAGGTGGCAGCCCGATACAAACTCATTCCATATGCCATTCGGTGAGATGACGATCACCCTGCATGATGTGTGGATGATACTGCAAATCCCCATCGTCGGTCGTCCATTGATAGGGGATTCATCCACCTCTGGGTTGAAGGAGGTAATGGCTGATTGTCTTAATTTTGGGGGAGATGTTGAGACTATGACAAAGACACTGTGGAATACCGGTGCTGTATCGATTGCGAACTTGTTGCAGCAATGTAGGGATGTAAATGAAGAGCCAATGAAGCAGGCATGTGGTTGGTTGTATCATCTGATCGGTACGACCATATTAGCTGGAAAATCAAATGGCCGTCTGAGTCCACAGCTGTTCTCGTTAGTAGCTCCCATGAAGAAAGCTACGAAGCTTCGTAAATATGCATGGGGAGCTGGTACTCTTGCATGGTTATATCGCCAGCTAGGGATAGCCTCTCGTGCCGGCTCCAGTGGGATAGCTGGTTCTATGACGTTACTTGAGGTATGTGTCCTAATGTGCATCTAGTATATGATAACTCACTGAGTATTAATAATTGGTACTGCTTAATCATTCTAGTGTTTTATATGCACAGTGCTGGATTTATGCGTACTTTCCTACATTAAAACCAGCGATTAGCCCAGACTGGCGCGCTAATGATGACAGACCTTGGGCTCTAAGATGGGTGAGATCTACCTCTCAAGTGCAGGATCTTCGTTCACTGCAAGGCTATCGTGAGCATTTAGATGCTTTGACTGCTCTAAATGTAAGTGTTTGTAGTTGCTAACACATTGAACCATTATTATTTTTGTCTTTCGTTGTTGGTTACATCTTACTATTAATGTTCATTGTAGATTGATTAGTTGCCCTATGGTCGGGATAATGTTAATGTGCATGGAGGGCGTACTTGGTATAGAGGTAACATACAGGTTATGGGGTTGAATGAGCCGTACTTGCCTGGGCGTTGTCTGCACCAGTTTGGTTACTTTCAGGGTATCCCTGAACCTCCTATTAGACCCAACCCAAGGTCTGAAAAAAGAGGAAAAAACCCACCCTACACCTGTGTATACCCCCCATGTATAGTTTGTGGGAAAACACTCCTAAATTGCTGGTTCCAGGGTATACGCGCACAAATGCGCGGTTGCATGCTTGCGACCCACTCTACCTAGATTGGTACACCAAGCACACACACCCGAAGATCCTAAACCCTGATAGTTATCAGACCACCATGGTTCATCGTCCAGATCCCTGTCTAGTAAGTCATTTTTTCATAGTACTTCATCACATATCACTTTTATTTTTTATGTGTACTTACCTGACCAAGTGTGTTACAGCTACTGTCTGAGGCAAGTGAGCTTGCACGCCCGTACTACCAAGAGAACAATGCATAGGACTGGTCATACTATCGTCAGGGGATACCAGAAGAAGAACAAAGGGCTACAACTCATGGTCTTGAGGATGTGTTCAGCTCTTTATACATATGGGATAGTTACCAGCGCCAGCATGGTGCACCCTAGTGGTTGTCATCTTGGATTTGGATGTAATAAACTTTAGTATCATCTTGGAACTATTTGTTGTCTTTCATTTTTACTTGGTGTATTAGACGCTAGTACAATTTGTGTGGTTGTAGTTTTTTTCTGGTGGACTTGGTGATGGTGGAATTATTGCTGACAATCCAGGTGACCTTGTTGATGATCTGTTGGTTGATTTTGTGGAGGTTCTTAGAACCGGTGGAGATAAGAAAAACAGGGGAGACTATGGCAAAAATTTTGTAGAAATGCATCGTTTCTATAGTGCTTTTAAATCAGCAAGATTGTACCAAAGATTGTATATGTCACGAGAAATGAAATATATCAAAATGTAGAAATTCCTAAGAAAGAAAATATGTGTGACCAGCTTCAATCTATACTTCCCGGAATGCCTTTGTTTCTGTTGAGCTTGCTGCCTGAGAGAAAGAATTGTGATATCTATGCGCCTTGGCAGAAGAAGACTTTGGTGGAATTTGGTGTCATCACACAATGCATGGCTCCTTTCAAAGTTAACGATCAATATTTGACAAATGTGCTTCTTAAGATCAATGCCAATCTGGGTGGTCTAAATTCTTTGTTAGCCGTTGAGTGTTCTCCAGCAATGATAGTGTCAAAATGAAATATCTAACATGTACCAAAGATTGTATATGTCACGAGAAATGAAATATATCAAAATGTAGAAATTCCTAAGAAAGAAAAGTCCCCGAATTCAAATCCTATGAATCACATAATTGACAAAAGGAAGCCTGAGCAGATTATTATATTTAGGGATGGTGTGAGTGAGTCTCAGTTCAACCATGTTCTAAACATCAAGCTTGACCAAATTATTGACCATGTTCTAAACATCAAGCTTGACCAAATTATTGAGGCTTGCAAATTTCTGGATGAAAGCTGGAACCCCAAGTTTGTGGTGGATGCCCTGATAATGTCCCTCCCTGTACTGTTATTGATAATACGGTGTGTCACGAGAAATGAAATATATAAAAATGTAGAAATTCCTAAGAAAGAGAAGTCCCCGAATTCAAATCTGATGAATCACATAATTAAAAGTCAATAACTATAACAACACGTTTATTCCACATCCAAACATCTACTAAAGATTATAAATCCCGAAAATTATAACAACACGAGAACTAACAAGATCAATTACGCAATAACCAATAACCTAATTATTTCCTAACATTTGTCTCTCTATTCCCTGTGGTATTACATTACGTTGCATCTCATAAATTGGTTCTTGGTGTTGAAAATCATCATCATCGGGCTCAATAGGATCATAAATAACAAGTAATGGAATATGAGCGATGAAATCATTATACTCCATGTAATTCTCCATCATCCGGCGAACTGATGTATCATTTCGTACATGAATAAAAGTCCACTCGTAGTCGCCCTCCAGCCCCAAATACACCATTGTTGTTATGTTTATTCTGCCGAGGAGGGACTGTAGTGCTCGAATTACTCGTCGTTGTAGATCCCGGAGATTACTAGGATATGGCATAGTAACTTCTACGCGTCTGTGCCCCATTCTTCTATCAAATTGTGCTCCATGACGACCAAAAGTAGCTACATAATTAACGTGCAAACAGAAAGGAAACTCCATTTGATTTTGAGCACCGGGTAAGGAATGAGTATGTTGGGACACTAATACCCTCTTTTATAATATTTGAGTAACGGTCACTGACATGTCCAACGGCTAGTTCAACGGCTACTGAAAGAAAACAGGGTTATATCGTGAATTTTCCCTAAAAAGAATTCACCCCCACAATTCAAATTAGATTCTAGCCGAAGGAAGCGTACCAAACACACCATGGAGAAGTTGATGATCCGGTACAAAGTGAATTCAAAGTTACCATAGGTAATTACTTTTGTCAGGAAAGGTACACGTACCAGGTCACTGTGCACGTACCAGGTTACCGTTTGCAGTACAAAGTGAATTCAAAGTTACCATAGGTAATTACTTTTGTTAGGAAAGGTACATGTACCAGGTCACTGTGCACGTACCAGGTTACCGTTTGCAGTACAAAGTGAATTCAAAGTTACCATAGGTAATTACTTTTGTCAGGAAAGGTACACGTACCACGTCACTGTGCACGTACCAGGTTACCGTTTGCAGTACAAAGTGAATTCAAAGTTACCATAGGTAATTACTTTTGTCAGGAAAGGTACACGTACCAGGTCACTGTGCACGTACCAGGTTACCATTTGCAGTACAAAGTGAATTCAAAGTTACCATAGATAATTACTTTTGTCAGGAAAGGTACACGTACCAGGTCACTATACACGTACCAGGTTACCGTTTGCAGTACAAAGTGAATTCAAAGTTACCATAGGTAATTACTTTTGTCAGAAAAGGTACACGTACCATGTCACTGTGCACGTACCAGGTTACCGTTTGCAGTACTTGTAACCTTGTGGCTAGTTCATGACCAACCTCTATATAAGGGATGCCTCCTCCATTTCATCTTCACACACTCACTCTCCATATTCTCAAAGCTCTCTATCTCCTCACTCTCTTCCAAAAATAATTTCGTAAAACTGTGCAAGCTCTCTAAACATGAGTCAATCTTCAGATTCCGATCATGAGTATGTTCCAGTATCAAGCCCAGTAAGTATTTAGTTTATTGTCTTTGTAAATCATATTCACACTAATATTTCATATTTCAATATTCATCTAACATTCTCTCGACCCTTATTGCAGGAAAGTGACTCAACCACTGATTCAGATTGGGATGAATTTGATGAAGGCGTTCCGGATCATAATGCAGAGATGGATGACTACATGCAACAGATGTATAATCGACCTCCGGTGGTGGATACAGGTTACTTATTTCAAACAAACCAAGCCTTTAGGAGTAAAGAAGAAGCGAAAGCTTAGGTAGATAGTGTTGGCCATCCCAACTATATATACACCATAATTCAAAGTTCTCGGTCGGGCCAAGATTTCCACATAACATGCGAGAGGTATTGGAAACCACGAAGGACATCACGACCTGGTAGGCGCAGATCATCTGGTTCAAAGAAATGTGGTTGTCCTTTTCGAATTAAGGGGTATTACACAAGCTACGGGTGTTTCTTGCAAGTGGGTCACGGATGGCATAACCTTGATCTTGCTGAGTGGGCAGAGGGTCATTTTGTAGGAAAACGCCTGACTGAGGCGGAGGAGATTATGATCGATCAGAGAAGCAGAGTCGGTGTGCCACCCTGTGCAATTTATTCAGAGCTCACAACAATCAACCCAGAAACGTCAGCAACAAGGAAAGACATATACAACCGTAATACAAAAAACAAAACTAGTAAAGAGAGATGGTCGATCTATGGTGCAGACTCTGCTGAGTGAGCTAGACAAAAACAACTACTACTACGATTACACTACAGAACCAAGTAAGTCAACTCAGTATGTCTCAAATAACTTCAATCATTTAGGTTTCATATTAATTTGATAGATAATATGATTATATTTCACAATTTAGGGGATCAAACACGACTTGGGTCCATCTTCTTTGCACACCCTACCTCTAGATTACTGCTCCATGCTTTCCCGTATGTCATAGGCATTGATGCTACCTATAAAACAAACATAGCAAAAATGCCTTTGGTTCAGTTCATCGGGATGATGATAAGCTGATATTTTATATACTTTTAATGTCGAAATCCCATGTCTTTATTACCATTTTCCCTTGATTTTGTACTTAAATGCTCCATTCCTATATCTAAAAGAAATTGTACGAAAACAGATTTATATTGATGTTTTTATGATTTAGGATGGATATATAGGGAATTTGCAATTTTGTGTAGGAGATAATATTTAAACTGCTGACAATAAATCCTATTTATGTGTAGGAAACTCCAAAGGCTTTCAAGGGTTATTAATGAATAAAGATAAATTCAAAGGAAACTCCAGATTCTTTCAAGTTTTATTAATGAAGAAAGATAAATTCAAGGGAGTAAGTTAGAGGAACTGGAAGGTCTTCATTAACTTCGCGAAACTGAAGGAAATTAAAAGATAACATTAAAGAACAAGCGAAGAGCCTTGAATTTATCTTATAAATAAGGAAGGCTTTGGTTGAGAAAAGGGCATCCACTCATCCACTCATCCACTCATCCACTCATCGACTCATCCACTCATCCTCTCATCCACAATTCACGATTCAGGATTCAACATTCAGATTTCAAGACGAGGCATTTGGAACACTAGCGCTGCGCCGTGAACCCTCTTCAACATCAAGAAGAGATTTTCTGCTCCGTTTTCACCAGTCCATTCAACCTGAATTCTAGCAAATCTTGAGATTAATTTGGAGATGACTTCTAAACCTCTCTCTCCTTTTATTTCTTCTCTAGATATGCTAGGCTAAGGGATTTTTCTCTGGGGGATGGTAGTTGTAAATAGTTAAACTTTACAGAATTATTATCAGTTGATTTGGGATTTATATTGGGTTTGTTTCAGATTATAAATTTTCCATGAGCTATTAGTAAAAATTGCTAATTTATTTATAGCCTTGCGAAATCTGTCAAGAACTGATCGGTAATTGATGGATAGGTCAAAATAATCTGTTAGTCTGTGGAAAAACTTTATCTGATTGATGAGTTTAGCCTTCAGATGCGAATTCTTGTGCTTATTCTCTCTGCATTTGTAGTGATAGGTTCATGATTTAATTTATCGCGTTCTGTGCGGAGGAGTTCTAATTGGCTAGGATTTAGTCATATAGAAATTGTAAGAATTTGCCGAACCCTTTTTCCTAATCAACTGGGAATAAAACTGTAGGATTTAACTAGGATCCACTACCTGAACCCGGAGTTCCGCTTTTATTATTTGAATATCAGTTTGATTTTCTCTTGTTCTTTATTTCATTAATCGACAATTTTCCCCCAACAACTACAGCTTTCGCTAGGATTAGACTAGTTCGTTTAGTCCCTTGGTTCGACATCCCGGTAGCTTATTTTACTTTACTACTACGACCGGGATTTATTTTGCAACCCGTAGGTTTATTTTATCTACTAAATTCTAGATTATTTTCATAGTTTTAGTAGATCAAAAATCCCGTTTGCAAATTGGCGCCGTTGCCGGGGACTTGACATTTGTCTAGTCCTTACCTTTGGTGGTCAATTGTTTTTGTTTTGTTTTGTTTTATTTCTGTTTGTTACTAGTTTTATTTTATTTATCTTTTTAATTTTTTTATTTGTTTTTAGTTTATTATCTGTTTGTTTTAGTTGTTTTATTTTATTCTATTCATCTTATTGTATCTTTCTTTAATTTTTTTTAGTTAATTATTTAGTTTGTTTGTTTTTATTTGTTTTATTCTATTCATTTTACTCTTAGTTTACTTTGTTTTTATTTTTATTTCATTATATATATTATATATATATTTAGTTTAAAGTGTTTTTGTTTTGTTTTATTTTAATTATTAGTTTATTTTGTTCTTAATTTTTTTCTAACAATGGCAAACATCGGAATTGATGAAGCAATATCAAGTGAGTTGTACAAGTTGTTGGTTGAACTGAAAAGATCACAGGATAAGACATCTGAACTTTATAGACAGTTAGCCAACAGGAGGATGGAGCAGTCTATGGAACAGACTCCTGTTTGGGCAGTGGAGCAAGAGTCTTCTGGTTCTTTTGATTCGTTTTCCTCTATTTTGTGTTGCTCACAGTGTGGGGGAAATCATGAGTTTGAAGATTGCCCCGAAATTGAAGAGATGAGGCGGGCTGAGGAGCAATTCGAACGGGAATCATCATATTCGCAAGATATATATTGCGCATATTGTGGGGGAGCTCATGAGTTCGATGACTGTCTCATTTTGCAAGAGCAATTGTGGTTAGAGGATCAACCAGACTATCTGCAGCGAATTGCTCCTCTGGAGCAGGCTTCAATCTTTGACAGTGGTAACCTTCAAGAGTTGGGGAACAATTCAGTGGAGCAACTTGTCGACATCTCAGGTCACCCTCCCTCCCCACCCTTGGTTCTCGCTACGCCAGCAGAGGTCTTCGTTGCAGTTGACTGCCCACGTGGAACCCTCCTTGACCCTCACCCATATGAAGAGGATGTTTACATCCTAGAATTTGAGAGGGACGGGTCTCCGCCTCTTTACCATTCCGACGGACTCTTTAAGCCTTACCAGATAGACGATGATGTTTATATCCTCGAGTTTGAAGAAAAAGAGCCTCTGTCACCCCATCTTCACCTGGAAGATCGCTACCTTCAATACCTTCTCAAACACCAGATTTTATGGAGTACTTATTTTCTTATTTTATCTGCTGAGGTAACATTTTGCTTTGATCCAGGTGGCTTATTACTGATGGCAGTCCACTTCTTATCCCCGTTGACACCATTGTCAACTTTTATTTTTGATCCGGGATAACAAAGCGAGAGTCTAGCCAAAGACTATAAAGACGGGCAGCTGACTGGGAGGCAACCCAGTGGTAAAATTTATGTTTATATTTTTTTATTTTTTTTCTACTTTTATTTTGTTTATAGGTTTATTTTTGTTTTATTTCAGTCAGAAGTGGTGATGGTGTTCGTGCTACTAATGCAACGCTTTTAGCGTTATTTGTATTTTATAATGTGTGTGTAGGTGCAATATTTTTATCTCCCTATCACCCCAAGGCTGGACACTTGCTTGGACGCAGGTGTGAGGAACATTTCTACCCCGCTGTTTGAGCTTAAGTGTGAGGAAGGGAACCTTCCTCAATCTAAAGATATCAGGGGAGTTTCAGTTTCTCAATATTTATTTTTGTGTTCATCCTATTATGCTTTTAATGTTAAATGTATGTGGAGTCTTGAATGTATCCTTCGTGAGTCTAACATATTTTCAGGGAAAGGTCTTCACTAGCAGAAAATCTCTTCTTGATGTTGAAGAGGGTTCACGGCGCAGCGCTAGTGTTCCAAATGCCTCGTCTTGAAATCTGAATGTTGAATCCTGAATCGTGAATTGTGGATGAGAGGATGAGTGGATGAGTCGATGAGTGGATGAGTGGATGAGTGGATGCCCTTTTCTCAACCAAAGCCTTCCTTATTTATAAGATAAATTCAAGGCTCTTCGCTTGTTCTTTAATGTTATCTTTTAATTTCCTTCAGTTTCGCGAAGATAATGAAGACCTTCCAGTTCCTCTAACTTACTCCCTTGAATTTATCTTTCTTCATTAATAAAACTTGAAAGAATCTGGAGTTTCCTTTGAATTTATCTTTATTCATTAATAACCCTTGAAAGCCTTTGGAGATTCCTGCACATAAATAGGATTTATTGTCAGCAGTTTAAATATTATCTCCTACTCAAAATTGCAAATTCCCTATATATCCATCCTAAATCATAAAAACATCAATATAAATCTGTTTTCGTACAATTTCTTTTAGATATAGGAATGGAGTTCATTTAAGTACAAAATCAAGGGAAAATGGTAATAAAGACATGGGATTTCGACATTAAAAGTATATAAAATATCAGCTTATCAAACTTCCTCACACTTAACCTTTGCTTGTCCTCAAGCAAATAAAGAATTAAACTATCTCAAATGCCGTAGTATCAAACCTCAGGATCAAACAAGCATAGAAGGAAATCAAGCAAAATGACAATCAGAAGAATAATCTTTCTCTTAGCTGTAAGTTTTCGCAAACAGTGAAAAAGAAAATTTTTATAAAAGCATGGAGAAGTTAGATTGTAGAAACTGGACATAGATTAGCTTGGGACCTTCCACCTATTTCTTTCCTCGAACTTGTGGATGACAAGGGGTGTGAAGTAATGCCTTATTCCGCAATACCTTTCAACACCACGCACTCATGATCGAAATAGGAAATTTCCAATAACATTTAACATTAAGAGTTTCCCTTTCTTAGCATAATGAATTTCTCATTTGCACAATGTTTCATCCCCCGACGTTTCTTTATCCATGTAACGGTGTGGGTCTTCTATCCCAGATCGCGAGACTTAGGTAGATGGGGGATGAAGCACCCCAGCCCAAGGACTTAATAACCAGATAAAAGAGGCCTGTTTCGGTTCAGAAAATTCATGATCAGAGGAGTACCTTGCCTTATCCTTTTCATCCAAACTTTCACATCATTCCCAAAGTCACCAAGCCAAACTAATTCAATCTTCATAATCAACTAATCCATCAAATTTCAGTGAAAATAACATCAATTTCAAGAAAACTGTACATACGAACAGCTTTGAGCAAAAAGATTCTTGAGGTTGTCATCAGGCTTGATTTCAAAACTTCCACAAAGTTATCACCCATAAATTCAACATTTATTGACACTAAAAGAAGCTTATCCAACATAGCAAGAGAACAATCAAAAGCTAGTGTGGCAACCCGTAGGTTTATTTTATTTACTAAATTCTAGATTATTTTCATAGTTTTAGTAGATCAAAAATCCCGTTTGCAGATGACGAGTATAGACAAAAACTTCAGCATTGCCTTCGCCTTTCTTGTATCAGAATCAACAGACATGTATGTGTGGGCACTTCAACAATTAAGGGACCTCCTCGGGCGGACTACAACCTCTACATTTATCACCGACAAATGTCTGGCCCTGATGAATGCCTTAGAAGAGGTATGTCCTGAATCTCATCATCTACTATGTCGGTGGCACATAAGTAGGAACGTTCAGGGGAAAGCCGAGACTTATATGGGTGATAGAGGAAGGGCGGCGGCTGCAGTCCGAAAGTGGACTTCGGTTGTCTACTCGAGCACAGAGCAGGACTACAACGAGAGGTACGAAAATTTCAAGAATACATACCGAAGCTACCCACGTTTCATTACGTATGTTGCATCCGTCTGGGAGAAATACAAGGAAAAATTTGTGGAGGCTTGGGTCAAGAATGTGTTGCACTTCGGCAACACAACGACAAATAGGTAAAATTGTTAATCTTGTAATGTTTAAGATAATACAGTCATTGTTATAGATCTATAAAACTTACTTAAACATTTGATAGGGCGGAGAGCGCACATTCTTCTCTAAAGGCGAGATTAAGAAGTGCTAGACACACTTTGGATGTAATCTTTCCAAAGATTAACGATCATGTGAATACAAGCATCCGGGAGTTAAAAAAGGACTTTGAGGCAGCCAGGACAAAACACAGAAGAGAGCACATGAGGGTCCAATTGCTGACCTGATCGGGAAGGTTAGTACCCTTTGCTTAGATGAGCTAGTCAAGGAGCTTGGAAGGGCGAATTATGTGCAAATGGACAGCTCACTCTGTGGATGTGACAAGGTAACCTCTCATGGATTACCTTGCACTTGTAAATTAAACTACATGCTGGATAGTGGTATACTATGCTCGAAGAGGGATATACATCGTTTCTGGTATACCCTAAGCTGGGAGAAACATGAATCGACAATTGATATGGTATCCTACAAGGAGGAAGAACAGAATAGATGGCGAGATATAGCTTCTGAGGTAGCACAGTTAGATGATCCTACTCTGATGGCGAAATGTTACAGTCAAATCCAAAACTTCCTTCACCCAGATATAGTGTGCCAATTAGGAGAGCTATTGGAACAGTTTGGGATTGGCAGACCTACCGGGCCCTCAAGACCAAACCGACGGGAACCTTCGTCTTGGGAGCGTAACTAGGGATGGCAACGGGTCGGGTTCGGGTCGGGTGACGCTCCACCCGACCCGTCACCCGTTTTCCACCCGCATCACCCGACCCGACCCGTCACCCGCAACTTCATCACCCGTCACCCGTTTCACCCGTCACCCGCGGGTGAAACGGGTGAAGCGGGTGAACCCGTCACCCGTTTTTATTTTTTTTCAGCAAGTATTTTTTGTTTTTAACACCTTATATAAGCTTAATTTTTCAAAAAAATACACTTATATTTGTTCAACAATATATACCACATAAACTAATGTCAATAAAATACTTAAAACACAGAGTATTAACCAAAATATTTTTAAATTATCTAAAAAAAATATGGGATACGCATATTTTTTTAGTTAATATAATACAAACGGGTGACGGGTCGGGTGAACGGGTCGGGTGACCGGGTGAAAAATGTTCACCCGACCCGACCCGTCACCCGCACCCGTTTCACCCGTCACCCGTTTTTCACCCGTTTTTTTCGGGTTTTTCACCCGTTTTAGCGGGTCGGGTGGTCGGGTGAAACGGGCACCCATCACCCATTGCCATCCCTAAGCGTAACCGACCAAGGGCAGGCCAGTCAGAAGGAGCGCCATCAAATAGAAGATCACGTAATAGAGGATCATCAAATCCGAGTCGATTCCTACCCCTAGACAACTTCGCATACTACCAAAATTTCAACCCCAACCTATATCAATATATGACTGGGTATATTGATGTTCGTGGAGATGGGAATTGTGGTTTCAGGGTCATTGCTGATTACCTATATTCAAATCAAGAGAGGTGGAAAGATGTCCGTAGAGCATTGTACAATCACATGAAGAATACAGAACCGGCGAATGGACTATACAAGGCCATTTTTAACGAAGGACCGTACAACGGCATGTTAAGAGCGCTTCGTTGGAATTCAGGAGAGCCAGCACCTCCAGAGAAATGGATGACCACGGAAATGGGGTTGGCGATCGCGACAAAGTACACTTCGATAGTAGTTTTCTACTCTACTGTCTGGGGGGTATGGCAAGTGCCACATACCTTCCGCTCGATAATTATACCGATCGTGATAGCCCAAGAGGAGAGATCCACATAGGAATTTGCCCCCAGGGTCATTTCGTAAGGTTCGGCATGGTTGATGACTCCCCACTCCCCCCTGTCTATCCGCAGTGGTTCTTTTATAGAGATCCAAACACTGTCGGACCTTGGATTCATCAAATACAATCTAGGTTAGATAGTTGGATCAACGTTGTACCTTAGTTTTTCTTTAACTTAGTTGTTGTAACTTAGTCTTTCTTTAACTTAGTTGTTGTAACTTAGTTTTTCTTTAACTTAGTTGTTGTAACTTAGTTTTTCTATAACTTAGTTGTTGTAACTTAGTTTTTCTTTAACTTAGTTGTTGTTTTAATCGTATTGACTTAAATTTGGTTATTCAATTGTCTATTATTTCAAAAAAAAGTGTCTCCCCGTAACATTCAAACTTATTCAACTAAGTTGGTGAAAAAAAAAATTTGTACTGCAAATAGTAAAGTATTTTGCTATTCGCAGTACAAATTAATTTTAAGTCAAATTAATAATATAAACACATAAAAATGTAATCCAACACTTTTTTTACAAAAAAAAGGTTCCTGTATTGATTCGAACAAAAAAGTAACTAGTAAAATTCGCTACTAATCAACTACAAACTACTTCGGTAAATTTACTTTCAGATATCATTTTTGGAAGAAAAAAAAACACAACGACACATTATTACATGTGTACAACGTCAATATGAATTAAAAAAATTTTGTACTGCGGTGATTAATAATTTTATACTGCGAATAGCAACCCCTTTTTTTAATTAACACATTTTTCACTGGTATCCCATTAATTTTCCCTAAAAATGAAATTTCTAAGAGTTACGTTTTTTATTATATTATAAAAAAAATTGTTGTATTTTTTGAATTAAAATATATAAATTGATATTATAAATAGTAACAATTAAACTCAAGTTCTTTTTATATGGGTTAATATTGTACAAAATAAAAAATACCATATATAAATAAAAATAATAAAAGCGCCGAAAATATAAAGAGTTGAAAAAGTATAATATATATATTTGAGAAGCCACAAATTTGATTAAAAATAGACAAAAATAGTAAAGGGTAATTTTTTTTATAATATTATTTTCTATAAATTTCATTTTTATATTTTTATATTATTAAACATACTTTGAGTAAAAAAGTTATAAAAAATTGAATTTGCATTCTCTTAGCTATTTTTTAGTCAATTTTTTTAGCTTTTAAATAATTTTTTATTTTCTAAGTTTTAACAAATATATAATAAACTTAGATTTTTTTATATTTCCCCCTTAAATTTTTATATATTTATTAATTTTTGTGGTATCATGTATAATGTGAACTATGTTTGGGTATTTTGGTCTCAAAAAGTTTAGGTGTAGAAATTAGTAGTATCTGGTGAATTAATTTTTTTTTAATGATATCAGATTTTTTTTTTTGAAAAATTGTAGTATTTTGTGAATTAACGAAATTTGTGATAGTATCATGTGAACTTTCTCTATTTTTTAAAATGTGGTATATCTTAATGACAATAATACTCTGATTTAGAGTTTGTATTTTTCTGTAAGTTTAATTTATTATGTTGATTACTGAAATTTAAATTTTGATCGATATTCATGAAGTTACAACGAGAGCAATGTCGATGCAATTGTCTTCGAACCTCAGCCAAGTAACAGAACTGTGGATTGGATCACACTTATTTCACTTGCTTTATGGGAAAAATCAAAATTTACCCATGTAACTTAGCTTATGTTAAACCTTTTGCTTCAAACATACTAATCTATGTTTAAACTGAACCAACCAGAAAAATAAAGAGAAAAGAAAGAATATGTAAACCTAAAATTAGCTCAATAATAATAAGTATGTATGGGCGAAAGTTTATTCAAATCCACGAATGAATTATCAAACTAAAAAAAATGAATCAATTTAGAAGTGACAGATAGAGGCCAACTGTGAGTCCTTTTTTTTGGAAAGAAAACTGAACATAAAACAACAAATCCGTTTGAGTGCATAAAACAAATCTAACATAAGTTTTGAATTCGATCTGTTGCAAAAAAAAAAAAAGTTGAACTCGATGGCTAAAAAATGAGTTATCTAGCAATTTGGTCTGTTTGCTTACAACTTCATGGAATACTTCTTAATGAAGTATTTTTTTTCTTTCTGTATCATTTTAACAGTTAGTGACGTAACAACAACTATTAAACCAACCCATCAACAAGTTGTTAGTTAAAGTTAGAAAAAATAGAGAGAAAAAATATGTAAAAGGAACAGTAAAAAATTACTATAACAATTGATGTATATAACATATATAATGAAAAAATACACTGATCAAATAATTTTATTTATGTAATCTTGCACAAGAATGAGGCCTAACAAAAATCCTCTCTACAAGTAATCCTCTCGACATAGTTCGTGTAATTTCTCTTAATTAGGTGCATATAAATAAAACCTGTATTTAATTTACTAAGCTCTTACGTCCAGTCAAGATTCCATTTCGCGTAGTCGGAATTTAAAAGAGTTTTAAGATGTTGCCTTATTTAAAAATATTCTATAAGTACTTTCAAAAAAATATAATATTTACCCAAAATTTGTAATATATTATAAAGAATATTTTTCTAAAAACACAACTAGCACTATCTAGATGACATTCACGTTGACAAGAACGTATGAGAGGATCATTCATTGGTATAATTTTCTGTATTTGCAATACTGGGTTTGAGGGGCAGGGGCAACGCCCTCGGGCTTTTTCGACGAGATACATTTTGTAAACCGTCTCAGTTTACAGTTTACAATAGATTTAGACTCATAATGGAACTATAAAAAACCAGTAAAAAAACGTCAAAAAACGTGACAACATAATTCCCTGGAAGCAAGAGTTGTCACCCACAAAGTAGGGTGGGCGTCAACATAGACTGGTTGACGCGATGAAGAAACGGCAACCGACGCCAACAACATAAGACGGTCATCGACATCGGTTATGTGTGACAACCGCCGACACTGGTTATGTGTGGCAGTTGTCGACTCTTTGTATGTGTGCCATCGAGGTACTCCTGGATTGGCGTTAAAGTCTGCACCCGAGGCTGAATTTGTTCCGTTTTTTTTTTCTGTTTCTAACTGGCTAAGCTGCTTATTCTAATATGTTACAAGTTTTAAATGAATATTGTATTTTTGGAAAACTTTTTGAATGAAGTATAACTGTATAAGAGCATCATTTTGTAACTAGACGAAGGGAAAACTCATTTAGTGGCCCTCTTAATTTTTTTTGGTCTAGCACTCCATTCGTCCTATTGGACTTAATACTATTACTACCACACAACTAAGAAATAGAGCCGCTGTAGTGTCACTTGGACGGCACGCACCCTACTGTCATGGAGCATTCTAGAATCCGACAGAAGCAAAATACTGCCTTGAAAGAAACAAAAACAAATGGGTCACTTGTTTATATAAATTATAAAAAGGGAGAAAATTCACAAAATATTATTGTTCGGGTTTTTAATTCATAAAATATCATTATTTTTTTTGTAATTTAACTTTAAACATGTTTAAATGTTGTCTAAAATTGATGAATTTTTACATAGACGATGCTAAAGTGTTATATTTTGGTCCAATATTAAATTTGAAGTTTTTAAGCTCATATGTGAGTCACTTAAAAACTTTAAATTTGAAATTGGACCAAAATATAACATTTTAACATCATTCATTTAAAGTTTCATCAGTTTTGGACAACATTTAAATATATTTAAAATTGAAGTATAAAAAAAAAAGTAATATTTTATGAATTATAAAATCAGCGATATTTCGTTAATTTTTCCAAAAAAAAAAAAATTGGTCCCCACCTGACAAATTATATTTTTACACAAAATAGAATAAAGAAAGTGGAAACTTTAAAAGTCCTGGAACCTCCTAATTAGTTTCCTTTCCCTCCTCCCTCGTGATTCTCATCACCCTGTCTTCCTCCTCCTTTCCCACCGCAATCCAGATCCTGTTATTCAGTTCACAGGAGCCACACCACACCACCCCTCCCCTCCCCTCCCACCCCCGATAAGAAACCAGAAAATGAGAGAAATCCTTCACATCCAAGGAGGTCAATGCGGGAATCAGATTGGTGCCAAATTCTGGGAGGTGATTTGCGACGAGCACGGAATCGATCAAACTGGCAAGTACAACGGCGACTCCGAACTACAGCTTGAGCGGATCAACGTCTACTACAATGAGGCCAGTGGTGGTAGGTTTGTCCCCCGCGCAGTCCTGATGGATCTCGAACCCGGTACCATGGACTCTGTCAGATCCGGCCCTTTTGGCCAGATCTTCCGCCCTGATAACTTCGTCTTTGGTCAGTCCGGCGCCGGAAACAACTGGGCTAAAGGACACTACACTGAGGGCGCTGAATTGATTGATTCTGTTCTCGATGTCGTTAGGAAGGAGGCGGAGAATTGCGATTGTTTGCAAGGTGAGATTTGTGTCTCCTCCCTTCATCCCCGCTAGAATCGTGGGTCAATTTCGTGGCTTTGATTAAACTTTTAGTAGTCTTAACCTTATCCGTAGCTAAATAAAGTTCTTACATTTTGGCATAATATTTGTTAGCTCTCGATCAATTTCCTCATCAGTGGCAATTGCCGTTTACGAGGATGAAAATGAGGCTGTCTCTGTTTTTTGTTCCCTCTCTGCTTGTAGCATAATATCTCTCAACCCTATCTTATCCCAGAGAAGGTCTGTTCTTAGCTTCTATTTACTACTAAGATTTAGTAATTGGTTCTGACAAAAATTTCATACCTGTTGAAGCTTTTTTCACATTTCATCTACTGAGAACCTAAATGGAAAATTTTAAGGTCTCATATGAACATTTTGTAACACCATTTGCTGATTCCAGCTTATCTTCTGCTATGAGCGCTTGGTTGATGTCACGATGCTGACTTCTCAGATTTGAGATGCAAATTAGAACGCTAGTAATCCGAAGCATTTTTTTCTGGGTCATTGCAGTTTCTTTTTGTCTGCTTTCTGGTTTTCCACAAGATTCGATGATTGTAGTTCTTGATGTTGAGTATGTCACGTTGATATATTAATATTTCTGTCACATCAACTGAACAGGATTCCAAGTTTGCCATTCTTTGGGGGGAGGCACTGGCTCTGGCATGGGTACCCTATTAATCTCTAAGATCAGGGAGGAATACCCTGACCGGATGATGTTGACTTTTTCCGTCTTCCCTTCCCCAAAGGTCTCAGACACCGTTGTTGAGCCTTACAACGCCACCCTCTCTGTTCACCAGCTCGTCGAAAACGCTGACGAGTGTATGGTTTTGGACAACGAGGCTCTCTATGATATTTGTTTCCGTACTCTAAAGCTGGCCACTCCTACATGTAAGTGTCTAAGAGTACTGTCCTTTGTAATGTTTGGTGTTGTTGCTGTCATGTTCACTATGAATCTGAGCTTGTCTGTCATTATTGAAGGAGGTATTCGCTTATTTGACAGCCTGTTACATCTTACAGCTAGACATGCTTAATTGAGCTGATCCATTAAATTAGTATTTGGTTTGTTGGAAAAATTAAATATTATAAAGAATTGAAAATGAAATCTGAGAACGACCATATAATCCTACTTGTAAGAAACAAGTCCTCGTCACTGAATAGGTTAACTGTCTGTTCTGTACTAGTATTGACTCTGATATGTACAGTAAAGAGAACCTTTACCCGGATAACTTACAAACTCTCTAATGTTATTCTGCTGCAGTTGGAGACCTCAACCACTTAATCTCAGCCACCATGAGCGGCGTCACTTGTTGCCTCCGTTTCCCTGGACAGCTCAACTCTGACCTCCGAAAACTGGCAGTAAACTTGATCCCATTCCCCCGTCTCCATTTTTTCATGGTGGGTTTTGCCCCTTTGACCTCTCGTGGGTCCCAGCAGTATCGCGCTCTCACTGTCCCTGAGCTAACTCAGCAAATGTGGGATGCCAAGAATATGATGTGCGCTGCAGATCCACGCCATGGTAGATATCTTACAGCCTCAGCCATGTTCAGGGGAAAGATGAGTACCAAGGAGGTTGATGAGCAGATGATCAATGTTCAGAACAAGAACTCCTCGTACTTTGTGGAGTGGATACCTAACAATGTGAAGTCTAGCGTTTGTGATATCCCTCCAAAGGGGTTGAAGATGGCTTCAACCTTCATTGGGAACTCAACAGCTATACAAGAGATGTTTAGGAGGGTGAGTGAACAATTTACTGCCATGTTTAGGAGAAAGGCTTTCTTACATTGGTACACTGGTGAAGGCATGGATGAGATGGAGTTTACTGAGGCAGAAAGCAATATGAATGACCTCGTAGCAGAGTATCAACAATACCAAGATGCTACAGCTGATGACGAGGAGTATGTAGAGGAAGATGATGAGGAGGTTATGGGTTGACATCTGTATGTTTTTACATATATATATTTTTTTACATTTTTATCTTCTCTGGTTGTTGGTTGTGTCAATGAAGTATGGTTGGTGGTTTTATTTATATGTTGCCATCTGGAGAATGATATCGGATCATTTCAGGATGGATGGAGTGGGTTTATGGCTTGATGGGGTGGTATATTAAACGTGATAATTTGTGAGCTCCTTACTGCTACGAATGTGGCTGTCATTTGTTTTTCTCCCTGTGGTTTGTCATCGTGATAGAAATTCAGTTGGATTGCCAGTATTAAAACATGAAGATGACCTCTAATTGTTTCAACTCTCCAGTGGTGAAAAGAAGGGATCGACTTTGTCTTTTGGAATATGAACGATGTCTGATCTATTAAGTTTTTGCCCCCCAATGTCTTTCTTGGTTCATTGCTTGCAGATGACATAGAAGTTGTCTAACCAATGGAGAGGCTGTCTTGCATGATTTAGGGGCCTTTCGCTGGTGAGTGGCAAACGCAGGATTTCCTGCGAAATTTTTAAGCTGCATAAAGCTTACCATAGTTAATGAATGGAGGGATGCCACATGGAAACTGACACACTTTTGGTTAAGTTGGAACCAATAAAAAATCAACACATGTCATGTATCACTTTTTCAAAACAACATTAATCTACCTAACTCACGAATTGTTACTATCGAACGGTGCCTTAGTGTTGACGTTGAGCAAACGTTGCATTCGATGTATATAAGTTGATTGTTTGTGTAGACATAGGACTATTTTGGATCTCTCCGCTCGGCATAGTTGTGTTTATCATAATTATTAGTAAACACTTTGAGGTTACGGTATCTCTAACTATGAGTCTCTGAACTATAGCTTCATTAATAAATTGTTAACCTCTAGATGACTTGTCAGCTTATTCACTAAATAATGTCAAATTAGACAAAAAACACTGCTTAATCCGTATCATCTAAATCGCTCTCATATGATTGCTATTTTTCTAAAAATGTCAACCCTGACCCAAGAATGGTCTACAACCAAGATTAACTCCTTTCTTAAGTGATGTGTAGCAGAAACAACCTCCTACAAATGTGTGGAAGATTTGGAGCATGGTCATATTAAATGAGTTAGGGTTGTGATATTTAGGAAAATAACGGTAAGATAAGAGGGACTTAGACGTTGCTGATAATCATTGTATTATGTCCAGCCTGACATCATTTTGTGAATAAGTTGACGGGTAAGCAAGAGGTTAGCGATTTATTAACGAATTTACAGTTCGGGGGTTCATAGTCAGAGATACCGTAACCTCAAGATGGTTACCGATAATTATGATAAACACAAAATGGTTACTGCTGTTATCCCAAACCTTAAGGAGGTTCCTAGTAATTTACTAAATTTTACTTTACATAACAAAATGTGTCAAAAAGATGCCTTTCTTGTTGAAGTTTTTGCTTGTTTATGGAGTGCTTCGTATTGTTGTTACCTCTACGAAATACTCGCTCCTATTTTAAATGTAAGTCGTTTTAAAGATGAAACTGGACCATTTTCAGTCTAAATTTATTTCTAAAACGAAAATAGGAGGTATTATATAAGAGCAAAAGCTTTGAGCAATTTGCCTACTTTTTGCTCGTTCCCCACCTTAAATAAAACTGTAGGTTTATGTTGCATTTAGGATTGGATAGCACCGTTCCCCAACCTCTATTTCTGGTCTATATAATATCGCCATCACTTTTGGCATAGAATTCTCCATCTTCCATGATCTTATACCACATCAACATCCATCAATTCTGCCGCCTACTATGCATTACAAATTGCACCGTCTGCTTCCTTCATTTAGTACGAGGAACTAATCTGAACCCACCAACCTCGTTTAATGCATGCGAGTGTTTTTATCAATACTTTTTCTATAGATCAATTGTTATATTTAGTTTTTACTTTTTTTTCTTACAAATTTTTTTAATCCATTTTTTCTAATATCGACAAATGAGATCAACTACTAGTTTCAGGTGTGTAAAAGAATAAGGCCGAAAAGAGGAGCACTTTCTCTCATAAGTTGATAAATTTGACACTGCTCAGCTGCTTTGAAGAGTCATACGAACGTGACTCAAGGACTTTCAATTAATACCTTGAATAATCAGTTCAATTAGTTTGCTCGCATGGTATCAGTTTTTTTTTTCACACCTACTACTATATACTATGGTCTTAGAGTTAACAGGTTAAACCTCTAGTCTTGACAATACAAAATTTTCTAAATAACAATATGCTTTTGCTTACTTTTCAAGTGTTTTAAAATCATTATAAATCTCTAGTTCAAAAAAAAAAAAAACTGTTTGTTAGAGATTTATAATAACAAGTTCACTATACAACAGTCAAATATGTTCTTGTTTATAGGTTAATTTCAGTTATATTATATATATATCATACAAATCAATTAGTATAATTAGCGTATCTATACTTTATTTATAAGTTCTTTCTAATTAACTTATCAGTTATCATTCAAGCTAATGCGAGAACGTTACATGACGACTACAAAAAAGGCTTCTTTATAAACAAGTTCACCAAAACACAAGAGGCAACTACATCGAGACGGCTATAATCCAAACAGAACCATTGGGTGACAGATTTGCTACGGACGGCTGCTGAGGTGGGGCTAATGCTGTGGGTGTAGTGGAGCTCACGTTGGCATCAGTATTGTATTAACAGCAGGGATCGAAGAAAATGACAGATGATATCACTGTGGACCATTTACGAATATAAGTATAATAGAAGGATGAATGAGGCTTGTGGTGGTTGGTACGCTAGCTGGTGAGTCAGTCCATTTTGCCATAATTGTATACTTCTACTTTTTACATTAAATGAGATCAAACTGCCACCACTAAGCATGTGTCAATTTCCAAAGCTTGTGTTTCAAGGTTTCTTGATCGTTTTCCCCACCCATTTGATGAGTCTTCCCCCTTTTACTTCAGTCTATATAGCACTACTTTTAGCTTTGCTTGAAAGGTAAGGTAGCACGTCTTTTTGGATGTAACTGATAGTGACTATCTGCTTTTGTTAGAGAAAATGCTATAACTTGGAATTATACTCCATAAGAAAAGAGAGAAATATTTTTGTTTAGCCATGCACAGCTCTCATTTTAGTATTCCACATATGCAAACACTTACATCATGTTAGGTGATAGTTAATGTCAGTTATGAACGGAACTTAAAAAAATAGAAGATGAAGTATGTAATATATAATTGTATATGTAGCTGCTTGGTGGAGAGCATATGGTGCATCGGCTCCGAATTTGAAGAAATTTGCTATACGAGTTTTGAGCTTGACTTGTAGTGCCACTCGATGTGAGAGAAATTGAGAAATTGCTTGATTTCTATTTTAACTTCATGACTCTCTTTATTATTTAGCATATAAGTATATGACTTTACTCCTATTTTTTATCTCTGATTTACTTCGGGGAAATATTTTCTTTTCTTTTTTCGAAATGGTGAAAATTCTTTTTGGGTGAAAATCTTAAATTGGGATTGTGTATGAAAAAAGAACAGAAAAAGGAAAAAAAGTATACAAAAAAAAAGAAGCAAAAGAAGAATCTTCTTACAAAAAAAAAGCATTATATTCTATGAGGTTGCAAAAATTGCCTCAGAATAAAAAAACACTCGAGAGTTTTTCCTTTTGTTTTTCTCTTAAATCCCTCATTCTAAATAAAAAAATTCATGGTCAGATTCAGAAACCCTTGAAAAATAGGGCTGAATCATGAAAGCCATTTATGAGGGTCTTGGCCATATTCAGAAACCCTTGAAAAATAGGGCTGAATGTTGGAAACAGGAAAAAGGAAAGACTACAAAATCCCTTATACAAAAATAGCCCAAGAGTTTTTGATCGATTTTTGAAATTGAATATTATATTTTATACCCATTAGTATGTTTTTGATGGAATAAGAAAGATTGAGTGATGCTTATGAATTAGAGTCGGGTACTTATGGAAGATTTATCTAGTTGTCATTATTAAGGTTATTTGTTTTGTGCATAAGCAGTTATTCTTTTCTGATTAAGTTTTGCTCGAGGACTAGCAAAAGGTAAGTGTAGGGCCTTGATAAGCCTCAGAGTTATCATATTTTATAAGCTAGAATTATAAGATTATTAGTCAAAATAAGTCTGAAATAGCTAGTATTTACATCATATTGCATATAAAGATCATTTTTATAAGATCGGACTTATGTTTGTCGTATTTTTGTGCCAGGAATCAAATCCTAATCAAAGGATCGAAGTAATGTCGGGCTTGATGCCGTTAGTTCAACTCACGGCAAGAGTATGGAGCAAAACAGAGGTGATGCCGGACACAATGCCGGGTATTCCCTAGCCGGCACCAAGTGAGAAGTTGCTATGATTCGTCAAAAGATGGCAGTTAATGACCGTTACCCAACTGACTGATGTCGGATGTCTCCTGTCCGGCATAAGCATCGTTTCACGGGATTTGACGGTTTAATTGACCGTTATAAACACGTGGTGCCGGATACAACTGATCCGGTATGACTCCCGGCACAAGAAGAAATTGAGGCTTATAAATAGGCCGAGAGTCTGCACTTCAAACCATCACTTTCACTTCATTTTTACACATCCATACTCCACGAATTCGGTTCTATTGCTGCCAAGGAAGTCCTGCAAATCATCCACCAAGAAGAAAAAGAAATCTCCATCGGGTTAAGGCTAAGAGCATTTCCCTACTCCTCTTGTATTTCTTCTTGCAATTTGTGTAGATGAGGTAGTAGGATTTCTTTGTATTCCTTGGTTAGGAATGATGGTCTTTGTAAAACAATGTTGATCACTTAATAAAGTTACAAGTTTCAACTTAGATTTTTGTTCTTGGTGCAAAGTAGATTAAGTTCTCTACTTATATTCTTACCTTCAAAATTCTTCTTTTGTCAATTAAAACAAAGGTAGAATAGGTTGAGAATTTCTAAGGAATCTTTACCTTTGTCCTCTATACATTAGGAGATGATAATTAGGATTTTGAATTAACCATTTTATTCTCCACTTTCTGGTCCGTTTATTGGCATAAAATTTGCTGGATTCGATGATAGATAGTGAGTGTATGTTTCGGATTCGAAACTGGTAAACAATGTTGAACTTTTGGCTCTGCCGGATCCATTGTCGGGTGTTTGGTGTCCGGCACATTCAAGGTTCTTGAATGTGTCGTGCATCCTATGTCGGGCATGCCATCCGGCATGTTCAAGAATTGGTTAATTCGAGAGTTGTCAATTTGAATTGGTGATCATACTTGGTTTTATGTGGATTATTGTTCCGAATCAAGGGTAGTTCACTGTAATTAACCATTAAGATAGATTGTTAGATAGTTTTCTTAATTTGAATTAATGTTCACTGTCAATTTTTCCCCTTATTAGAATTAGGTAATTACTAGGATTAGGACTAATTTTCTACTAAGTCCCTTGGGTTCGATACTCTTGGTCGTAATCTACTTACACTATATTCCGACCGGGATTTTTACTACCCATAGTAGAGTTGTAGGATTCTTTTATTATTTTATTCATTTTTTGTACATAGTTTTTCCCTACAAATTTCTTGTTAGCAAGAGAGGCGACGGCGCCATTTTGCTAACAAGAAATTTGTAAGGAGAAACTATGTACAAAAAATGAATAAAATAATAAAAGTCATGCGGATCAGTTGTATCCGGCAACTTACAAATTATAAGTGCAAAAAAAAAATTATACCATTGTTCATCAGATGCATCATGGATATGTTTTGGTAAACTTGAGATTTTATGTTCTTAGAATGAGTATATATTACTTATTTTTAAAGTGAATCTTATTCATTAACAAAAATGAATCTTCTTTAATATTGAAATGAACATTTTTCATTAACAAAGTGAATCGTCTTAAAGATTTACTTTCTTAAAATTAAAATTCACTTTTAAAAAAACAAAGGATTCACATTATTTAAAGTAAAAGGTCCACTTTTCTTAAATATAAGATTCATTTTTATTGAACATTTTGATTAACTTTTCTTCAACGATTCACTTTTAAATAAATTAAAGGTTCATATTGTTCTCACATAAATTTGTGGTAAGATTCACTTTTCTTAAACATTTGATTCACTTTTTTAAACAAAATATTCACTTCCTTAAACGAATGATTCATATTGTTCTCGCACAAGTTTGTGCTAAGATTCATTTTTCTTAAACGTAAGATTCACTTTTCTTAAATAAAAGATTAACTTTATTGAAATATGTGATCAATGGCGGATCCATGGGCTTTGTTTCGGGGGGCAATTTTTTTTTTGACACTATCATACTTTAAAATATTATGTTATTTTGTACTTTTTCAAAAATTAAAAGAGCATTTCACAAATTTTCAAAAGTTTTGTGGGGGCCGGTGCCCTCTGGCCCCCTGGATCCGCCTCTACATGTGATTCACTTTGTTTAAACGAAATATTCACTTTTCAATAAACTCTTAACCACAAACCCTAAAAAACTGTCGAGTCAATGACGACAATATAAAGTACAGAACAATTTCAAAAAATATTACCCTACACCACCTAACCTAAAAACCACCATAGGAAAGCTAAAATCGTCGAAGGCATTTTTAGAGTGTAGTGCATGCCCTAAACCCTAAAAAAGTGTCAAGTCAATAACAACAATATAAAGTGTAGAACTAATGTAAAAAAGATTACCCTACCCCCCCCCCCCCCCAAAAAAAAAAACACCCTAAAAACCACCATAGGAAAGCTAAAAACGTCGAAAGCATTTTTAGGGTTTGTAGTGCAGGGTTTAGGGTCTAACCCTAAACCCAAACCACAAACCCTAAAATACTATCAAGTCAGTAACGACAATATAAAGTGTAAAACTAATGCCAAAAAGATTACCCTATCCCCCCCCCCCCCCCCCCCCCCCCACACACACACACACTATAACAACCCTAGAAAAGCTAACAACGCCCAAGACATTTTTAGGGGTTGTAGTGCAAGGCCCCTAAAAAAATGTCGCGTCAGTGACGACATTATAAAATATATAACAACTTCTAAAAAGATTACCCTACACCACACACCCTAAAAATCTCCCTAAGAAAGCTAAAAAACGTTGAAGGGAGTTTTAGGATTTGTAGTGTAGGGTTTAGGTTCAATTTTTTAAAAGCCTTTGATTCTTTTTTCTTAAACCTCTTATTCATTTTAGTTAAACAATCTCTGTTTACAAAATTCTCTTATAGCAGAATTTTTTTACAATTATAACACTAATTCATTTTACTTAAACATAAGACTCACTTCTCTAATACTACTTATTCACTTTAGGTAAACATAAGATTCAATTCTGTAACACATCACAATGTAAAACATAAAATTTTAAATTTACCAAAATATATTTATGAGACATCTTGTTTTAAATAGCACAAATTATGATAAACAATGGTATACTTTTTTTTATTATTTTTACACTTATACTTTGTAAGTTATAACACTTTGAATTTTTTTTTGTTTTTCCTAGTCACCCAATTAGGGTGTGACACATGACACAAAATGTAGGTGAATGATGTGAAACTTTCCTCATGCGAGCACGAGATTGCTTTTGTTGTATTGTTTTTTCCCCAAAATTCTTTTATAATGCTACTGCACCAATAACATCATGACATATGACATCACCTTCTAATATAGCGCTAGTGCCAAGCTCAAATTCACGTTTTTTAATATTTTAGATGTAAGAAAAAACTTAAATGTCCCCTAATACGCCAAATTCTAAAGGACGCTATACAATCAAGGTCTAACCCTTTTCAGGCGTCATATGTATGATCTCATCCGGGCCGAAATTGACCATGTTGGAACCAACAAATTGATTCAATACAAACATTGGTTCTATGTAGCAGTAATTCAGGCCTATAATTTGGTAAACAATCTGACAACAAAGGTTGAAATTGACTCAGAAATAGATTTGAAATAAGATTATACGAGGTAAAAAAGTCTCACCAGCTAATACACAGTCAAAGATGAATATGATTAACGGGGCGTTTGTTTTGGGTATGGGAATCTTTTTTATATATTTGTTTTGTCAGTTTTTCCTATTTCTAAGAAAGAGGCTTATCCAAAATCTTCTATCTTGATTTCCCTCCCTCTATTGAGGAATAGAATTCCCTTTCCTAGTACACGTTGACCGGCGACATATGACCATTGACCGATGACTAATGATCATTGACCGGTGATTGGTGAATGTTGACCTTCACTTAATGACTGTTGACCGACAACCAGCAGCCGTTGACCATTCACTGACGGTTGTTGACCGCTTATTTATTTCATTTCCCTCAGCTCAAACAAACAACCAGAAAAGTCAGAGGGAATTATTTTTCATTCCTCTCTATTCGCTTTCCTGATTTCATTTCGTTTCCTCCGCTTGAATCAAACGCCCCCTAAGTAGTTTATCTAATGTAGTCAAACGACCTCTTAATCAGTAACACCATAGAACTAGCAATCTAGCATGCGCAAAAGAGGTAACACATTCGTCAATGAACAGGGATATATGCGGTACTTTAATATGGCACCAAACTAAACAAAAGTTGCAGTACTCTCGTCCCAGTGCCTCAACAGCGTTATTGTTAATTTCAAACGGCACTTAATGAACATCTATTCACACCATAAAAGAGCATAAAATATATGATAGCTATTTTTCCTCAATAACTGATGGGTCAAAAATGACAACATATACAAACTGTTGAGCGGGCACATCTTGATACCGCAAATCAAACAAGTTCAGCTAATGCAAGAGCATCTCTATGAGGGTCATATACTATAAACAAGATTCACACTACTGAGACCCACGTAAAACTACTTCCGGAATAAAAGCAACCTAAAACACATCTCAATGATGCAAGACTTGACAAAACTTGCATTTATTTAAGCAAAAATGTCGACTGCATCAACGAAAACCAATGATTCATCAACCTGTTATAACCAAGACCGCGGAAGCTAATCGTCCTTGTGGCCATCTTTTCTGTTACCATCCAGCTCCTTTGGTTTTGCTTTTTCAGCTGACCTGGAAAAAAGCATATTGTTACTATATGAGTGCCGATAGAGTTCAGTTTTGAATCTGCTAGAAATTATGAGCACAGGGAAGAACATAAGGGCAGAAAACCCAGAACCTGGAGAGCTAATGTATGTGTATCTTTCTTCTTACTACAGCCGCTAATACAATAGTAGGAAAATTGTTGACACACTAGGTTCCCACTTATTCTATTAATAGTCTAGTCAGGGAATAGCAATCCCTAAACGGATTCTTGCCACCTCCAGTGCACACCTAGTTTCTTCTCTAGGCACAAATGCCAGCAATCACAAATGCTAGCAGGCACTGTGTTCACTTCAACATAATTGTAGTTGTTTTGGTTCTAACTGTTTATATGTGTCAGTATATTATTAGAAAAGAATGTAGGACCTATGCGGGATACATACAGGACCACCCAATTGCTATAAATATGCCACGAAAATGCTAAGGCGAATGAACATGTGTTGTTGTACATGTTCTAGGTGGAACTTCAGCTGGCGAAGTGCCTCTGCCCGGTCATAGCTTCAGCCACAGCAGCGACCTTGAATTCTCCCAGGACTGAAGAAGAGTTAGGGGTGGTCAGCGACAGACTGCCTCAACGGGGTACCAAAATATTTCCTAATGCAGCCACTTGTGTAGGCAAAGGCAAAGCAATCCAAACAGGTTTCAAGACAGCGGTTCAAACCCTCAGTTTGGCTGGTCATTTGAGGGTGACCAACACTGCTCATGTGCAATGTTGCCTCCTGAGCATGGAAGAATTCATGCCAAAATCCATTGAGGTGTAGCAGGTCCCTGTTTCTGATTATTTACTGTGGTATGCCGTGCAAACGTACCACATTTTGGCTAAATAGCTCCCGGCACTGGGAGTGCAGTGAAAGGATGCCAAAACCCTAGAAAATACCCATACTTGCCAGGGGCGGACCGAAGAGGGGTCACGTGGGGTCACATGACCCCATGACTTCTGTAAAAAAAAATTAATTGTAGTAAGTTTTAATGTAGGGGCGGACCGAAGAGGGGTCACGTGGGGTCACATGACCCCATGACTTCTGTAAAAAAAAATTAATTGTAGTAAGTTTTAATGTAGTTTTTTATAAAATAGTAGATATTTTATGTCTTAGTGACCCCACAAATGTCATAAAAAATTAACTATAAAAATTTCTATTTGTCAGTGACCCCATAATTTTCAATCTCTGGGTCCGCCCCTGATACTTGCTGAGCAGTCAGCCACAACAAAGATGATGAAGCCCATCGAGATGTTGATCCATACTGTGCCAGGCATTGGCAACGGCTGCAGCAGCCCAGTGGGTGACCTGGTCCCGTACTTACTTTGTTGACAAACCAAATAGCTGGCCACAAATTCCCCCAGTCTTGTTGCGGGACACACAGCAGTAAGTTCAATATACTCCTGAATGGCGGCCAGAAGGGGTGGAATGCAGGGTGAGAGTCAGAATTAAAAATTTAGAGGGGCCTAAAGGTTTTTTTTAAAAAAAATTTATCAAATACCACTGAGTTTTTACTTAATTCATGATATGTCATTGTGTTTTTAAAATTACATAAGATAACACTAAGTTTTATTTATTTTACCAGATAATACTATGTCTCATATTCTATTAACTACTCCGTTAATATTTCTGGAAAATACTAAACTATCCCTTTTATTAATTAACTACATGACAGTGATTTGTCATATTGATATATTCCATAAGATACCACTTTCGTTTAACTAATATTTAGTCTTTTTTAGAGATATTAGCATAACAGTTAACGAAATATGAGACAGAATGTTATTCTATGTAATTTTAGAAACACGGTGGTATATCGTAAATTAAGTAAAACTCAATGGTATTTGCTGAAATTTCTTTTTTTTTAACAATAAATATCTGTATATTTAATATCAATGTTAAATATAACAAAAAATTATTAAAGTAAAAACACTCACAATATAATTTAAATGGTTAAAATTCTAGAACCACCTATAAATAAATTAAAAATATTTATATATATGTAACTTTTAAATAATTGAAAAACGAAAATACATAGGGTGACAGTTACAAGTAATGGTGGCCATGATGACCGGTTCCCACCAGAACCGCTGCAACTGAACCGGGACTAGTCAGAACCAGTTAGGAACCTGTTCAGAATCGGAACCGTAAGCTACCGAAGCGAATCCGTATACACCCTTGAAGATTTAGAACCAAAGTGGAACCACATTGGAACCGTCTGGATCCACCCGAAACCGGAACCAAAACCGCATGTGAAGAAGTTATTGTCGGAGAGGAAACCGGTCTGGACGATCTGGACCCGGTACCAGAACCGGTCAAGAACCGTCCGGTGCGGTTTTTAACCGAATCCAAATACACCCCTAGGAACCAGAACCGCTCCAAAACTAATCTTGGTCAATTCCGAACCCGAATCCTTTTTTCCGAAACTGAACTGGAACCGTGGCCAGCACTAGTTACAAGAACTCATAAACTTGACTTTAAACTTAAAACAAGATAAACACAATTTATACTTAGGAAGCAAGCTTAAGTTCAAATTATGGTTTTAAAAATACAAATGTTAACAGGGCATTTGATAATATCGATTAATGGTATTAGTGTAGTTTATTATTTACACTTATAAATAGACTAATACTAATTAAAAATAGTAACTATAGTAATTGTTTTAGATAAGTTAATAAAACAAACTAAATTTACAACATAAACTATATCATATAAAAAGATTAATAACAAAGTGATGTCATCAGAACAGTTGGGGGCAGGCCCCATTAGCTTTCAATGTGGCTCCGGCACATGTGTATGGAACTCTGCAACGAGTTTTGGGATCTCATTTGAATTGGCCTGAAGGGACAACCCTCCCTATGTGAAAAATTCAGCCTTGTAATAGCTGAACGGGAGGCACGGACTGAGAATCTTCTCAACTTTCTTTTTTTGTTGCTCATACTCTGGGTCTAGCTCCACTTCGTTCTATAGTTTGGTGGCGTCCCTCCCAAAAAGGATTAAAAACTACCATCATACTCTGGGTCTAGCTCCACTTCGTTCTATAGTTTGGTGGCGTCCCTCCCAAAAAGGATTAAAAACTACCATCAATTCTCCTCCCCCCCCCCCCTGGACTGGGCATCAGAGGCCTGATTGGTGGCACCCACAAAGTTGAAATGCCGCTGCGCTGGTGTTGTGATTGGTTGTTGTAGGAGGTGTTTCAAGCAGTAGTGATTTGTCCTGGCCTGGAACTGTCTACTGAGCAAGTAGGGATCGCAAGTGCCACTGCCACCATCTCTTTCTCATAGGTGGATTTGGAGGTGTTTATGAGGATAATGTTCTGCTGAAATAAGCTAAGTGCTACCCTTGCATAAGCACAGCACCGATAGCAGCCCCAAAGGCATCAAGTGTTGATCAGAACCTAGCAGTTACCTCCTTCAGTAGGGCTTTGAAGGCCAGATGTGCCTCAATTGTCGATCAGAACCTAACGGTTACCTCCTTCAGTAATGTTTATGGGATGTAGTCAACGCTGTCAGTAGGGCTTTGAAGGCCAGTTTGTGCCTCAAGTGTCGATCAGAACCTAGCGGTTACTTCTTTCTTCAGTAAGGAAGTGAAGGGTTTCGCCATCTGGCCATACCTGCAGATAAACTGCCAGTAGTAACCAGACAGGCCAAGGAATGCCCTAACCATTTTGACAGAGCTTGAAGTGGGCCACTACATGATGCGGGAAACCTTGCTCGGATCCATGGCTACACCCTTCGATGAGACAATATGCCCCTGGTTGGTCACCACTTGGTGAGCCTCCAAGCAACCATAAACAATAAACAAGCCTTATAGGTGGTCATCCCAACCAGCACTATAAATTAAGATGTCATAAAAGACATGAACAAACGGATATATATAGGGTCTGAAGATGTCATTCATGGTTGATTGGAAGGTCGCTCAAGCATTCGTGAAGACAAATGGCATGACTAGGAAATCAAAGTTCCCAGTGCAGGTCGTAAATCTTTCTTAAAGAGGTATTGAACCCCATGCAGCTCATCCAGCAGCTCCTGAATGACTGGAATTGGATGCTTGTCATGCAAAACTGTTACCTCCGGTAGGGCCTTACATTGACAGCCGAAACTTTGGGTTGCAATGGGACTTGGTGATCTTTTAGACGTTGAGACATCCCTGTAGGTATCTGAAATACCAACTAGTGCTGGGTGAGGACAGATTGGAGTGCATGCTGTTGGGCCGCAGAAAGGGTGTTCCTCGAAAACTTCCCACTAAGACTCAGTCTGCACTTTCCAAAGAATGACTCCAAAGTCAACCTCCTACAACTTGCAAATAGAACGGGGATCAGCTGGAAGTCGAGACAGAGATGGATCACCCACCATGCAGTATTCTTTATATCTAGGGTGTACTTCATGTAAATCTGGGACCGGTTGAAAATGATATCTCCAAGTGTGGTTAGCCAAACAAGACCAAGGATTATGTCCACTCCCCCCCAAAGGAAAGTGGTTGCAAATGAGCACTAGTTTTTAGCGTCCCCACTTCAATGACGAGCGCACAATAGAGCCCGCTAGCGGTAGTTAGTCGATCTTCCCTCAATCAAACTCTACAAGTCTCGGATGTGGCCCAAGGAAGATTCAGGGTTGTTACAACTCGCTGGGCAACAAAATTGTGGCTAGTCCCCCTGTCTACCAAAAGTAAAACTTCTAGTCCATTCACATGGCCTCGTAACTTCAAGGTTGAGGTAGTCAATTCCTTTTGGGTGTCGCTAGTCTCGCCAGTGGAGAATGGTCTATTGGGTGTGGGAGTAAGGGCTAGGGCTGCTTCGTGTCCCCGTGGCTCATTGAACCGCCGCTGCTGCCGTCCTGGCTCCCAACTCTCATTTTGGTCATCATGTTTGTCAATGTTTTCCCTATCCTCACTAATTACGCCCTCCATGTGGTCAGCTTTCACCTGATTACTTCCTCCCCTCTCTAAAGAACTCCAAGCTAGGTGCCTAACCCCTCTACACTCTTCTCTAACTCCTCAACCCTGCCCCCATTTGGGTGTTTGAGCCATTCCATGATCACTGCACCAATTTGTCAGAGAATAAAAGCACAGGGAAGGAACATATGAGGTAGGGAGAAAACCTAGAACCTCAAGAGCAACTATGTATTCATCTTTATCTTCTTAATACAGTTGTCAATCCAATAGTAGGAATATTGCAGACTAACCAGGTTCAGTTATTCTATTTATAATCTAGTGGGGAATGGCAATGCCTTAAAGGATTCTTACCACCTGCGATGCACGCCTACTTACTCCCCTAAGCACACATGCCAGGTGTTACAATTAAATCCTTTTCTACCCTTTCACTAGAAAGTTGCTTTTTACTAGGGTATACATCTTCCACTCACCTTGCCCAGATATAGGCTTTATAGCAGAGGCATAGTTGAAATCCAGAGAACTCAGGAACGAAAATAAATCCATAAAACACACAGCATTAAAAAAATAACAGAAATTAAGACTCGCTGGGAATTCAAGAACAACTGTTGCCGGCAAAAGACCGGGGCAGATATGAAGACAACTTCTATGAACCAACTAAGTTCACTCCATCAACATCAACAGAGTCCAGTGCAAGAACTTGCATTTCTATATCCACTAATTATCAAACACTTGAAACACACATCATACTATCAGTTCTCTGTCATAATTTTAAATTTCTTATAAGATGAAAAAATGAGTTATTCTGCAGAGAGATAGATTTCCAAGCAGTAAAGTGAAATGAGGGATCTTGAAACGTATACATGGGATAGTGAAGCACTACTCCAAGTTAGTAACATTCATGCACGCCATAAAGATCCAACAGAAAGTAAACGTAAATGAGAAAGCAGCACTGACCCAAGAACAAGAAAAGTTGTATGAAGAATGATTAATTCATGAAACCTTATTCGACCACTATATTACACAAGCTTTTATAAGTAACTATCTATCTCTGACTTTTATCTTCAGCTGGTATTTCACGGTTGGAGATCAACAAAGAAGCAACTATCAAGAATGATCAAATTATGGAGTTGGAGCTTTCCCATCAAAATTATTTCCTCATAATTCTCTAGCTTGAAATTGGTCAAATTGCTCGGATTGTTGACTAGTCACTTCTAAAATTCCACACTGAGCCATGTATGGTAGATCTTAATTCATAATGTCAATATTATTCTTAATCCATATATTATGCCAATAAAAACGCTGGAGCATTTTGTGTGGTGAAGTTGAAGCCAATGAAAATATATCTCCTCAGAGGTCCATTTGTGAGATAGGTCAGAAATGGAATGCGTATAGATTGATTATGCAAGCGGAACCAATAAAAAAAACAATCATCTTTTTGATAAGTAAAAAAAAAAACAATCATCTTTTCCGCTGTAATCCACTCTATCCTGGCAAACAGGAATAGAAGATTCCAAAAATACATCCAGGAGAGTAAAAAGGGCTTGGCATCATCAGACGAATTGCCTATATTAAGTCTTGAAATTTTTGTTTCTGCTTTGTAACCAGTTAATCATGCAACATTGGTCGAAAAATAAAGATGCTAAGTTTATGGAGAACAATCATACGTCTTTGAAGGTATATATATAAAGGTTTGTTTAATTAAAAAGGATAAAAACAAAGTCCTGGTCCTAGTTCAGAAATGAAATACATGAGTAGCTATGCATATGATATGATGCCATTAATTGATTCTTATTTTCCATTCAGAAAGATCTTTCAAACATGAAAATAATGCCGGAAACAAAAATGCAGACTAGAAATGGTAAATCGATAGCTTTACATGTACTTCACAAGATTTGGCCTTCTACACAAAAATATATGGTTTTCTGAAATTCAGTTCACAGTGAACTCCTTGAGAAATTGTATATTAATAATTGACATAAACAGCCCTATCCAGCACCAATTGCTAGATAACAGGGAACAAAAAGTAACCCCTGCTGCCAAATTGGTCTCCTTTCAATAAAGTGATAACATAAACCTCAAATCTTTCAACAAAGAGACAGCTAACACTTGCCAAAACGAAGAATTGCTAGATTCAGCTGCCCCATTGCAAGTCCATTTCGCACTGTTTTTCAGTTAAATATAGTATGCTTAGCCTCCCTTTACCAGGACAACAAAGGCGCAAAATCCTAACTACATTCAAAGAAAGTATTTTCTTCACCACCCATTCAAAACAGCACTACAAGTACAAAAATCAAGTCCTATAAGTTGAAGCAGATCAGAGAATTTCAGAAGGTAAAAGACCTTTTGTCACATGAACCGGAAACAAGTCATTTCAGTCAGAAACAAATAAAGGAGAGGGACATGAAGATTGGAAAGGATTAGTTACTTGGAAGCGGCTGAAGACTCTTCTTCCAGCCAATTGCGAATTTGTTTGACATTACGCCTGAAGATGACGGCAGACTTCTTAATATCGCTTCTTGCAAGCAGGACGATTGCCCCAACTCCAGCCACAGTAAGAATGAAGTTGGTCAATGCCATTGTCTGCGGTTTATACTTTAGGGAGCTGTAGCAATAAGAAAAACGTCAAACCCTCGATGACTTATTAACAGCTGGAAAGGTGTCTCCTTTGCAAGAAGAAAGAAAATTTCCCCAAGTAATGCAACACCGATCAAACTGTTACTCGCCAGATTCTAATTTTGTCTAAATCACAAAATCCATCCCGTTCCCTGATCCACCACACGTCCTTCCAGTTTCAAACTCAATTTTGTCACAACTGGAGCAGAGAAACTCATTGACGAGGAACTTAAAATATACTTATTTTTGTTCTCAAAAGAAAACAGAACTAACCACCATATCAATCAACTTAATATTAGACACTAAAACAAGCGAAGAGAGCAATTAACCGAACTCGGCTGGTGCGTCAAAACGACCTAAACAGACAGGTTGAGTGTGACGACGACCGGATAGGAACAGAGAACGAAGTAGCACCGAGATTGTTTGACGCCGCCGAGTGCACGCTTTAACCCAGAAATGGAATCTGTGCACTTCCACCCAAAAAGGTGGTTAAGAGATTGGAAATGACACGATGGTTTTGTAGAAGCTGTCAGCTGTTGATTTTGATGTTTGGTGGAATACCTACTGGTTTTAAAAAGTAGAGACAATTGTTAGGTCTTGTTAGTCAGCTGATTTTAGAAATTTAGAAGTTGTCTGCTGGTGGAAGCTGTTCCCCAAACGAACTTATTAGCCATTAAAACAGTTTCAAAACGCTTTTAAAATCAACTGTTTGAATAAAAGTAAAACAGTGGAAAAATTGTGGAATAGACACAGAAATTGGTGATAAAAATTGTCAAAAGCTACAAAGGTCCACAAACGATTAATTTGATTTCTAATTTGAGGCTCCGCTAACTGAAGTTAGAAAACATAGATAGAGAAAATAGATAAGAGAATAAGTAAAAAAATTGATGTATGTGGCATATAGAGAAAAAATGAACTGATCAAATAGACGGGGACAGAGAGACAATAGAAAACGATAGGATTTCTCATTACGTAATAATTGAATACAATGACCTTTATTTATAGTGAAGTAAGGAGATAATATAATATGGGCAATATAAACATTCATCATTTATAACTAGTCTAATAAAACAAAAATCCTAGAACTAAAATAACTATAAAAATAAAATAATAAAAAAACACTCAAACAAACAAAATTAAATATCAAACTAAATGATAATAACATGAAATTGGGGTTTGTTGTAGAAATAAATAAATTGAAACGATAAAAGATCATCTTCCAGACAAGGTAAATAAAGAAATATTGGTGTACTACTTCTCTCTAGTTCTTTAATTCTCCTTCCTATGTGTTTTCTTAATTTTAGATTGCAACCTCTGTTGAGACATCAAAGTGTTGCAGAGATAGTCAATCACCTCGACAAAGTCAATCGTCCTCGGCCAAACACAAAGAACGAGTTACGCACCAAACTACAAGAGAGTCCGCACAACTGAAGAAACGCCACGGACTCTTCCATGCTGTTGCGAAAACTAAGGAACAGATTCGTGAACACTTCAATGCTCCAACGGTCACACAACCACCCCAGTCGCATCCGAAGTTCGCGGCCCAAGTCAGACTAAGACCACCTGAGGATGTTGCCCACTAAGTTAGTTCCGACAATTTCGGAACTAACTCCTTCAACCCGTTGCTCCTAAAGCCAGTATAAATAAGCCTTGTAATAGCTAGTTTCATTTACGCTTTTATTGAGAAATATTCCAGAGGTTAGAGAGAGAGAATTATCATTGTAAGCCAAAGAGAGAATTCGTACCAAATCAGTTAGTGTATCTAGATAGACTCTGCCTAGGAAGATCCTAGTTTTGCTGCACTTACCATTGAGCTGATCAGAAAGTGTATTGGGTGAGTGAGTGAAAAACCACGAAGTATATCTTTTCTACCTAGGGGCATTTGTAAGTTATTTTATTTTGACCAGAGAATAAAATAGCTTATTTGTGTATCTTGCTGAGCTCCACAGAGTCTTTCTATCTTTCACATCATTTATTCGTTTAACTCCTTTAAGTCTTCCGCGCACTCAGTTCAATCAATTCGATTGAGTGTCTCTACATTTTAAGTGTTCTTGCGTACAAAGGTTGATTGAGTCAAACCAACTCACAGACTCACACCTTGAGTTGGTTTGAGTTAGCCACCCAATCCTACACGTGGTATCAGAGCCCTGCTTAGGCTGACAGTCAATCAACGAGCAATGGCAGACCTCTTCGCCAATCAAAACAACAAAATGCACTTCGAGCACCCCAGACTCACCTCCACCAACTACGATCATTGGAAAAACGAGATCGAACAACACATTGAGTCAGTCAACTCTGAACTTTGGGAGATAGTCACTGGAGGAGATCTCGCAGTCAATCCAGATCGATCCACGTGGACTGCTGCAGATCGCAAAAGGTATGAGCTAAATCGACAAGCATCCCGCGCAATCTACACTTGCCTGTCCATTCCAGAACAAAGAAGAGTCAATCACTGTAAGTCCGCAAACGAGATATGGACACTCCTTCAAGCTACCCACGAAGGAGTCACTGAACTCAAGAAATGTAAAGCTCAAGAACTTCGAATGGACTATGAGAATTTTCTGCAAAAACCCGGTGAGTCTCTGGAAGAAGTGTTTGATCGTTTTTATTTACTAACAACTACTATGGAGGAAGTTAACATCTTACCGGATAGAGAGAGTGTCTTGCACAAGCTGCTTGACAGTCTCAGAGAAGAGTGGGAAGAGACGGTAATCTCCACCAAAGCATGCAAGGACTTATCAAAATGGAGCTGCCAAGACTTAGGTTCTTATCTACAATCTGTAGATAAGTACAAGAAGAACGTTCGAAAGAAGTGTGGTAATACATCTTCTTCTTCCAGTAAAATTACTACTTTGAGTGACCAAGCCTTGCAGGTTAATTCGACTCAGTACACTCAAGAAGGAGCCTATGTCGCTGATACTCAAATCAGACAAGCTAAGGCCGAGTTGGTGGATATTATTGTTGAAGAAAGTGAGGCTGAGACTATGGAAGACTTTGTCTTCATAGTAAAGAACTTCCAAAAATTCATGCGTAACCAACCAAATCGACAGAGTCGATCGTTCTCAAATACCTCCAAACAAGTCTTCAACTCTATCACCTGTTTCAACTGCAATAAACCCGGTCACTTCAAGAAGGACTGACCCTTACTCAACAACCAGTATGGAAAATCCCAAGGGAGGTCGCTGATGGCAGCTGTCGGTTGGGGTGATTCAGACTCCGACGATCAAGACACAGAGTCCAGCGACCTGGTATGTCTCATGGCACATGATACGACTGAGTCCATGATCCCCGACAATGAGGTAACTCGTTCCCATCTTGAAACAGATATTTATCGTATATCTCCTATGGGCTTTATGACTTTAATTGCTAAAATTGTCTCTGAGACTAACTCCCTCAAAGCAAGTCTCACCAGCAAAATTTTCGAGTTAACTGAGGAACTCGAAATCTCAAAGGGTCTCATGTATGCTTTAAGAGACGAAGATGAGGAACACAAGACTATCTCTTGCTCACTTAGACTGGACTTACAAGACTCACGGCGTCATGTTGATTCCCTTCAAAAGGAACTCGACGACACCAAAAGTCTTAGTCAATCCAGCCAAAGTGAGCACAAAGAGTCTCTCACTCTGATTGACTCCCTCAAACATGATCTCACTATCTTCACCGATAAATGCTGCTCTCTTCAAAATGAACTAAATGCCTCCGAATCCAAAATCATGTCTTTAAACTCTACTGTCAAAAACCTCACTCAAAAACTGAAAGAAAACTAGCATGCTCTCTGTAAAGCCAGTCAAATTCATCAAACAAGTCACTTCCTGCGAACTACCTGAGTGGGCTAACTCCAAAATCAAGGAAGTTAGTCAAGATCGTGATGATCTTCATTCAAAGGTAGAACAACTCTCTCAAGAGATTGTCAATCTACGATCCGGAGTTGGATCCACTCAATCCAAGCCCAAGTGGCAAAAAGGTAAGTTCGATATTCCAAAAAATATGTCCAAATCCAACAACAAAGCCAAGCGACATCAACAAAAAGAAAATTTTGACTCTTGGTGGAAAGGACAACAGAAATACGTTAATCTTCCTCCCACTAAGATATGTGGATACTGCGGGAGCCTTGGACATAGGGACAGTGATTGCAATAAATTGAATAAAGATCTTTCGTTCAATCTCAAACGAGTCAGATTGATTCTTGAAGCTAGAGAAAAGTTAAAAAAATCTGGCTCGAAAAGGGAACCCAAGTACATCTGGGTTCCCAAGTCTAACAAATGATCTTTTGTTTTGTAGGTGAAGGCGAATGAAGACAGCTGGTACTTGGATAGTGGATGCTCTTGTCACATGACTGGAGATCCAAATCAATTTAATTCGCTTTCATCCTACCAAGGAGGTAAGGTTACCTTTGGAAACAACAACCAGGGTGAAATCGTGGGAGTTGGCTCTGTAGGTAACCCCTCTAGATTTAAAATTGATGGAGTCCATCTGGTCACTGGACTTCAACATAGTTTGTTAAGTATTTCTCAAATTTGTGATCGATTCAATTTGGTACTTTTCTCCTCTTCGGATTGTAAGGTTTTTGATGAGCGTACAGGTTCCTTAAAAGCTGTGGGACGCAGAGAAGGAAATCTCTACAAAATGTGCTTAAACTCCATTAATCCAGATGATCAAGTCTGTCTAAATGTGCATTCCAAAAATTCATTGTTGTGGCACTCCAGACTTGGTCACGCAAATCACAGGCTGTTGAACAAACTCAAAAGTAAGGATTTGGTGATTGGTTTACCCGATACAAACTTTGACACAGACTCCGTCTGTGAAGCGTGCATAAAAGGTAAACACACCCGGTCATCCTTCAAAAGTAAGTTAACTCTCTCTACTAGCTCTCCGTTGGAATTGCTCCACATGGATCTTGTTGGCCCCATGCGTACTCAAAGTATAAGTGGTAAGAGGTATATCCTGGTCATAGTTGATGACTGTTCCAGGTGGACTTGGGTAATCTTTTTGAAATACCCCGTAATTAAAAATAGTGATTAATTAGGCTAATGAATAATTTAGAAGCTTAATTAAGTATAAATAATCATGAGGGAACAAATCCCGAAGAAAACGGATCTTTAAAACGGTTTAAAAACATTACCGAACCTTAAAGCACGTTTTTCGAGGTAACCGGGAAAACGTGTCTTTAACCGGGTCAAATAGACTCGTAATAATTTTGGTCAACTAAATAACCGCTAATAAATACTAGTGAAGCTTTAGAACCAATAAAATCAATAAAACGAGAGATTAGTAAAAACTGTCAAAAACGGGAAGTTGTGGGGTAGAAATATAAATAACACAAACTTATGTGTCCAACTTTGTAAATAAAATTTTAAGACCCTCATGGTCTGTGTGGGCTGTCCGATTTTGGCCCCCTCCTCACACTCTCTCTTTACTCTCTTTTTACTCACAAACAAACAAAAACAATAAGTAAACCCCACCTTACTTTATTACTCTCACACTCTCACACTCTCTCTCCTACCCCTCATTTCTTCCTCCACGTACAGACCCCATCTCACTCTCTCTTTTCTTTCTTCTTCAACCTCCAGCCGATTCCCTGGAGAAATAAGAAGAACCTCACAAATATACTCACTTCTCTCCTTTGTAACTCCCTCTAAACTCTTGCAAAAATTATAAAAACTACACCATTGTCTTCCTCTCCTCAAGAGCAACATTTTCCTCTTTTCAAAATCCAGAAAAGAGCATTTTCGATTTTATGGGTATACCCCATTTGGAGTTTCAAGACCACCATTAGAAGGCCCTCCTTCTCCTTGTTCTATTAAGGTAAAAATATCTTCAAAAACTCCAACTTTTTCTAGCCTTAAAAGCAAAACGAAATTTGAAGTTAAACTTTGGTTGCTCCTCTTGTGCCCAGCCGATTTTGGCTTGTTGAAGGAGTAGGAAAGCTTGTTCTTGAACCATTCCAAACAGCACTTAAACTCTTACAAGGTAAGGAAACTCCTAAACCCTAGAATGTACATTAAAAGCTTAAATAAGACTTAGTGTTTGTTTTAGTATTGAAGCATGTATATAAATGTTGGTAGTGTTAGAGGAATTGGGATTACAAATCGGTAGAGAGAAGGAAAGAGGAAGAAGCAAGAGAAGAAAGAAAAACTAGAAGAAAAACAAGGTAAGGAATGCTCACCTTCGTGTAGTCTTGTATATGTATAATGTAACAGATTTTTGAAATGAAAATGTGTATTGTAAAAGGACAATGCATTAGTAGTGTAATGTATAAGAGGATATAAGTATTTTGAAACCTTTAAAAGACATTTTAAAACTTATTAAAACATAGTTGGGATTGGATTGTTGAGTGCATGGATTTTGATGTTGTTTTAGTATTGGTATGGTATATGGGAGCTTGTATATGTTTGGTTGTTGAAAACAGGTGAGACAAGGTAGATTATGAATGAAAACAATGTGGTGAGTGTAAAAATATAGGGGAGGTTATGTCAAAATTTAGGTAGGATTAGAACACTTAGTGAATTAAAAGCTAGGTGGAAAAACATGTTGTAACAGATTTTGATAGAGAAAGATAGAGAGTATATTAGGAGAGGTAGTTAAGGTAGTTGTAATGCATTAGAGGTGTTAAAAATGACATTAGAAGAGGGAGCTATAGTTGGAGAGAGTTAGAACTAAAATCTGTAGCATAATGTAATAAGGAAAGAAACTAGTGTAAGTGTTGAAGTGAAACTAGGAAAATTGTGTGTATAAGTTAGTATAGGATTGTGTCATGAATTAGGAAATGAATTAGCATGATTTAGAGTGTTTAAATTGTACCAAAACCTGTTAGGATGTATGTAGGAAGATTGGGGAAGCAATGGGTGAAATTGGGAAAGAAAAATAAAATCTGTAGCCATGTTCTGACTTCGTCCGACCCAGACGGTGAGTCGGACGTGGGTCGGACGGGGCTTAATCAACGAAATAAATCTTTCTGTAATGGTCCGACCCAGAGCCGTGGATCGGACATGGGTCGGACAGGCAAATTTTTCTAGTGGCGAAGTTTCTGACTTCGTCCGACCCAGACGGTGAGTCGGACGTGGGTCGGACGGAGTTTGGATACAGGACCGAAAGTTTCTGGAATGGTCCGACCCAGGTGTATGGGTCGGACGGAATAGTGCTGGGTCGGACAGGGTAATTTTCAGAGGACGAACTCTACTGGAATGGTCCGACCCAGGGCTTGGGTCGGACGCTGGGTCGGACGACCCATAACTTACAAAAAAAAAATGTAAACTTATAACTAGCATATATATATATGTATATATATGTATACCCACCTATGCGTATGTACATATATATGTAAGTAAACCAATGCTAAGTAATCAAAAGTAAGTAAATAAAATGCAAGTATAGAAATGTAAAGACTTAGTAAGTACGACTTAGGAAACGTAAGAGTAATCGAATTAAGTTAATGATAGATAGATTAATCATTCAGTTGTATGTATATATTAGGATTTGATTTGTGACACCGGAAGGACGTTCGGAATCACGTACGACGGTGAACGGTATGAATTCCTCATGCCCCGTATGCTATCTTGGTTACTCTGATTTGTGTGTTGTGTGCTAATTGATCACCAAATAAGATAAATACACGAATCGGAGTTATCATGTTTACTTGTGCAAATGTAGTGTTGTATGTTGTGAATATTTCCTTTAAACCTTAGTTTGTATAATTCATGAAATGTATGGATGAATATGAATGTGTATATGTATGTTGTATTGTAATGTGACCGATTATATGTGTGAATGGACTTCTAACTTATTCCTAACAAGCTAACCATTCTAACTTAAATTGGTAATTAAATTGGAATGAGTAGAAGTCCGATATAGTTTCGGCCACGCGTGAGGATGAGGAGACACAAGAGGTTGGATCCGATTCCTGACTCTTAAGCTGGTCCGCGGCCCAAACCCCTTAAATGGGTAGCATCCCGGATTGGTGAGTCAAGTAAATCCCGGTGGTGGGACGGTGTAGTCCCCGGGCCGGAGGTCATACCGACTTAACATGATTATAAGTAAGTAAGTAAGTAAATGAAAGTAAGTAAGTGTAAGCGAAAGTAAGTAATGAGTAAAAGAGTAAAGGCATTCCGATTAACCCGGATGCATAATTTGGCTAACCTTGTGAAGGTAAGTGATGTATGGATTCTTGTATTGTTGCCTTGGGTTGTGAAATGAATTGTATATGTATGGATGTTGTATGCAAAGCATGTATGTATGAAAATAATGAACCGCATGTTTAGTGGACGTCAAGTAGTCGGCGTGCCCTAGCTAGCACGCGGTATATGCGGAGTTCATGCGCAGCTTTTGCTGAGCCCCTTGGGGCACCGTTTTTAATATGAATGCAGGTCCTCGAGATGGTGGGAGCTGTTGAAGACTTAGTTTTATTTCTTGTCTTCTTTTTGAACTGTAAACATTGAATTGTGATCGGTGTACTGAGTAGTACACGGCTGTAGTTTTTGATTAGCCGGTGTACCATGGGGTACACCTTTTTGGATATAGAAAGGATGGTGAATGGGTATAGATGGGTAGTTGGTAGAAACTCATTCTTTTGGAAAGTGAAAGGAGATGTAATTGAATATACTCTAAATACTCGGTAGTCCCTTAAAGTAGATGTATGGTATTTTGTAATTCGTAAGTAATGTTAGTAGCTCGGTATATTATGTTCATCAGACCGTCACTGTAAGTAGTAGTAGCCTAGCTAGCCGTATGGGCGGTTAGCGGCATTGTTTCACCCTCCGTAGTAAGTAGTAGTATTTCCGCTGCGAACTCTTAGGATTAACAGGACGATTAGACGGTAATAGTAGGATTAACGGTTGGGGTGTTACAAAAAGTGGTATCAGAGCGAAGTGTCGCTCTGATGTCCATAGTTACCGAGCATAGGGATACCGAGTTAGGATTTCAACCGTCTTAAGACGGATACTTAGAAACCTAACTAGGAACTACCGTTGTTAACAAACGGATACCCTTGACGTTCTAAGAACGACACCATGTTTTAATTCGTGACCAATGGTCCTTAAGTTACTATGTCACATGTATGGAGCCTAATGTACCTACTGAATGTTCAGATGTCAGGCAGAGGCCGAGGCCGAGCTAGAGGCGAAGCCTCAGAAGGACCTGGCGCGCAGACGATAGCTGAGATCGTCGCCGCCACGGTAGCGCAGATGCTACCGCAAGTTATAAATGCTATGCAACAGAACCAGCAGAACCAAACTCAAGCGGGGCCAATCCCTCCCCCGCCACCCAGAGAAGCAAACTGGGTAAAAGCTGTAGCGGACCTCCGCCCTCCTTGCTTTAGGGGCGAGAGTGATCCGGCTAAGCTAGAAGCATACATCTCCAAAATGGAGACTGCTTTTGAAACCCTCGAAGCTCCTGCTGGAGTTCGAGTGAGAGTTGCAGCCTATTATCTGAAGGATGCGGCTATAGATTGGTGGAAGCTAGTAAAGCAAGAGCATGTCAATGACCCCACAATCGATTGGGAGTCATTTGCATCACTCCTCCGATCTAAGTACTATCCGGAGCACGTGAAAACGAAGAAAAGGCTAGAGCTAGATGCCTTGAAGATGACAGACAAGATGTCTGTGGATGAGTACTACCGCACCTTCACCTCCATTCTCCGTCTTCTTCCCGATCTAGGATACACCGGCCAGGTGTTGGTCGATCGCTTCTATGGCGGTCTGAGCCATCGCCTTCGGTACGGTATGGGCTACACTCGATTTACCTCCCTTCAGGTAAATATCAGTTAACCCTTAGTACCATTTCAATTCCTTAATTCCTTAAATTGCTTAAATCTTTCCTATATCCTTTCTCAAATAAGAATCCCGGCTAATACCTGAAACTTCAGGAGTGTTATCACGCGGCTTCTCGCGTTGAGATCACTTGCCAACTAAGGGATGAAGAAACCGCGCTTAAGCGCAAGGCCAACAACAAGAACACCAATGGCGAGGAGCAGAACCAGGGTAAGAGCTGGAAAAAGAAGAAGGGGAATTTCTTCCAGCAATCCCAAAAGAAATCCCCAAGTGAGAGCAGTGCCCATGCTGAGCAGGGCAAACCAGTTGAGCTTCTTCAACTTGGTTATTCTGCACCGGTGGCAGCAAAGCCACTGAGATCACACCCACCTAAGGGTAAAATTCTAAACCAATTCGTATTCGTATAAGTACTATATCTAGTATATCCACGCACACATGTGCTAACCCTCTAACCTCAGGTTCTAGCTCCGGTTCCGCCAAAACCTTCTCAGATGGCCGCACCTATGTGTGCAGAAAGTGCAACCAGGACCACCCTGGTAAAGACTGCTTTGGGAGAGACATCAAATGCTACAACTGTCAGAAGCCGGGACACACAGCTAATAGATGCCCAGAGAATGGGAAGCCGAAGGGAACCTTCCAGAGCTACAAGCAGAGAGAGGGCAAGGAGGTGGCATCTGGCGATGCACCGGCCCAGCAGGCACCACAGGGACAGGGATCCCGGGGTCCTCAGAGGGGCGCACCTCAGAGGCAGCCTGTTCTGCATGTGATTGACCGTGATGGGTCCGGTTCGAAATCCGGCCCAGGTAATTATCTGAACCTTTAATCCTTGAAGTAGCATGACTAAGTAGTAGAGTAATTGTTTGAGTGAATGCATGAGTAAATGATTGGAGTATGTAATGAGCATGAAATGAAGTAGTTGAAACTAGTACTTACCGTAGGTGAATTTATAACCTTAGGAAACTTTAGTATCTGTTATCCGATACCGGTAAACCTGAATCAAGAAGAGATCGACATCACGACCCACTACTACACCAACGAACAGTGTCAGGTCATCCGACCAGGTATGATTTTATTAAAGAGATACCTGACACCCGAAGCACAAATCTCAATCATTCGACGATGCAACAAACTAGGAACGGGTCAAGGTGGATTTTATACACCCGAATTCCCCGGTGGAGCGAAGATGAAGCTGAAAATGATGTGCTTGGGAAAGGACTGGAATCCTTATACCAAGACATACCAGGAGACACGGAAGCACGACGGAACAACGCCACTGACAATACCTCCAGAGTTTCAGACACTCGTCACGCAAGCAGTAGAACTTGCACAACAATGCGAACATGATCCAATCCCCGCACTTGAAGCGGACCTTTGTATTGTCAACTTCTACGAGAAAGAAGGACGACTTGGGTTACACCAAGACAAGGACGAGACAGCGGAATCTCTTGAACAAGGAGTGCCCGTAGTGTCTTGGTCCATTGGTGATGACGCCATATTTATGTATAGCGAGCAGAAGCGTGTGGACCTAGCACAGAAATTGGTGTTGAGATCAGGAGATGTCCTAATCATGGGTGGAAACTCCAGGATGTTGTATCACGGGATCAACAAGATCAAGCTGAATACAGCACCACCGGCAATAATCAATGCCACACACATGAAACCAGGACGCCTGAACCTTACCTTTAGGAAGTATTAAATTCATAGTATCATGTAATGTACTAGTAACGTGTATTAGAGACACGGCTTGTATGATGGTTGGTTTATCAATAAAGAGCAGTGTTGATTTAATTCCACTTGTGTCCACCATCAATACTTATCCAATTGTGACTTCAATAGGTTGTGGACTCGGTACCGAAGGTAACCTGAGCATCCTCACCGAAGCACAAGCCGGCAGAAGCGGCACCATCTTAACGGGAACCTTCCCAGTAAATGGCATTGATGCCAATGTATTATTCGACTCCGGCGCCTCTCACACTTTTGTATCACCATCCTTTGTGAAGAGGTTAAAGCTAGATGCGGATGAGCTACCGAACTTCATGGTTACTCTCCCATCGAAGGAGCGAGTAAAGTGCACCAAATACTACCAATCAGCCACCATCGAAATCAAAAATGAAGCGTTTCCCATTTCCTTCATCGAATTCAATGGATTGGGATTCGACTTAATCATCGGAATGAATTGGTTGGAGCGGAACAAGGGTAGAATCCTCTGCGCAGAGCATCGATTGCTGCTCAAGAGTCCTTCTGGGGTTACAGTATCTTACCGCCAGAGACCTAGAGAGCCTTCGACCACAGTTATCTCCGCTATGGCTATGTACCGGGAGCTCAGAAAGGGCCAAGAAGTATATTTGTGTTATGTACAAGACCTGGAGAGAGATCCAGAGTTCAGTGATGATGTACCGATCGTATCCAAATTTCCCGATGTATTCCCTAAGGAGCTACCCGGCATGCCACCACCGAGAGCAGTGGAATTTGAAATTGATCTTTTGCCAGGTACCGGTCCCATTGCTAGGGCACCGTACCGCATGGCACCTGCCGAAATGACGGAACTGAAAGAGCAGTTGAGAGACTTACTCGACAAAGGGTTTGTACGCCCGAGCGTATCACCCTGGGGAGCACCGGTCCTCTTCGTGAAGAAGAAGGACGGTAGCCTCCGACTTTGTATTGACTACCGCGAGCTGAATGCGGTTACAGTCAAGAATAAATACCCATTACCATGCATCGACGACCTATTCGACCAGCTGAAAGGAGCATCAGTCTTCTCCAAGATCGACCTCCGTTCAGGGTATCATCAAATTGCAATCAAAGAACAAGACATCGAGAAAATGGCATTCCGTACCAGATATGGCCACTATGAATTCACAGTGATGCCATTCGGTTTGTCAAATGCACCAGCTAAATTCATGGACCTCATGAATCGTCTATTCAGTGAGCAGTTGGACACTTCAGTGGTTGTCTTCATCGACGACATACTTGTATACTCCAAATCACCAGAGGAACATGAAATTCATTTGAGGAAAGTGCTTGAGACACTGCGCGAGAACCAGCTGTATGCGAAGTTCTCCAAATGTGAGTTCTGGCTTGATCAGGTATCATTCCTTGGATATGTCATCTCGAGCGCAGGTATCTCAGTGGACCCTTCTAAGATAGAAGCCGTACGAACATGGCCTAGACCCAAGACTGTTACCGACATTAGGAGCTTTCTTGGTCTAGCCGGTTACTACCGGAGATTTGTAAAGGACTTCTCGAAAGTCGCTAAGCCCATGACTACACTGATGAAGAAAGATGCACCGTTTGTATGGACAGACGAGTGCGAGCTATCATTTAAGAGCCTTAAAGACTCATTGACCTCAGCGCCCATCCTTACTCTTCCAGAGGGCACAGAGGGATTTGAGGTATACTGTGATGCATCAGGCAAAGGAATGGGATGCGTACTCATGCAGCATGGCAAGGTTGTTGCTTATGCCTCCCGCCAGCTGAAAAAGCATGAGGAGAATTACCCGACTCACGACTTAGAGTTAGGAGCCATTGTCTTCGCTTTGAAGATATGGCGACACTATCTCTATGGGGTAAGCATCACCATCTACTCCGATCATAAGAGCTTACAGTATGTATTCACGCAGAAAGAACTGAATTTGAGACAGAGAAGATGGATGGAATTCCTTTCAGATTACGACATCAACTTGCAATATAAGGAAGGGAAGGCAAACGTTGTAGCCGACGCCCTGAGCCGTCGAGCACACTCGCTCCATTCGCTACTCGCTTCTTCTAGCTTGGTTGACGAGGTGCGAGATGCTCAGTTGAGCGACCCTTACCTAACCGAAATCAGACAAAAGATCGAGAATGGTACATTTGAGAAGAAAAAGTATGACTTCAAGCTACATGAAGATGGTTTGATTCGGTTGAATGGCAGGCTATGCGTCCCCCGAAGCAATGCAGAGCTAAGGGATCGCATCCTGCGAGAGTCACACAGTTCCACATTATCAGTCCATCCAGGAGCCTCCAAGATGTACAAAGACATGAAGAGGTACTTCTGGTGGCCTGGAATGAAGTCAGATGTGACAGAATTCGTATTAAGATGCTTAACATGCCAGAAGGTAAAATTTGAACATCGTAGACCAGGCGGAATGGTACAATCGATGCCAGTTCCAGAGTGGAAGTTTCATGATATCTCCATGGATTTTGTTGTAGGACTCCCACTTGCTAGGGGAGGACTCAACATGATCTGGGTCGTAGTTGATCGCCTTACCAAGGTGGCCAGATTCATACCGATGAAGGACACCTGGAAGGTAGTGAAACTAGCTGAGCTATTTGATAAGGAGATTATCAGACATCACGGAGTCCCGAAAACTATAGTATCTGACCGCGACACCAGGTTTCTTTCGAGATATTGGAGAGCTACCAGGGAAGCGCTGGGTACAGAATTGAAGCTGAGTACCGCCTTCCATCCACAGACCGACGGTCTGACAGAAAGGACCATCCAGACATTGGAGGACATGCTTCGGGCATGTGCCTTAGACTTTCAGGGGAGTTGGTTAGATAAGCTTCATCTTATCGAGTTCTCGTATAATAATAGTTATCACGCCTCGATTAAGATGTCGCCTTTCCAAGCTCTATACGGTAGACCTTGCCGTACACCTTTATGTTGGGATGAGTCAAGCGAAGCGGTCATCATAGGACCGGAGTATCTTGAGCAAGTGCAAGCTGAAGTTCAGCAGATTCAAGCTAATATGAAGGCAGCCCAAGATAGACAGAAATCCTATGCGGATGTGCGACGACGCGACCTTGAGTTCGCCGTAGGCGACCAAGTGTTCTTGCGCGTTTCACCTATGAAGGGTGTCTTCCGATTTGGCCAGAAGGGCAAACTGAGCCCAAAGTTTGTAGGGCCGTATGCTATCACCGAGAGAGTTGGAGCTGTAGCCTACAGGTTAGCACTACCTGAGGACTTAGGACGTGTCCATGATGTATTTCATGTGTCACAACTCAAGAAGTACATTGCTGATCCTTCTCATGTTCTAGAGCCTGAACACTTATCCATTGAGCCAAACATGAGATATGTTGAAACCCCAGTGAGAATCCTCGATAGGAAGACCAGAGACACTCGCCATAAGTCTATACGAATGGTGAAGGTCCTATGGTCAAACCATGATGTCGAAGAAGCGACATGGGAGCTGGAAGATGCCATGAAGGCTAAGTACCCACAGTTATTCATAGACTAGTTAGTCTAGGATGTAGTATACGGGTACGGGTCGTACCCCTTTTAAGGGGGGTAGAGCCCTTTTGCTTTTGCATTGCTTCGGTGTAAGCATTGCTTAGTGTGTAGGCATTTGTAATAGATTTCGTATGGCACATGTAGTGCAAAGTGTATTTGGTATGTTTGTGTAATGTGTAGTGCATGTATGTGTAATGTGTATGTGTGATGTATGGGTGCAATGTGTAATGTGAATTGTAATGGTGTATCGTGGAATGGTATGAATGGAAATGATGTATTGTGTATGTGAATTGTGTATGATGCTTGAATTGTGTATGTGTGCAATGTGGAATGAAGTAAACACCTCATAGGTGGTAGTAAGATGCATTATGGCAATTGGTTTGCATAATGAGTAGAATTATAAAACTATTAACCTTGAGCAACTTTGAGGGCAAAGTTTCTTAAGGGGGTAGATTGAAATACCCCATAATTAAAAATAGTGATTAATTAGGCTAATGAATAATTTAGAAGCTTAATTAAGTATAAATAATCATGAGGGAACAAATCCCGAAGAAAACGGATCTTTAAAACGGTTTAAAAACATTACCGAACCTTAAAGCACGTTTTTCGAGGTAACCGGGAAAACGTGTCTTTAACCGGGTCAAATAGACTCGTAATAATTTTGGTCAACTAAATAACCGCTAATAAATACTAGTGAAGCTTTAGAACCAATAAAATCAATAAAACGAGAGATTAGTAAAAACTGTCAAAAACGGGAAGTTGTGGGGTAGAAATATAAATAACACAAACTTATGTGTCCAACTTTGTAAATAAAATTTTAAGACCCTCATGGTCTGTGTGGGCTGTCCGATTTTGGCCCCCTCCTCACACTCTCTTTACTCTCTTTTTACTCACAAACAAACAAAAACAATAAGTAAACCCCACCTTACTTTATCTACTCTCACACTCTCACACTCTCTCCTACCCCTCATTTCTTCCTCCACGTACAGACCCCATCTCACTCTCTTTTCTTTCTTCTTCAACCTCCAGCCGATTCCATGGAGAAATAAGAAGAACCTCACAAATATACTCACTTCTCTCCTTTGTAACTCCCTCTAAACTCTTGCAAAAATTATAAAAACTACACCATTGTCTTCCTCTCCTCAAGAGCAACATTTTCCTCTTTTCAAAATCCAGAAAAGAGCATTCGATTTTATGGGTATACCCCATTTGGAGTTTCAAGACCACCATTAGAAGGCCCTCCTTCTCCTTGTTCTATTAAGGTAAAAATATCTTCAAAAACTCCAACTTTTTCTAGCCTTAAAAGCAAAACGAAATTTGAAGTTAAACTTTGGTTGCTCCTCTTGTGCCCAGCCGATTTTGGCTTGTTGAAGGAGTAGGAAAGCTTGTTCTTGAACCATTCCAAACAGCACTTAAACTCTTACAAGGTAAGGAAACTCCTAAACCCTAGAATGTACATTAAAAGCTTAAATAAGACTTAGTGTTTGTTTTAGTATTGAAGCATGTATATAAATGTTGGTAGTGTTAGAGGAATTGGGATTACAAATCGGTAGAGAGAAGGAAAGAGGAAGAAGCAATAGAAGAAAGAAAAACTAGAAGAAAAACAAGGTAAGGAATGCTCACCTTCGTGTAGTCTTGTATATGTATAATGTAACAGATTTTTGAAATGAAAATGTGTATTGTAAAAGGACAATGTATTAGTAGTGTAATGTATAAGAGGATATAAGTATTTTGAAACCTTTAAAAGACATTTTAAAACTTATTAAAACATAGTTGGGATTGGATTGTTGAGTGCAGGGATTTTGATGTTGTTTTAGTATTGGTATGGTATATGGGAGCTTGTATATGTTTGGTTGTTGAAAACAGGTGAGACAAGGTAGATTATGAATGAAAACAATGTGGTGAGAGTGTAAAAATATAGGGGAGGTTATGTCAAAATTTAGGTAGGATTAGAACACTTAGTGAATTAAAAGCTAGGTGGAAAAACATGTTGTAACAGATTTTGATAGAGAAAGATAGAGAGTATATTAGGAGAGGTAGTTAAGGTAGTTGTAATGCATTAGAGGTGTTAAAAATGACATTAGAAGAGGGAGCTATAGTTGGAGAGAGTTAGAACTAAAATCTGTAGCATAATGTAATAAGGAAAGAAACTAGTGTAAGTGTTGAAGTGAAACTAGGAAAATTGTGTGTATAAGTTAGTATAGGATTGTGTCATGAATTAGGAAATGAATTAGCATGATTTAGAGTGTTTAAATTGTACCAAAACATGTTAGGATGTATGTAGGAAGATTGGGGAAGCAATGGGTGAAATTGGGAAAGAAAAATAAAATCTGTAGCCATGTTCTGACTTCGTCCGACCCAGACGGTGAGTCGGACGTGGGTCGGACGGGGCTTAATCAATGAAATAAATCTTTCTATAATGGTCCGACCCAGAGCCGTGGATCGGACATGGGTCGGACAGGCAAATTTTTCTAGTGGCGAAGTTTCTGACTTCGTCCGACCCAGACGGTGAGTCGGACGTGGGTCGGACGGAGTTTGGACACAGGACTGAAAGTTTCTGGAATGGTCCGACCCAGGTGTATGGGTCGGACGGAATAGTGCGGTCGGACAGGGTAATTTTCAGAGGACGAACTCTACTGGAATGGTCCGACCCAGGGCTTGGGTCGGACGCTAGGTCGGACGACCCATAACTTACAAAAAAAAATGTAAGCTTATAACTAGCATATATATATATATGTATATATATGTATACCCACCTATGCGTATGTACATATATATGTAAGTAAACCAATGCTAAGTAATCAAAAGTAAGTAAATAAAATGCAAGTATAGAAATGTAAAGACTTAGTAAGTACGACTTAGGAAACGTAAGAGTAATCGAATTAAGTTAATGATAGATAGATTAATCATTCAGTTGTATGTATATATTAGGATTTGATTTGTGACACCGGAAGGACGTTCGGAATCACGTACGACGGTGAACGGTATGAATTCCTCATGCCCCGTATGCTATCTTGGTTACTCTGATTTGTGTGTTGTGTGCTAATTGATCACCAAATAAGATAAATACACGAATCGGAGTTATCATGTTTACTTGTGCAAATATAGTGTTGTATGTTGTGAATATTTCCTTTAAACCTTAGTTTGTATAATTCATGAAATGTATGGATGAATATGAATGTGTATATGTATGTTGTATTGTAATGTGACCGAGTATATGTGTGAATGGACTTCTAACTTATTCCTAACAAGCTAACCATTCTAACTTAAATTGGTAATTAAATTGGAATGAGTAGAAGTCCGATATAGTTTCGGCCACGCGTGAGGATGAGGAGACACAAGAGGTTGGATCCGATTCCTGACTCTTAAGCTGGTCCGCGGCCCAAACCCCTTAAATGGGTAGCATCCCGGATTGGTGAGTCAAGTAAATCCCGGTGGTGGGACGGTGTAGTCCCCGGGCCGGAGGTCATACCGACTTAACATGATTATAAGTAAGTAAGTAAGAATGAGTAAGTAAGTAAATGAAAGTAAGTAAGTGTAAGTAAGAGTAAGTAATGAGTAAAAGAGTAAAGGCATTCCGATTAACCCGGATGCATAATTTGGCTAACCTTGTGAAGGTAAGTGATGTATGGATTCTTGTATTGTTGCCTTGGGTTGTGAAATGAATTGTATATGTATGGATGTTGTATGCAAAGCATGTATGTATGAAAATAATGAACCGCATGTTTAGTGGACGTCAAGTAGTCGGCGTGCCCTAGCTAGCACGCGGTATATGCGGAGTTCATGCGCAGCTTTTGCTGAGCCCCTTGGGGCACCGTTTTTAATATGAATGCAGGTCCTCGAGATGGTGGGAGCTGTTGAAGACTTAGTTTTATTTCTTGTCTTCTTTTTGAACTGTAAACATTGAATTGTGATCGGTGTACTGAGTAGTACACGGCTGTAGTTTTTGATTAGCCGGTGTACCATGGGGTACACCTTTTTGGATATAGAAAGGATGGTGAATGGGTATAGATGGGTAGTTGGTAGAAACTCATTCTTTTGGAAAGTGAAAGGAGATGTAATTGAATATACTCTAAATACTCGGTAGTCCCTTAAAGTAGATGTATGGTATTTTGTAATTCGTAAGTAATGTTAGTAGCTCGGTATATTATGTTCATCAGACCGTCACTGTAAGTAGTAGTAGCCTAGCTAGCCGTATGGGCGGTTAGCGGCATTGTTTCACCCTCCGTAGTAAGTAGTAGTATTTCCGCTGCGAACTCTTAGGATTAACAGGACGATTAGACGGTAATAGTAGGATTAACGGTTGGGGTGTTACACTTTTTGTCTGCTAAGGATGAAACCTTTACGGAGTTTGCCAAACTCCATAAAGTGCTTGTCAATAAATTCTCATTTACATTAAAAACCCTGAGAACAAACCAGGGCACTGAATTTTGCAACAAGTCGTTTGATGAGTTTTGCAGGGATAACGGAGTCGATCACCAAGTCTCATCCGCACGCAATCCAGAACAGAACGGAGTCATTGAACGAAAGAATAGGACCTTGGTTGAAATGGCGCGTACCATGCTTATTGATAGTCACCTTACCCCATCATACTGGGCAAAGGCTATTAATACAGCATGCTATGTGTTAAATCGCGCCTTGATCCACCCATTTCTTCACAAGACACCATACGAACTTCTCCGTCAACACAAACCGAATCTTGTTCATCTCAGACGTTTCGGGTGTAAGTGCTATATACATAATAATGGTAAGGACAACCTGGATAAGTTCTCTCCCAAGAGTGATGAAGGCATATTTCTTGGCTACTCTTCTAAAAGCAAAGCTTATCGTGTTATTAATCTGAGAACTCAATGTTTAGAAGAGAGTCCCCATGTCAGGTTCGATGAGTCTCACAATGCTAGCTCATCTTCTGATCAACTTGACTTTGCTCCAGACGATTTCCTCACTGATCCACACTTCATCACTGTCCCTATAAGTAGACTCCAAGACACCGAGTCCATCACACCTAATGACTCCCCAGGAAAGCAAAATAATACATCCGACTCCACGGACTCCGACAATAACTCCGAAACACCCCTACCTCAAAACTTGAACTTTGACTCTTCTGACAAAGACACACCCCATTCTGCTTCCCATCGACAGTTCCAACAAAAGTCAGCTCACCCTCCTGAAAATATAATATCCAACCCAAATTCAGGTGTTCAAACACGCTTTCAAGCTATGCAAAACCTATGTGCCTTTGGTGCCTTTCTTTCAAGCACCGAACCGTGAAATGTCAAAGAGGCACTTCTTGATAGTGATTGGGTCACTGCTATGTAGGAGGAACTAAATTCCCTCCAAAGACATGCTATCTGGGAGTTAGTCCCTCGACCCACACATCAACAAACCATTGGTACTCGTTGGGTCTTTCATAATAAACTTGATGATGCAGGACAAGTTTTCAGGAATAAAGCTCGTTTGGTTGTTCAGGGCTACAATCAAGAAGAAGGGATTGATGAAACCTTCGCACCTGTAGCTCGTCTTGAAGCAATTTTCATGTTAATTGTGTTTGCTGCATTCAAAGGTTTCACATTATATCAAATGGACGTCAAGACGGCCTTCCTTCATGGCTATATTGATAGAGAAGTCTATGTTGAGCAACCCCCAGGATTCTCAGACTCCGTCCATCCTGACTACGTCTACAAGCTGTGTAAGGCCCTTTACGGACTGAAACAGGCTCCGCGAGCTTGGTATGAAAGACTCTCTACATATCTCTTGCAAAATGGCTTCTCTAGAGGTAACGTAGATAAAATACTATTCATTCTTCACTCATCACATGACTTACTTCTGGTTCAGATTTATGTTGATGATATTATCTATGGTTCTACGAGTAACACCCTCTGTGACCATTTTGCTAACCTTATGAAGCAAGAGTTTTCCATGAATGAGTTAGGTGAGCTAAAGTTCTTTTTAGGACTACAAGTTCGACAGGAAAAGGAAGGGATTAAAATCCATCAACAAAAGTACATCAAGGAACTCCTTGACAAGTACAATCTCACAAACGTCAAGAGCATGTCAACACCCAGCTGCACATCTGCCAAACTTCATCTTGATGACGACGGCGTCGGTGTCAATGCCACAGAGTATAGAGGAATGATAGGGTCCCTCTTGTATCTGACTGCCAGTCGCCCTGATATTCTCCACGCAGTCTGTCTCTGCGCCCGCTTTCAGGCAGCGCCAAAGCAGTCTCACCTCAAAGCAGTCAAACGTACCTTTCGATACCTCAAAGGTACAAGTACACTCTATCTATGGTATCCTCAATCTGCTACTTTTCTTTATCTGGCTACAGTGACTCTGATTGGGCTGGTTCCCTCCAAGATCGAAAGAGTACTTCAGGTAATGCACAGTTCTTGGGTCTTTGTCTCGTTTCATGGTCCTCCAAAAAACAAAACTCTATCACACTCTCTACAGCAGAGGCAGAGTATGTCTTTGCTGCAGCCTGTTGCTCCCAACTTCTTTGGATGAAACAACAACTTCAAGATTATCATGTTACCCAAGAACAGATCCCAATCTTTTGTGACAACAAAAGCACAATCAAAATATCCGAAAATCCAGTCCAACACTCAAGAACCAAACACATTGAAATCCGTTTTCATTTCTTGAAAGACTGCGTCGAGAAAAAGCTTAATCAACTTGACTTTGTGCCCACAGAAGATCATCTTGCAGATATCTTCACTAAACCTCTGTTCACAGCACGATTTGAAGCACTTCGATCAGCAATTGGATTGACTCCATCTACCTAGACGATCGCATCTCCTTGCTCCTACCGCAATCGTCAGCAGGTATACCCTTCTATCTCACTGAGTCTGTCTTTGTTTATGAATGAATCTGTGAACTGTGTTTCTGCTTGAATATCTATGTACCTATCGCTACACACACACGTCACCTATCCACACCCGCCTTGCCTAATCTCCGCCCTTAATCTCGCGCCCCTGATTTTTCTTGCCTGACACACGAAACCTCTGTGACTTCCGCCAGTCTTTTCCGCCTTTATATCGCCTATCACTCTACTCAGTCTCTCTCACTCACAATCCATTCTCAACCCGAGCTAAAACAAATTTTACAATGGCGGGCATTAACTTTAATGGCAGCAACATCCCAGCCGAAATTTTTCAAGACCCTCTCCGCCTTCAAGCATATCTCCAGTCTATGGCAAATCCCAATCCATCCCCTGTCACCACCACTACTCACTCGCCAATGAAAACCACCGCCACCTCATCCCCAACACACTCCGCTACACTACCTCATTCCACCCACGACACCTCCCAACAACCAACACCCCCATCCGCCGCAAGACTGACATTCTTGAAACGGATGTCGAAGAAATCACCCCACTCCAGACCAAACAACCATCCCCACCACCTCATCAACCAAACCCTTCATCCGAAGAACAAGCCCATGAACCACCACAAGCTCAACCCAAAAAATCACCAACACCCACTCCCCAACATTCTCATGAAAAATCGGTGACCCCAACTCCACCACCGTCTCTGAAACCAAAACCACGAAAACGAAAGGCGACAACCACAACCCGTCCCACAGCCAAACGCGTCTTAAGATCATCGGTCAAGGTCCAACCAGCCTCCTCCGGTTCTGGTGAGTCTTCCACAGTCCAAGAACTGCCAACCAACAACCACGACACATCTATCAGCGCCACCTTCACCAGAACACAGAAGCCGCCCAAACCGCAGCGCCGCAGCGCAAAGATAGACCCCTTCACACAACGCTATATGCTCTGTGATCCTGCTGCGAAGAGAAACATTGTCAAGGGTAAGTTTCTTGACTTCTCTTGGGCCATATCTTCTAATATGGGGGAGTTGGTCACCATGTTAGAAGTTCAGGGGTGGAAACATCTATTATGTGAGATTAGTGAGTGGTATCCGCAAGAGTCTCTTGACTTCTATCAAAATCTTGTCATTAGAAACGGTGCCGCACAGTCATTCGTAAACTCCACTCCCGTCTTTTTTTATCTTGAGAAGTTGTCTAAAATTCTTGGAGTCCCTCATATTGGTCTGAAGTTATATGAAAAAGGAGTCCTCCCAGAAATCCCCGGGGTCCCACAAAACAAACTCTACCGCTTTTTCTCTTCCAAGAAAAAGGGGGTTCCCCAATCCCCCGAGGTGACCTTTCGATACTCCACCAACTTCTCCACATCCTTGTCATCAAAAATATTGTTCCAAGAAAGGAGGGAAATCAAATGGTCAACTGTCTGGACCTGACTATCATGTACTGCATCATAAACCGTCACCCACTCAATTTGGCCCACTTAATCCTCCATCATTTGGCCCAGTCTGTCGACACCCCAAAACACTCCCTCGGTTATGTGTTCTGGCTGCCTCGCATATTAAAATTCTTTCAGGTACCTCTGACGACATCTACACCGGAGTCCATCGAAGAGACAGACACCATCAATCTCCGCTATCTGAACCGGCTCACCTCCATCGACAAATCCAAGTTGCTGCCTCCACCGTCAACTCCAACGACGGTTGGTCCTTCGACTTCTCAAGAGGCAGTCCCTCACGACACTCTTCTGTAAATCTTGGAGAAGGTCGAGCGACTCCTCGCATAGGCATCAGAGCTGACTCAGAGCAACTCGCGGATGATGGACAGACTCACTGGGATTGAGACGGTTGTGACGGCCATGCAGGACAACCTCCTTGACATTCAAGCTACCATTAACCCCATCCCCGAACCTTAGCTATGGTGTGTGTGTGTGTGTGGTGTTAGAACTTAGGTTGTTTTAAGTTCTAAACACTGTTTGTTGGTTTGTTTGTGAATATTTTGACTAACTCTGTGTGACTGATGGGCTTCCCTCTGATGAAAGCAAAAGGGGGAAGCGGTGAATCCCGTATGGTGTACGGGCAATTCTTTTGTTGTTTTTGGACTGCTTTCGAATTCCTGCTGCTAGACTGTGTGGTCTAGTGATTTAACTGCTTCCAATATATTATGCTATATTATGCCCCGTTAAAATGCCTACTTACTATCTGCTATGTTATTTGCCTGGAGTCTCTCAGCGATTAAGGGGGAACCACAATGGAGTCTCTGGATTCCAATGCTACTATTGAGGGGGAACTTCGATAGGGTTGGTTCCCCTAGTTCTTCGTGTTTTTGTTCTTTTTCAGGATTGACTCAATCGGGATTCACGGAGGTTTGCTATCATCAGCAACAAGGGGGAAACTATTGAGACATCAAAGTGTTGCAGAGATAGTCAATCACCTCGACAGAGTCAATCGTCCTCGGCCAAACACAAAGAACGAGTTACGCACCAAACTACAAGAGAGTCCGTACAACTGAAGAAACACCACAGACTCTTCCATGCTGTTGCGAAAACTAAGGAACAGATTCGTGAACACTTCAATGCTCCAACGGTCACACAACCACCCCAGTCGCATCCGAAGTTCGCGGCCCAAGTCAGACTAAGACCACCTGGGGATGTTGCCCACTAAGTTAGTTCCGACAATTTCGGAACTAACTCCTTCAACCCGTTGCTCCTAAAGCCAGCATAAATAAGCCTTGTAATAGCTAGTTTCATTTACGCTTTTATTGAGAAATATTCCAGAGGTTAGAGAGAGAGAATTATCATTGTAAGCCAAAAAGAGAATTCGTACCAAATCAGTTAGTGTATCTAGATAGACTCTGCCTAGGAAGATCCTAGTTTTGCTACACTTACCATTGAGCTGATCAGAAAGTGTATTGGGTGAGTGAGTGAAAAACCACGAAGTAGATCTCTTCTACCTAGTGGGCATTTGTAAGTTATTTTATTTTGACCAGAGAATAAAATAGTTTATTTGTGTATCTTGCTGAGCTCCACAGAGTCTTTCTATCTTTCACATCATTTCTTCGTTTAACTCTTTTAAGTCTTCCGCGCACTCAGTTCAATCAGTTCGATTGAGTGTCTCTACATTTTAAGTGTTCTTGCGTACAAAGGTTGATTGAGTCAAACGAACTCACAGACTCACACCTTGAGTTGGTTTGAGTTAGCCAACCGATCCTTCAACCTCAGATCTAAATAAATCTAGAATCAGTCTCCTGCAAAATAGATTCTTACTAGCAATTCCTAAATCCTAACTCTCGTTACGAATTTATTAATTAACTAGTAGCGTTCAAAACTCATTTGGTTTCTAGTCAGCTAATTGAAATACCCCAAACCTTAATAAGTTGTTTAAATATTAAATAATAAATTATTAAGACTAAAAAGAGTCTTAGAAACATTAATAAACAATTTAATAAATAGTAAATACAATTAAATGCCTTAAAGGCGATAAAGGGCAAAAAATGCTCTAAGCTTGGGATAATCTTGGTTAAGACTTAATAAACTTACCAAGACCTTACTTATATATTAATGAGCCTATTAAATCAATTACCAAAGAAAACTGAGCTTGGAAACAAGTTAAAACACAAAATGTGCTTTAAGGAGCCTTAAAAAGCACGTTTTTGAGTAACTGTCGTGTAAATGAGTTTTGAATGGCTAAATGTCCATCAATACTCTTTAATTAATATGTGTACTATTTAGTATCACATTTGGAAGTTTAAATCAATGGGAAATCGAAAATTCCATTTCAAAGTGCCTTGTTATTATGAATAGTGACTTTTATAAGCTAGTTTGTAACATATGTCAACATATGTAATTTAATTGAGCAATAAAGACTAATTAACCCCTTATGTTTAATGGGGGCCGGTTTTGCATGTGGTGAGTCGTCACCCTTGCTAGCTGATTGAACAAATAAGTGAGTAAATAAGAGAGAGTACTATTTGCTTTATGTAAACAATTAATATCTTCAAAAGCATTTGCAATCAGTGAATTCTCTTCATTCCTTCATTTCCTCTTGCTGTCTCACGTAGCCATCCCCTTCCCTGCTCTCTTTCACGATCGACCAGCACCAGCACCATATGCCATCTTCAAATCCATGTAACTCCTAGCTCACTTATCCAAATCGAAAACTAAGACCACCGATCTCTTAGTTTCATCAAGCTCTTCGACTTAGTCCTTTCAAATCTTCAAGAGCTCCATTTTGGTGCCAAGAGGAATCTCCATGGAAGGAGCTTGAGTTCATCTTTTCATATATTATTGTTCTCCTTTGCTTCAAGGTAAGGAAACTCAAAGAAAAATGGTGTTTCCTCCATGTTTTATGTTAATCAAAATAGCTTAAAATTCCTTTGGAAAATGAACGTACTTTGTCTACTGAAACTACCTAAAGAGCCAATGGTAAATGACTTAGAGAATGTTCTAAAGAGACTAGTAAAGGACATATGTATTGCTGTGTGTATTTGCAGGTGAAAGGCAAATATATTGTGGGAAATTCAGTGTTTAAGATTTATGCATTTTAAGAGCCTAAGTGCTATGCAATTTAAATTGTGCACTATGTTGTTATGTGGTGTATATTTGGTGAAGTTTTGAGTATAAGAGTGTACTGGGAAGTTTATACGAGTGATGGGTGTAAAGAGCTTAAGCAGCAGGACTAGAAAAAAATGCAGTACGTCGATTCTGTAGGTTGGGTCCGGGACCTAGGTCATGGGTCATGTCCCGGACCATGAGTGCAAAATAGGCCGAGAGTTTCATTTGGTTTTAGGTCCGGGACTTGGGTCTTATACAAGGACCCGGACCAACCCCTAAATTACCCCGTGAGTTTTACATTGTTTTAGGTCCGGGACTTGGGTCTTGTACAAGGACCCGGACCAACCTCTTTAAATTACCCGAGAATTTTTGCCTAGAATGGTCCGGGACCTAGGACCTTTATGAAGTCCCGGACCACCCCATTAAAAGAAACCGAGAGAATTGTTAAGTATAGGTCCGGGACCTAAGTTAGGAACCAAGTCCCGGACCACTAATAAACTTGGTTTTTAGGTATTTAAAATGATGTCTAAAGATGGGGATAAGTTAGAGATGATATTATAAGGATGTTAAGGATATGTTAGGTGTGTTATAAAGACAACCAAGTGGCTGAAAAGTTGTAGTAAAATGTGAAAGTGAAACAAGTTAAAAATGGCAAGTTATTTGACGAGTTAACGGGGGTAAGTTATGAGCATTAGACTTTAAACAATCGTGTTACCCCGATGTTAATAAAAGTAAATGTAATGTTACCAGTTGTTCGAGAACTGTTCAAGGAACTTAAGACGACACGTTAGAGTGGACGATGGTGACAGGTATGGTTTTCTTGCAACCTGTGTCCTACCGGATTACACCGGCTTGTATGCCAATGTGTTTTTCTGTATGTTTACCCCGTTGTAAGATAAAACATGTAATGAGTTTATAGTAATTCATATATGTGGCGTGTTTAGTTCCGATACCATTTAACCTCGAAAGTGTTAAACCTTAGCTAACTGAGTCTAGGCTCACATGAGAGTTTGGTATTCAGATTAAACGACCCGAACTGTGGGGCGTTCTAACCACGGTTATGCGTGCGTTAAATGTGTGGTATGTGTATGTAAATGTAGGGATCTCCCTTGTATGTTTAACCCAAATGTAATACTGTATGGTGTGTAGGTACGATAGACTCCGTAGTGGAGTTCTAACGAAAAGTTAAAAGTAAGTATGTACTAACAGTAGTGAGGAATCCGGTTTGGCCGGTCGCGCGTTGTTTGGGAGTGGGTATCCTTTTTAGCTTTACCCTTCTCTCTGTTATGGTTGTTTCCCTCACGGGTTATGATCTCCCATTAGCTTATCCCAAAGCTTAGCTATTCTGACTTATGATCGGTTTAGGGGAACATGTGTTTGTGTGGTGTGTTCGGGTCACCAAATCCGATCCATCTTTAGGTAAGTTACTCGTCCGACTATTAGGGCGGTAATGAGTGTTGTTATAACGAGCTTAACATGGGGGTGATATCTTTCCCTAGGCTCACCAGTGTATTAACTATGTTTGGGCCGGTTCCTAAGAGATCCGTACCCGTTATGTTATGTGTTCTTGATGTTAGTAATGTTTATTGTGATGTGATGTTATACATCGTTTAAATGTGAAGTATGTGGATCATGGGTATGAATCCCAATGTATAAAGAGACGTTTATGGATTAACCCGGCTAGTGGGTATATCGTCTATTAAGGAAATAGCTCCGTTAGAGGAGAAATACTCTAGGGTCGAAGAACTCAATGAGTAAATTGTTAAGTACAAATGTATTGTCTGTTGTTGAGACCATTATTGTGGAATGTTATGTGATGTGTGTTTACAGTGTACATGCTTGGTTTAAATGTAATCAACCGCATGCTAAGACGACAAATAGTTGTGCGTGGCCCGGTAGCATGTGGGCTGCGGGATTACCATACCAGCAAAGGTGCTGAGCCCCCTGGGGGGCCACCCTTTCTTTCCTTTTCTGTTTCAGGTACAAGGAGCTGGAGCCGTTCGAGAGTAGGACGGGGTAGTTATTGTGTACGGGTAATTGATGTAATTACTTGTAATCTGTAGGTGTAGTAAGACCGAATTGTTCTCGGCATTAGTAGTGAATACTCGGTACAGTTGGATGGTTTTGTATAATGAATGTTGGTAGTGATAGCGGAGTTGGTAATATGTAGTTGCTCGGGGATCTAGTCCATCAGACCGATACAATTGTGTAAATGTTAGCCTTGTTAGCCACGTGGGTGGTTAACGGCGTGTAACACCAATGAGTAAGTAATGTGATGTGGTATGTTTTCCGCTGCAGTTTGTTGATAAGTATGTTGTTGTTAGTTGGGGTGTTACAAAAAGTGGTATCAGAGCCAAGTGTCGCTCTGATGACTGAATTACCGAGCTTAGGAAGTACCGAGTTAGGATTTCAGTACATGTGGGTTAAGGGATGAGTGATAGCGTGAGAGATACGCTAGTTAGGAGAACCAGTGAATATTGGAAACCTACTATATACATCCCACCCTCCACAATCCCTGGTTACAACTTGGGAAAGAACGCCAGAGAGAGGGAAGTCCTCTCTCACTCGGGAATACCCGATCTGGCTGTATTTAAATGTCCTTATAAGTACGAAGAGCCTGTCACACGGTAGATTCCGAAAGGTGTGAATCCCGAAGACGGTTCCCATTTAAACAATGCCTGCCGCATAAGGTAGCGAAAAGTGAAAAATCTTGTGTATAAGAGAGTAGAAATTCCAGCAACCTGGGTCGACATGCAGAGCAGTCGAGAACAACCAGCTTGCAACGCACCAAACGTGCAACAGGTAAGAAGTGAGGTAATGAAACCCGAGACGAGTGTCTACGGGACTGCAATGTTAACTAGTACACCAACGGTATACCGACCGATTAAGGAACTACGACGTAGTACAAGGAGGATGTAATACTAAAAAAGGGGGTCTCCCAGAATGGGAAACACCCTAGTTAATGATTATCATATGTAGACAGTGAGAAGTACCCAAAAGATTTATTGTTAAGGGCGTAAGATAAGGTAAGGGCCAACAAGGCCACTGGTGTCAGTACGGGTGAAAGCAATACCCAACCGAGGTGTGTCGAACTGACAGCCAGTCAGTATGGTGCACTTGCTATGGCAAGTGCTGCTATAACAAGAATGTACGGGGAAAATTTTTGCAACTACAAAGCACTTAGTAAAGTACCATGAAGTTGAGTGAGATCAACATAGTTGAGGAAGGGCTTAACAGTCTGACCTCTGCAGTTGGAAGTACACCAGTCAGCAAGAAGCTAGACTTGGTTAAAGCAAGGAAACGTTGTGAAATCACGAAAAATTTTCTTTCAAACTCGGATTCATTTTCAAAACCTTTTTCAAACCAAATTTTCTTCCAAACCCAGTTTATTTCCAACTTTCTTTGAAACCAAATAGAAGACCTACACCGGCCTCAGTGCCACATGGCAGGTAAGTTATACCCAGTGACTTTTAAATAACCGGACGGAAACCGGTAAACCCAAGGGTAGCAACCCGAGGGATTGGATGGAGACCACAAAAATACAACAGTGGAAAAACCTTCCCTTGATTAAGTTCGGGAAGCATGGAATACATATTATCACAGGATAATATAAGGGAGTTGACAACAGAATACTTCGCCTAGGCGCGTGACGGACACTACGAGTGTACCAACTGAATTGTGGGACAACCGCACTCCGATAGGAGCTTGTGGGCCTGGCAGACCTTCTTATAGGTTAACCGGGTAAGTAGCAATGTATCAACAGGATACCCCACATATGTATACGAGTGGAGTCTGGAACACGGGAAGTAGTCGACTCCATACTACGGACTGAAGTAAAGAAATCAGAAAAAGTAAGGAATTACCAAAAATGGTTGAAGTAAAGGAACCCAGTCAAATTAAGAGGACTAAGGGGATTAGTGAGTTATTTTGAAGAGATGTTTAAGAATCTGGAGGTGTGAAGTGCACTGACTAGTGAGTAAAGACATCGTGCATGTCTTAAGAATCCTGAGGGATGAATGTAATAGCTGGAGAGTACCCGGCCTAAATATGGTGAGGCAGATGCCTATTATGGATATGTTAATGTGCAATGATCGGGATGACACTCCCGAGATGATCACTCGAGATATCAATCTCACTAAAGAGAATATTTAACCCAGTCAAGAACGCAAGGAAATGCAGTTAATTAAATGTACTCATAAGTGGAAGCCAGATGTAATGGCATAACCTAGTAACACCCAGGAGCTATCCTGAAAGGGGTGTTTGGATCAACAATGGTTCAACAAATAACGTGGCAGAAATGCAAGGGTTGAAACTAACACCCAGTTTAAACACAAGTCGTCAGAAGGAAGTCTGACATCCTTGAAGGGGCATCCCATGAAAGGAACCGTGATACAACGACCTTGTCATGGAGCCCAATACTACCCGTAAGCCATGTAATATTATATGGAGAAGTAAATGAATGTGAACAGCCTAAAATGAGTGGGGCTCGAGGCAATAGGGCTTATAAGCCACAAGTAAAATGTCATAAGTCAATTTATTGACTACAGAAGTTTATGATTATATAAGTGAATAAAGCGGATAACGAACCACTGCTTTAAGAGTGGGGATACCTCTTGATATTGTGAGACCGCAACAGCGGTAGTTATGTGAATTAAGTTCAGGGAAAGTGTTAAGAGCCGACCATGTCGTTACTACCCAAGAATGATTTGAGTAGTCGTCATACGAATAGAAGCGGTTGTACCAGTTGTGGAGACCATAAAAGTAATAAGTTTAACAGCAACCACCATAGGTGTGTGATGCTAAATGTGAAATGAACAACGCTCAAGGAGCATAAGGACTCGAAGAATAGAGTATTCAGCAATCAGCCAAATAGATGGCGAAACACAGTGCAATGGCGGAAGCTGATATAATAGCTGATGCAGTGTGAGTTGATGTTATACAATGAGTAACCGCACGGTGCGCAGCAAGCGACCGTTGCATGAGTATTGTTAAATAATAAAATGGCCAACAAGCACAGTTATGAGTTCGACACAATGAACATGTAAGATAAGTGATGACATACAGACTGGGCAGCAAGCCAGTATTTGATACTATGTGATAAGGAATACAGTGTAAATCCCTTGCAATCACAAAAGAGATTTACTGTCAAGAGTTTACGCCTCTACACTCTGTATGACTGAGCGTTTTGGTATTGCTCTTGTACAGTAATGATCGAGTGGGGCAGCTAGAAATTCGGGAAATGTCAAATGTGGTAGAAGTATAAAGAGAATTATAACACGATTAAGACCGAAGCATAGGAAATGCAAGGTCGTATCAATGGAAGGATACTTGATTTACAATAAGTGACTATAGTTACACAGTATGTTAAACAATGGTATGGAATATACCACAGGGGTTGGAATTAACCGACAGAGTACTACACATAGGTAGTAGCTCAAACGTTGAAAGAAATTAAGTAAATCAATGTGGAATACAGTAAATTATCATGGAAGTGAATAGAAAGTTTGTAACTCACCGATTTCGCCTTGGTAAGAAATACCACGCGTCGGTGGAGAAATCGTTATTACCAAGATAAAGATCATAATCAGAGATGTATAATACAGTAAGAATAATGTATGGGGCAAACTAAGCTCTAAAGTTATCAAGAGTCGTGCAGCAGAAACTAGTGAGCCAGCGATTCAAATGTTGGATGTACGTTGTGAATATGAGTGAATGGCTAATTAGTAATGCCTAGAAGTTTCACAGGCCAGAATCGAAACTGGTTATGAATTAAATAAACTCTAAAGAAATTCTTGGTTAGGGACTAAACTGCCAATATGGCTAAGATCCTCAACCAGAACACATTGTATAATAAACCGCGTGGGGATTAAACACTTCACGACGGTAGAATGTTATAGCACAGTGAGTAAGTGATTGATTACGTGGGCGTAATCCCTTTTAAGGGGGGTAGAGCGCAAAACCACTTAGTGTTTATTTCCGTACAAGTGAACGTGAACTATGGTGTGCATAGCACAAAAAATTTGTTTTGATGAGTGGTGTGTGTGTTACATAAACATACACATTCATTCATGGTTTAATTGTGGTAATTACGCACAGAAGATGAATACCATTGTGATGAATGTGTTTATTTTAGGTAACAGTTGTGTGTGAGAGTACAGTGTGGGAGTAAAGAAACTCCCGGGGAACAAAAACCCCGACAGTATATGTTCATATGGTACTAAATGTAAAACTGTGTGTTGTATTTTGATAAAATATGTGTATATGTACAATATAGTGATCTATGAAAGAGTATGAAACCGACATAGAACCTAGTGAGAATAAGATTCCCTAGGTAACTGGATTAAAGTGAATGGAGATAACTGATAGACTGAGTTCTATCCTTGGAGATGTAATGATTACGACTAGAAAAACTAAAAGATAGAAAATTGTAAATGAGTAATTAGTTGATGCTTGAAAATGAAGTGGGAGGTGGAACTTGATTTGCATGCGATCAAGGGAAGCCGAACACAAATTGGGGTGGAAGGATAGTTCAACACTGATGCTGATCACATCAGGGTTGGATGATTCTTGAAGCTCCCTACAAGTGGTCACAAATAACCACGCTGGAAAAAGGGAATAAAGAGCATAAGTTGGACTTGGAGTTGTATGTGTTTTCAAAAGGGTTTTGAACCGGTATTTATAAAACGTCGATAGATACCTTACATAGCTAAGTTCTCTTACTTAACCTCATAAGGAAATTTTAAATTTAAGTGATTGTTTTGATCTCCCAAAGGAACGGGGACAATATGTGTCCATCGCGACCGGGTTCTGCGGGAGCACAGTGTATGTAAAAGAAATTTTTAGCTGCTATACGTGCTAAAACATGTTGTGTGGAATGTGTAAGAATTTTTTTTTTAATTGGACCTTGAGTCCTAATGTGGTTTAAGTTCCGAAAGTGTTGTGTTATCAAGACCTATGTGTCTAAAGGATGTTGTGTTATCAGGACCTATGGGTCTAAATGTTGTTATGTTGCCCAGACGTGAGAGTCTAAGGGTTGTTATGTATGTGCAAATGTTGTTAAGGTACCCGGACCAGCAAGTCCGAGGTTACTATGTGAGTATGTTATGCGATGTATGGATGTGGATATGTTACTCGGACCGTCAAGTCCGGGACTGTGATGTAAAGTATGTTTGGTTATGGGAGTGTTTTATTATACAAGTAATTCCCGTATTCTAAACCAATGATATGTGGGAAGTGTGAACTTCGGGGACGAAGTTCTTTTAAGGGGGGTAGATTGAAATACCCCAAACCTTAATAAGTTGTTTAAATATTAAATAATAAATTATTAAGACTAAAAAGAGTCTTAGAAACATTAATAAACAATTTAATAAATAGTAAATACAATTAAATGCCTTAAAGGCGATAAAGGGCAAAAAATGCTCTAAGCTTGGGATAATCTTGGTTAAGACTTAATAAACTTACCAAGACCTTACTTATATATTAATGAGCCTATTAAATCAATTACCAAAGAAAACTGAGCTTGGAAACAAGTTAAAACACAAAATGTGCTTTAAGGAGCCTTAAAAAGCACGTTTTTGAGTAACTGTCGTGTAAATGAGTTTTGAATGGCTAAATGTCCATCAATACTCTTTAATTAATATGTGTACTATTTAGTATCACATTTGGAAGTTTAAATCAATGGGAAATCGAAAATTCCATTTCAAAGTGCCTTGTTATTATGAATAGTGACTTTTATAAGCTAGTTTGTAACATATGTAATTTAATTGAGCAATAAAGACTAATTAACCCCTTATGTTTAATGGGGGCCGGTTTTGCATGTGGTGAGTCGTCACCCTTGCTAGCTGATTGAACAAATAAGTGAGTAAATAAGAGAGAGTACTATTTGCTTTATGTAAACAATTAATATCTTCAAAAGCATTTGCAATCAGTGAATTCTCTTCATTCCTTCATTTCCTCTTGCTGTCTCACGTAGCCATCCCCTTCCCTGCTCTCTTTCACGATCGACCAGCACCAGCACCATATGCCATCTTCAAATCCATGTAACTCCTAGCTCACTTATCCAAATCGAAAACTAAGACCACCGATCTCTTAGTTTCATCAAGCTCTTCGACTTAGTCCTTTCAAATCTTCAAGAGCTCCATTTTGGTGCCAAGAGGAATCTCCATGGAAGGAGCTTGAGTTCATCTTTTCATATATTATTGTTCTCCTTTGCTTCAAGGTAAGGAAACTCAAAGAAAAATGGTGTTTCCTCCATGTTTTATGTTAATCAAAATAGCTTAAAATTCCTTTGGAAAATGAACGTACTTTGTCTACTGAAACTACCTAAAGAGCCAATGGTAAATGACTTAGAGAATGTTCTAAAGAGACTAGTAAAGGACATATGTATTGCTGTGTGTATTTGCAGGTGAAAGGCAAATATATTGTGGGAAATTCAGTGTTTAAGATTTATGCATTTTAAGAGCCTAAGTGCTATGCAATTTAAATTGTGCACTATGTTGTTATGTGGTGTATATTTGGTGAAGTTTTGAGTATAAGAGTGTACTGGGAAGTTTATACGAGTGATGGGTGTAAAGAGCTTAAGCAGCAGGACTAGAAAAAAATGCAGTACGTCGATTCTGTAGGTTGGGTCCGGGACCTAGGTCATGGGTCATGTCCCGGACCATGAGTGCAAAATAGGCCGAGAGTTTCATTTGGTTTTAGGTCCGGGACTTGGGTCTTATACAAGGACCCGGACCAACCCCTAAATTACCCCGTGAGTTTTACATTGTTTTAGGTCCGGGACTTGGGTCTTGTACAAGGACCCGGACCAACCTCTTTAAATTACCCGAGAATTTTTGCCTAGAATGGTCCGGGACCTAGGACCTTTATGAAGTCCCGGACCACCCCATTAAAAGAAACCGAGAGAATTGTTAAGTATAGGTCCGGGACCTAAGTTAGGAACCAAGTCCCGGACCACTAATAAACTTGGTTTTTAGGTATTTAAAATGATGTCTAAAGATGGGGATAAGTTAGAGATGATATTATAAGGATGTTAAGGATATGTTAGGTGTGTTATAAAGACAACCAAGTGGCTGAAAAGTTGTAGTAAAATGTGAAAGTGAAACAAGTTAAAAATGGCAAGTTATTTGACGAGTTAACGGGGGTAAGTTATGAGCATTAGACTTTAAACAATCGTGTTACCCCGATGTTAATAAAAGTAAATGTAATGTTACCAGTTGTTCGAGAACTGTTCAAGGAACTTAAGACGACACGTTAGAGTGGACGATGGTGACAGGTATGGTTTTCTTGCAACCTGTGTCCTACCGGATTACACCGGCTTGTATGCCAATGTGTTTTTCTGTATGTTTGCCCCGTTGTAAGATAAAACATGTAATGAGTTTATAGTAATTCATATATGTGGCGTGTTTAGTTCCGATACCATTTAACCTCGAAAGTGTTAAACCTTAGCTAACTGAGTCTAGGCTCACATGAGAGTTTGGTATTCGGATTAAACGACCCGAACCGTGGGGCGTTCTAACCACGGTTATGCGTGCGTTAAATGTGTGGTATGTGTATGTAAATGTAGGGATCTCCCTTGTATGTTTAACCCAAATGTAATACTGTATGGTGTGTAGGTACGATAGACTCCGTAGTGGAGTTCTAACGAAAAGTTAAGTAAGTATGTACTAACAGTAGTGAGGAATCCGGTTTGGCCGGTCGCGCGTTGTTTGGGAGTGGGTATCCTTTTTAGCTTTACCCTTCTCTCTGTTATGGTTGTTTCCCTCACGGGTTATGATCTCCCATTAGCTTATCCCAAAGCTTAGCTATTCTGACTTATGATCGGTTTAAGGGGAACATGTTTGTGTGGTGTGTTCGGGTCACCAAATCCGATCCATCTTTAGGTAAGTTACTCGTCCGACTATTAGGGCGGTAATGAGTGTTGTTATAACGAGCTTAACATGGGGGTGATATCTTTCCCTAGGCTCACCAGTGTATTAACTATGTTTGGGCCGGTTCCTAAGAGATCCGTACCCATTATGTTATGTGTTCTTGATGTTAGTAATGTTTATTGTGATGTGATGTTATACATCGTTTAAATGTGAAGTATGTGGATCATGGGTATGAATCCCAATGTATAAAGAGACGTTTATGGATTAACCCGGCTAGTGGGTATATGTCGTCTATTAAGGAAATAGCTCCGTTAGAGGAGAAATACTCTAGGGTCGAAGAACTCAATGAGTAAATTGTTAAGTACAAATGTATTGTCTGTTGTTGAGACCATTATTGTGGAATGTATGTGTGTGTGTTTACAGTGTACATGCTTGGTTTAAATGTAATCAACCGCATGCTAAGACGACAAATAGTTGTGCGTGGCCCGGTAGCATGTGGGCTGCGGGATTACCATACCAGCAAAGGTGCTGAGCCCCCTGGGGGGCCACCCTTTCTTTCCTTTTCTGTTTCAGGTACAAGGAGCTGGAGCCGTTCGAGAGTAGGACGGGGTAGTTATTGTGTACGGGTAATTGATGTAATTACTTGTAATCTGTAGGTGTAGTAAGACCGAATTGTTCTCGGCATTAGTAGTGAATACTCGGTACAGTTGGATGGTTTTGTATAATGAATGTTGGTAGTGATAGCGGAGTTGGTAATATGTAGTTGCTCGGGGATCTAGTCCATCAGACCGATACAATTGTGTAAATGTTAGCCTTGTTAGCCACGTGGGTGGTTAACGGCGTGTAACACCAATGAGTAAGTAATGTGATGTGGTATGTTTTCCGCTGCAGTTTGTTGATAAGTATGTTGTTGTTAGTTGGGGTGTTACAAAAAGTGGTATCAGAGCCAAGTGTCGCTCTGATGACTGAATTACCGAGCTTAGGAAGTACCGAGTTAGGATTTCAGTACATGTGGTTAAGGGATGAGTGATAGCGTGAGAGATACGCTAGTTAGGAGAACCAGTGAATATTGGAAACCTACTATATACATCCCACCCTCCACAATCCCTGGTTACAACTTGGGAAAGAACGCCAGAGAGAGAGAAGTCCTCTCTCACTCGGGAATACCCGATCTGGCTGTATTTAAATGTCCTTATAAGTACGAAGAGCCTGTCACACGGTAGATTCCGAAAGGTGTGAATCCCGAAGACGGTTCCCATTTAAACAATGGCTGCCGCATAAGGTAGCGAAAAGTGAAAATCTTGTGTATAAGAGAGTAGAAATTCCAGCAACCTGGGTCGACATGCAGAGCAGTCGAGAACAACCAGCTTGCAACGCACCAAACGTGCAACAGGTAAGAAGTGAGGTAATGAAACCCGAGACGAGTGTCTACGGGACTGCAATGTTAACTAGTACACCAACGGTATACCGACCGATTAAGGAACTACGACGTAGTACAAGGAGGATGTAATACTAAAAAAGGGGGTCTCCCAGAATGGGAAACACCCTAGTTAATGATTATCATATGTAGACAGTGAGAAGTACCCAAAAGATTTATTGTTAAGGGCGTAAGATAAGGTAAGGGCCAACAAGGCCACTGGTGTCAGTACGGTGAAAGCAATACCCAACCGAGGTGTGTCGAACTGACAGCCAGTCAGTATGGTGCACTTGCTATGGCAAGTGCTGCTATAACAAGAATGTACGGGGAAAATTTTTGCAACTACAAAGCACTTAGTAAAGTACCATGAAGTTGAGTGAGATCAACATAGTTGAGGAAGGGCTTAACAGTCTGACCTCTGCAGTTGGAAGTACACCAGTCAGCAAGAAGCTAGACTTGGTTAAAGCAAGGAAACGTTGTGAAATCACGAAAAATTTTCTTTCAAACTGGATTCATTTTCAAAACCTTTTTCAAACCAAATTTTCTTCCAAACCCAGTTTATTTCCAACTTTCTTGAAACCAAAGAAGACCTACACCGGCCTCAGTGCCACATGGCAGGTAAGTTATACCCAGTGACTTTTAAATAACCGGACGGAAACCGGTAAACCCAAGGGTAGCAACCCGAGGGATGGATGGAGACCACAAAAATACAACAGTGGAAAAACCTTCCCTTGATTAAGTTCGGGAAGCATGGAATACATATTATCACAGGATAATATAAGGGAGTTGACAACAGAATACTTCGCCTAGGCGCGTGACGGACACTACGAGTGTACCAACTGAATTGTGGGACAACCGCACTCCGATAGGAGCTTGTGGGCCTGGCAGACCTTCTTATAGGTTAACCGGGTAAGTAGCAATGTATCAACAGGATACCCCACATATGTATACGAGTGGAGTCTGGAACACGGGAAGTAGTCGACTCCATACTACGGACTGAAGTAAAGAAATCAGAAAAAGTAAGGAATTACCAAAAATGGTTGAAGTAAAGGAACCCAGTCAAATTAAGAGGACTAAGGGGATTAGTGAGTTATTTTGAAGAGATGTTTAAGAATCTGGAGGTGTGAAGTGCACTGACTAGTGAGTAAAGACATCGTGCATGTCTTAAGAATCCTGAGGGATGAATGTAATAGCTGGAGAGTACCCGGCCTAAATATGGTGAGGCAGATGCCTATTATGGATATGTTAATGTGCAATGATCGGGATGACACTCCCGAGATGATCACTCGAGATATCAATCTCACTAAAGAGAATATTTAACCCAGTCAAGAACGCAAGGAAATGCAGTTAATTAAATGTACTCATAAGTGGAAGCCAGATGTAATGGCATAACCTAGTAACACCCAGGAGCTATCCTGAAAGGGGTGTTTGGATCAACAATGGTTCAAAAATAACGTGGCAGAAATGCAAGGGTTGAAACTAACACCCAGTTTAAACACAAGTCGTCAGAAGGAAGTCTGACATCCTTGAAGGGCATCCCATGAAAGGAACCGTGATACAACGACCTTGTCATGGAGCCCAATACTACCGTAAGCCATGTAATATTATATGGAGAAGTAAATGAATGTGAACAGCCTAAAATGAGTGGGGCTCGAGGCAATAGGGCTTATAAGCCACAAGTAAAATGTCATAAGTCAATTTATTGACTACAGAAGTTTATGATTATATAAGTGAATAAAGCGGATAACGAACCACTGCTTTAAGAGTGGGGATACCTCTTGATATTGTGAGACCGCAACAGCGGTAGTTATGTGAATTAAGTTCAGGGAAAGTGTTAAGAGCCGACCATGTTTACTACCCAAGAATGATTGAGTAGTCGATACGAATAGAAGCGGTTGTACCAGTTGTGGAGACCATAAAAGTAATAAGTTAACAGCAACCACCATAGGGTGTGTGATGCTAAATGTGAAATGAACAACGCTCAAGGAGCATAAGGACTCGAAGAATAGAGTATTCAGCAATCAGCCAAATAGATGGCGAAACACAGTGCAATGGCGGAAGCTGATATAATAGCTGATGCAGTGTGAGTTGATGTTATACAATGAGTAACCGCACGGTGCGCAGCAAGCGACCGTTGCATGAGTATTGTTAAATAATAAAATGGCCAACAAGCACAGTTATGAGTTCGACACAATGAACATGTAAGATAAGTGATGACATACAGACTGGGCAGCAAGCCAGTATTTGATACTATGTGATAAGGAATACAGTGTAAATCCCTTGCAATCGCAAAAGAGATTTACTGTCAAGAGTTTACGCCTCTGCACTCTGTATGACTGAGCGTTTTGGTATTGCTCTTGTACAGTAATGATCGAGTGGGGCAGCTAGAAATTCGGGAAATGTCAAATGTGGTAGAAGTATAAAGAGAATTATAACACGATTAAGACCGAAGCATAGGAAATGCAAGGTCGTATCAATGGAAGGATACTTGATTTACAATAAGTGACTATAGTTACACAGTATGTTAAACAATGGTATGGAATATACCACAGGGTTGGAATTAACCGACAGAGTACTACACATAGGTAGTAGCTCAAACGTTGAAAGAAATTAAGTAAATCAATGTGGAATACAGTAAATTATCATGGAAGTGAATAGAAAGTTTGTAACTCACCGATTTGCCTTGGTAAGAAATACCACGCGTCGGTGGAGAAATCGTTATTACCAAGATAAAGATCATAATCAGAGATGTAATACAGTAAGAATAATGTATGGGGCAAACTAAGCTCTAAAGTTATCAAGAGTCGCGCAGAAACTAGTGAGCCAGCGATTCAAATGTTGGATGTACGTTGTGAATATGAGTGAATGGCTAATTAGTAATGCCTAGAAGTTTCACAGGCCAGAATCGAAACTGGTTATGAATTAAATAAACTCTAAAGAAATTCTTGGTTAGGGACTAAACTGCCAATATGGCTAAGATCCTCAACCAGAACACATTGTATAATAAACCGCGTGGGGATTAAACACTTCACGACGGTAGAATGTTATAGCACAGTGAGTAAGTGATTGATTACGTGGGCGTAATCCCTTTTAAGGGGGGTAGAGCGCAAAACCACTTAGTGTTATTTCCGTACAAGTGAACGTGAACTATGGTGTGCATAGCACAAAATAATTTGTTTTGATGAGTGGGTGTGTGTTACATAAACATACACATTCATTCATGGTTTAATTGTGGTAATTACGCACAGAAGATGTGAATACCATTGTGATGAATGTTTATTTTAGGTAACAGTTGTGTGTGAGAGTACAGGTGTGGGAGTAAAGAAACTCCCGGGGAAAAAAACCCCGACAGTATATGTTCATATGGTACTAAATGTAAAACTGTGTGTTGTATTTTGATAAAATATGTATATGTACAATATAGTGATCTATGAAAGAGTATGAAACCGACATAGAACCTAGTGAGAATAAGATTCCCTAGGTAACTGGATTAAAGTGAATGGAGATAACTGATAGACTGAGTTCTATCCTTGGAGATGTAATGATTACGACTAGAAAAACTAAAAGATAGAAAATTGTAAATGAGTGTATTAGTTGATGCTTGAAAATGAAGTGGGAGGTGGAACTTGATTTGCATGCGATCAAGGGAAGCCGAACACAAATTGGGGTGGAAGGATAGTTCAACACTGATGCTGATCACATCAGGGTTGGATGATTCTTGAAGCTCCCTACAAGTGGTCACAAATAACCACGCTGGAAAAAGGGAATAAAGAGCATAAGTTGGACTTGGAGTTGTATGTGTTTTCAAAAGGGTTTTGAACCGGTATTTATAAAACGTCGATAGATACCTTACATAGCTAAGTTTTCTTACTTAACCTCATAAGGAAATTTTAAATTTAAGTGATTGTTTTGATCTCCCAAAGGAACGGGGACAATATGTGTCCATCGCGACCGGGTTCTGCGGGAGCACAGTGTATGTAAAAGAAATTTTTAGCTGCTATATATGCTAAAACATGTTGTGTGGAATGTGTAAGAATTTTTTTTTTAATTGGACCTTGAGTCCTAATGTGGTTTAAGTTCCGAAAGTGTTGTGTTATCAAGACCTATGTGTCTAAAGGATGTTGTGTTATCAGGACCTATGGGTCTAAATGTTGTTATGTTGCCCAGACGTGAGAGTCTAAGGGTTGTTATGTATGTGCAAATGTTGTTAAGGTACCCGGACCAGCAAGTCCGAGGTTACTATGTGAGTATGTTATGCGATGTATGGATGTGGATATGTTACTCGGACCGTCAAGTCCGGGACTGTGATGTAAAGTATGTTTGGTTATGGGAGTGTTTTATACAAGTAATTCCCGTATTCTAAACCAATGATATGTGGGAAGTGTGAACTTCGGGGACGAAGTTCTTTTAAGGGGGGTAGATTGAAATACCCCAAACCTTAATAAGTTGTTTAAATATTAAAATAAAATTATTAAGACTAAAAAGAGTCTTAGAAACATTAATAAACAATTTAATAAATAGTAAATACAATTAAATGCCTTAAAGGCGATAAAGGGCAAAAAATGCTCTAAGCTTGGGATAATCTTGGTTAAGACTTAATAAACTTACCAAGACCTTACTTATATATTAATGAGCCTATTAAATCAATTACCAAAGAAAACTGAGCTTGGAAACAAGTTAAAACACAAAATGTGCTTTAAGGAGCCTTAAAAAGCACGTTTTTGAGTAACTGTCGTGTAAATGAGTTTTGAATGGCTAAATGTCCATCAATACTCTTTAATTAATATGTGTACTATTTAGTATCACATTTGGAAGTTTAAATCAATGGGAAATCGAAAATTCCATTTCAAAGTGCCTTGTTATTATGAATAGTGACTTTTATAAGCTAGTTTGTAACATATGTCAACATATGTAATTTAATTGAGCAATAAAGACTAATTAACCCCTTATGTTTAATGGGGGCCGGTTTTGCATGTGGTGAGTCGTCACCCTTGCTAGCTGATTGAACAAATAAGTGAGTAAATAAGAGAGAGTACTATTTGCTTTATGTAAACAATTAATATCTTCAAAAGCATTTGCAATCAGTGAATTCTCTTCATTCCTTCATTTCCTCTTGCTGTCTCACGTAGCCATCCCCTTCCCTGCTCTCTTTCACGATCGACCAGCACCAGCACCATATGCCATCTTCAAATCCATGTAACTCCTAGCTCACTTATCCAAATCGAAAACTAAGACCACCGATCTCTTAGTTTCATCAAGCTCTTCGACTTAGTCCTTTCAAATCTTCAAGAGCTCCATTTTGGTGCCAAGAGGAATCTCCATGGAAGGAGCTTGAGTTCATCTTTTCATATATTATTGTTCTCCTTTGCTTCAAGGTAAGGAAACTCAAAGAAAAATGGTGTTTCCTCCATGTTTTATGTTAATCAAAATAGCTTAAAATTCCTTTGGAAAATGAACGTACTTTGTCTACTGAAACTACCTAAAGAGCCAATGGTAAATGACTTAGAGAATGTTCTAAAGAGACTAGTAAAGGACATATGTATTGCTGTGTGTATTTGCAGGTGAAAGGCAAATATATTGTGGGAAATTCAGTGTTTAAGATTTATGCATTTTAAGAGCCTAAGTGCTATGCAATTTAAATTGTGCACTATGTTGTTATGTGGTGTATATTTGGTGAAGTTTGAGTATAAGAGTGTACTGGGAAGTTTATACGAGTGATGGGTGTAAAGAGCTTAAGCAGCAGGACTAGAAAAAAATGCAGTACGTCGATTCTGTAGGTTGGGTCCGGGACCTAGGTCATGGGTCATGTCCCGGACCATGAGTGCAAAATAGGCCGAGAGTTTCATTTGGTTTTAGGTCCGGGACTTGGGTCTTATACAAGGACCCGGACCAACCCTAAATTACCCCGTGAGTTTTACATTGTTTTAGGTCCGGGACTTGGGTCTTGTACAAGGACCGGACCAACCTCTTTAAATTACCGAGAATTTTTGCCTAGAATGGTCCGGGACCTAGGACCTTTATGAAGTCCCGGACCACCCCATTAAAAGAACCGAGAGAATTGTAAGTATAGGTCCGGGACCTAAGTTAGGAACCAAGTCCCGGACCACTAATAAACTTGGTTTAGGTATTTAAAATGATGTCTAAAGATGGGATAAGTTAGAGATGATATTATAAGGATGTTAAGGATATGTTAGGTGTGTTATAAAGACAACCAAGTGGCTGAAAAGTTGTAGTAAAATGTGAAAGTGAAACAAGTTAAAATGGCAAGTTATTTACGAGTTAACGGGGGTAAGTATGAGCATTAGACTTTAAACATCGTGTTACCCCGATGTTAATAAAAGTAAATGTAATGTTACCAGTTGTTCGAGAACTGTTCAGGAACTTAAGACGACACGTTAGTGGACGATGGTGACAGGTATGGTTTTCTTGCAACCTGTGTCCTACCGGATTACACCGGCTTGTATGCCAATGTGTTTTCTGTATGTTGCCCCGTTGTAAGATAAAACATGTAATGAGTTTATAGTAATTCATATATGTGGCGTGTTAGTTCCGATACCATTTAACCTCGAAGTGTTAAACCTTAGCTAACTGAGTCTAGGCTCACATGAGAGTTTGGTATTAGATTAAACGACCCGAACCGTGGGGCGTTCTAACCACGGTTATGCGTGCGTTAAATGTGTGGTATGTGTATGTAAATGTAGGGATCTCCCTTGTATGTTTAACCCAAATGTAATACTGTATGGTGTGTAGGTACGATAGACTCCGTAGTGGAGTTCTAACGAAAAGTTAAAAGTAAGTATGTACTAACAGTAGTGAGGAATCCGGTTTGGCCGGTCACGCGTTGTTTGGGAGTGGGTATCTTTTTAGCTTTACCCTTCTCTCTGTTATGGTTGTTTCCCTCACGGGTTATGATCTCCCATTAGCTTATCCCAAAGCTTAGCTATTCTGACTTATGATCGGTTTAGGGGGAACATGTGTTTGTGTGGTGTGTTCGGGTCACCAAATCCGATCCATCTTTAGGTAAGTTACTCGTCCGACTATTAGGGCGGTAATGAGTGTTGTTATAACGAGCTTAACATGGGGGTGATATCTTTCCCTAGGCTCACCAGTGTATTAACTATGTTTGGGCCGGTTCCTAAGAGATCCGTACCCGTTATGTATGTGTTCTTGATGTTAGTAATGTTTATTGTGATGTGATGTTATATCGTTTAAATGTGAATATGGGATCATGGTATGAATTCCCAATGTATAAAGAGACGTTTATGGAAACCCGATAGTGGGTATGTCGTCTATTAAGGTAATAGCTCCGTTAGAGGAGAAATACTATAGGGTTGAAGAACTCAATGAGTGATTGTTAGGTACAAATTATGTCTGTTGTTGAGCCCAATTGTGGAATGTATGTGAGTGTGTTTACAGTTTGTACAGCTTGGAAATGTAATCAACGCATGCTAAGACGACAAATAGTTGTGCGTGGCCCGGTAGCATGTGGGCTGCGGGATTACCATACCAGCAAAGGTGCTGAGCCCCCTGGGGGGCCACCCTTTCTTTCCTTTTCTGTTCAGGTACAAGGAGCTGGAGCCGTTCGAGAGTAGGACGGGGTAGTATTGTGTACGGGTAATTGATGTAATTACTTGTAATCTGTAGGTGTAGTAAGACCGAATTGTTCTCGGCATTAGTAGTAAATACTCGGTACAGTTGGAGGTTTGTATAATGAATGTTGGTAGTGATAGCGGAGTTGGTAATATATAGTTGCTCGGGGATCTAGTCCATCAGACCGATACAATTGTGTAAATGTTAGCCTTGTTAGCCACGTGGGTGGTAACGGCGTGTAACACCAATGAGTAAGTAATGTGATGTGGTATGTTTTCCGCTGCAGTTGTTGATAAGTATGTTGTTGTTAGTTGGGGTGTTACAAAAAGTGGTATCAGAGCCAAGTGTCGCTCTGATGACTGAATTACCGAGCTTAGGAAGTACGAGTTAGGATTTCAGTACATGTGGGTTAAGGGATGAGTGATAGCGTGAGAGATACGCTAGTTAGGAGAACCAGTGAATATTGGAAACCTACTATACATCCCACCCTCCACAATCCCTGGTTACAACTTGGGAAAGAACGCCAGAGAGAGGAAGTCCTCTCTCACTCGGGAATACCCGATCTGGCTGTATTTAAATGTCCTTATAAGTACGAAGAGCCTGTCACACGGTAGATTCCGAAAGGTGTGAATCCCGAAGACGGTTCCCATTTAAACAATGCTGCCGCATAAGGTAGCGAAAAGTGAAAATCTTGTGTATAAGAGATAGAATTCCAGCAACCTGGGTCGACATGCAGAGCAGTCGAGAACAACCAGCTTGCAACGCACCAACGTGCACAGTAAGAAGTGAGGTAATACCCGAGACGAGTGTCTACGGGACTGCAATGTTAACTAGTACACCAACGGTATACCGACCGATTAAGGAACTACGACGTAGTACAAGGAGGATGTAATACTAAAAAGGGGTCTCCCAGAATGGGAAACACCCTAGTTAATGATTATCATATGTAGACGTGAGAAGTACCCAAAGATTTATTGTTAAGGCGTAAGATAAGGTAAGGGCCAACAAGGCCACTGGTGTCAGTACGGGTGAAAGCAATACCCAACCGAGGTGTGTCGAACTGACAGCCAGTCAGTATGGCGCACTTGCTATGGCAAGTGCTGTATAACAAGAATGTACGGGGAAAATTTTTGCAACTACAAAGCACTTAGTAAAGTACCATGAAGTTGAGTGAGATCAACATAGTTGAGGAAGGGCTTAACAGTCTGACCTCTGCAGTTGGAAGTACACCAGTCAGCAAGAAGCTAGACTTGGTTAAAGCAAGGAAACGTTGTGAAATCACGAAAATTTTTCAAACTCGGATTCTTTCAAAACCTTTTTCAAACCAAATTTTCTTCCAAACCCAGTTTATTTCCAACTTTCTTTGAAACCAAAATAGAAGACCTACACCGGCCTCAGTGCCACATGGCAGGTAAGTTATACCCAGTGACTTTTAAATAACCGGACGAAACCGGTAAACCCAAGGGTAGCAACCCGAGGGATTGGATGGAGACCACAAAAATACAACAGTGGAAAAACCTTCCCTTGATTAAGTTCGGGAAGCAGGAATACTATTATCACAGGATAATATAAGGGAGTTGACAACAGAATACTTCGCCTAGGCGCGTGACGGACACTACGAGTGTACCAACTGAATTGTGGGACAACGCACTCCGATAGGAGCTTGTGGGCCTGGCAGACCTTCTTATAGGTTAACCGGGTAAGTAGCAATGTATCAACAGGATACCCCACATATGTATACGAGGAGTCTGGAACACGGGAAGTAGTCGACTCCATACTACGGACTGAAGTAAAGAAATCAGAAAAGTAAGGAATTACCAAAATGGTTGAAGTAAAGGAACCCAGTCAAATTAGAGGACTAGGGGATAGGAGGTTATTTTGAAGAGATGTTAAGAATCTGGAGGTGTGAAGTGCCACTAGTGAGTAAAGACATCGTGCATGTCTAGAATCCTGAGGGATGAATGTAATAGCGGGAGTAGTTCCGCCTAAATATGGTGAGGCAGATCCTATTATGGATATGTTAATGTGCAATGATCGGATGACACTCCCGAGATGATCACTCGAGATATCAATCTCACTAAAGAGATATTTAACCCAGTCAAGAAGCCAAGGAAATGCAGTTAATTAAATGTACTCATAAGTGGAAGCCAGATGTAATGGCATAACCTAGTAACACCCAGGAGCTATCCTGAAAGGGGTGTTTGGATCAACAATGGTTCAACAAATAACGTGGCAGAAATGCAAGGGTTGAAACTAACACCCAGTTTAAACACAAGTCGTCAGAAGGAAGTCTGACATCCTTGAAGGGGCATCCCATGAAAGGAACCGTGATACAACGACCTTGTCATGGAGCCCAATACTACCCGTAAGCCATGTAATATTATATGGAGAAGTAAATGAATGTGAACAGCCTAAAATGAGTGGGGCTCGAGGCAATAGGGCTTATAAGCCACAAGTAAAATGTCATAAGTCAATTTATTGACTACAGAAGTTTATGATTATATAAGTGAATAAAGCGGATAACGAACCACTGCTTTAAGAGTGGGGATACCTCTTGATATTGTGAGACCGCAACAGCGGTAGTTATGTGAATTAAGTTCAGGGAAAGTGTTAAGAGCCGACCATGTCGTTACTACCCAAGAATGATTTGAGTAGTCGTCATACGAATAGAAGCGGTTGTACCAGTTGTGGAGACCATAAAAGTAATAAGTTTAACAGCAACCACCATAGGTGTGTGATGCTAAATGTGAAATGAACAACGCTCAAGGAGCATAAGGACTCGAAGAATAGAGTATTCAGCAATCAGCCAAATAGATGGCGAAACACAGTGCAATGGCGGAAGCTGATATAATAGCTGATGCAGTGTGAGTTGATGTTATACAATGAGTAACCGCACGGTGCGCAGCAAGCGACCGTTGCATGAGTATTGTTAAATAATAAAATGGCCAACAAGCACAGTTATGAGTTCGACACAATGAACATGTAAGATAAGTGATGACATACAGACTGGGCAGCAAGCCAGTATTTGATACTATGTGATAAGGAATACAGTGTAAATCCCTTGCAATCGCAAAAGAGATTTACTGTCAAGAGTTTACGCCTCTGCACTCTGTATGACTGAGCGTTTTGGTATTGCTCTTGTACAGTAATGATCGAGTGGGGCAGCTAGAAATTCGGGAAATGTCAAATGTGGTAGAAGTATAAAGAGAATTATAACACGATTAAGACCGAAGCATAGGAAATGCAAGGTCGTATCAATGGAAGGATACTTGATTTACAATAAGTGACTATAGTTACACAGTATGTTAAACAATGGTATGGAATATACCACAAGGGTTGGAATTAACCGACAGAGTACTACACATAGGTAGTAGCTCAAACGTTGAAAGAAATTAAGTAAATCAATGTGGAATACAGTAAATTATCATGGAAGTGAATAGAAAGTTTGTAACTCACCGATTTTGCCTTGGTAAGAAATACCACGCGTCGGTGGAGAAATCGTTATTACCAAGATAAAGATCATAATCAGAGATGTATAATACAGTAAGAATAATGTATGGGGCAAACTAAGCTCTAAAGTTATCAAGAGTCGCGCAGCAGAAACTAGTGAGCCAGCGATTCAAATGTTGGATGTACGTTGTGAATATGAGTGAATGGCTAATTAGTAATGCCTAGAAGTTTCACAGGCCAGAATCGAAACTGGTTATGAATTAAATAAACTCTAAAGAAAATTCTTGGTTAGGGACTAAACTGCCAATATGGCTAAGATCCTCAACCAGAACACATTGTATAATAAACCGCGTGGGGATTAAACACTTCACGACGGTAGAATGTTATAGCACAGTGAGTAAGTGATTGATTACGTGGGCGTAATCCCTTTTAAGGGGGGTAGAGTGCAAAACCACTTAGTGTTTATTTCCGTACAAGTGAACGTGAACTATGGTGTGCATAGCACAAAATAATTTGTTTTGATGAGTGGTGTGTGTGTTACATAAACATACACATTCATTCATGGTTTAATTGTGGTAATTACGCACAGAAGATGTGAATACCATTGTGATGAATGTGTTTATTTTAGGTAACAGTTGTGTGTGAGAGTACAGGTGTGGGAGTAAAGAAACTCCCGGGGAACAAAAACCCCGACAGTATATGTTCATATGGTACTAAATGTAAAACTGTGTGTTGTATTTTGATAAAATATGTGTATATGTACAATATAGTGATCTATGAAAGAGTATGAAACCGACATAGAACCTAGTGAGAATAAGATTCCCTAGGTAACTGGATTAAAGTGAATGGAGATAACTGATAGACTGAGTTCTATCCTTGGAGATGTAATGATTACGACTAGAAAAACTAAAAGATAGAAAATTGTAAATGAGTGTATTAGTTGATGCTTGAAAATGAAGTGGGAGGTGGAACTTGATTTGCATGCGATCAAGGGAAGCCGAACACAAATTGGGGTGGAAGGATAGTTCAACACTGATGCTGATCACATCAGGGTTGGATGATTCTTGAAGCTCCCTACAAGTGGTCACAAATAACCACGCTGGAAAAAGGGAATAAAGAGCATAAGTTGGACTTGGAGTTGTATGTGTTTTCAAAAGGGTTTTGAACCGGTATTTATAAAACGTCGATAGATACCTTACATAGCTAAGTTTTCTTACTTAACCTCATAAGGAAATTTTAAATTTAAGTGATTGTTTTGGTCTCCCAAAGGAACGGGGACAATATGTGTCCATCGCGACCGGGTTCTGCGGGAGCACAGTGTATGTAAAAGAAATTTTTAGCTGCTATACGTGCTAAAACATGTTGTGTGGAATGTGTAAGAATTTTTTTTTTTAATTGGACCTTGAGTCCTAATGTGGTTTGAGTTCTGAAAGTGTTGTGTTATCAAGACCTATGGGTCTAAATGTTGTTATGTTGCCCAGACGAGAGAGTCTAAGGGTTGTTATGTATGCGCAAATGTTGTTAAGGTACCCGGACCAGCAAGTCCGAGGTTACTATGTGAGTATGTTATGCGATGTATGGATGTGGATATGTTACTCGGACCTTCAAGTCCGGGACTGTGATGTAAAGTATGTTTGGTTATGGGAGTGTTTTATTATACAAGTAATTCCCGTATTCTAAACCAATGATATGTGGGAAGTGTGAACTTCGGGGACGAAGTTCTTTTAAGGGGGGTAGATTGAAATACCCCAAACCTTAATAAGTTGTTTAAATATTAAATAATAAATTATTAAGACTAAAAAGAGTCTTAGAAACATTAATAAACAATTTAATAAATAGTAAATACAATTAAATGCCTTAAAGGCGATAAAGGGCAAAAAATGCTCTAAGCTTGGGATAATCTTGGTTAAGACTTAATAAACTTACCAAGACCTTACTTATATATTAATGAGCCTATTAAATCAATTACCAAAGAAAACTGAGCTTGGAAACAAGTTAAAACACAAAATGTGCTTTAAGGAGCCTTAAAAAGCACGTTTTTGAGTAACTGTCGTGTAAATGAGTTTTGAATGGCTAAATGTCCATCAATACTCTTTAATTAATATGTGTACTATTTAGTATCACATTTGGAAGTTTAAATCAATGGGAAATCGAAAATTCCATTTCAAAGTGCCTTGTTATTATGAATAGTGACTTTTATAAGCTAGTTTGTAACATATGTCAACATATGTAATTTAATTGAGCAATAAAGACTAATTAACCCCTTATGTTTAATGGGGGCCGGTTTTGCATGTGGTGAGTCGTCACCCTTGCTAGCTGATTGAACAAATAAGTGAGTAAATAAGAGAGAGTACTATTTGCTTTATGTAAACAATTAATATCTTCAAAAGCATTTGCAATCAGTGAATTCTCTTCATTCCTTCATTTCCTCTTGCTGTCTCACGTAGCCATCCCCTTCCCTGCTCTCTTTCACGATCGACCAGCACCAGCACCATATGCCATCTTCAAATCCATGTAACTCCTAGCTCACTTATCCAAATCGAAAACTAAGACCACCGATCTCTTAGTTTCATCAAGCTCTTCGACTTAGTCCTTTCAAATCTTCAAGAGCTCCATTTTGGTGCCAAGAGGAATCTCCATGGAAGGATCTTGAGTTCATCTTTTCATATATTATTGTTCTCCTTTGCTTCAAGGTAAGGAAACTCAAAGAAAAATGGTGTTTCCTCCATGTTTTTTGTTAATCAAAATAGCTTAAAATTCCTTTGGAAAATGAACGTACTTTGTCTACTGAAACTACCTAAAGAGCCAATGGTAAATGACTTAGAGAATGTTCTAAAGAGACTAGTAAAGGACATATGTATTGCTGTGTGTATTTGCAGGTGAAAGGCAAATATATTGTGGGAAATTCAGTGTTTAAGATTTATGCATTTTAAGAGCCTAAGTGCTATGCAATTTAAATTGTGCACTATGTTGTTATGTGGTGTATATTTGGTGAAGTTTTGAGTATAAGAGTGTACTGGGAAGTTTATACGAGTGATGGGTGTAAAGAGCTTAAGCAGCAGGACTAGAAAAAAATGCAGTACGTCGATTCTGTAGGTTGGGTCCGGGACCTAGGTCATGGGTCATGTCCCGGACCATGAGTGCAAAATAGGCCGAGAGTTTCATTTGGTTTTAGGTCCGGGACTTGGGTCTTATACAAGGACCCGGACCAACCCCTAAATTACCCCGTGAGTTTTACATTGTTTTAGGTCCGGGACTTGGGTCTTGTACAAGGACCCGGACCAACCTCTTTAAATTACCCGAGAATTTTTGCCTAGAATGGTCCGGGACCTAGGACCTTTATGAAGTCCCGGACCACCCCATTAAAAGAAACCGAGAGAATTGTTAAGTATAGGTCCGGGACCTAAGTTAGGAACCAAGTCCCGGACCACTAATAAACTTGGTTTTTAGGTATTTAAAATGATGTCTAAAGATGGGGATAAGTTAGAGATGATATTATAAGGATGTTAAGGATATGTTAGGTGTGTTATAAAGACAACCAAGTGGCTGAAAAGTTGTAGTAAAATGTGAAAGTGAAACAAGTTAAAAATGGCAAGTTATTTGACGAGTTAACGGGGGTAAGTTATGAGCATTAGACTTTAAACAATCGTGTTACCCCGATGTTAATAAAAGTAAATGTAATGTTACCAGTTGTTCGAGAACTGTTCAAGGAACTTAAGACGACACGTTAGAGTGGACGATGGTGACAGGTATGGTTTTCTTGCAACCTGTGTCCTACCGGATTACACCGGCTTGTATGCCAATGTGTTTTTCTGTATGTTTGCCCCGTTGTAAGATAAAACATGTAATGAGTTTATAGTAATTCATATATGTGGCGTGTTTAGTTCCGATACCATTTAACCTCGAAAGTGTTAAACCTTAGCTAACTGAGTCTAGGCTCACATGAGAGTTTGGTATTCGGATTAAACGACCCGAACCGTGGGGCGTTCTAACCACGGTTATGCGTGCGTTAAATGTGTGGTATGTGTATGTAAATGTAGGGATCTCCCTTGTATGTTTAACCCAAATGTAATACTGTATGGTGTGTAGGTACGATAGACTCCGTAGTGGAGTTCTAACGAAAAGTTAAAAGTAAGTATGTACTAACAGTAGTGAGGAATCCGGTTTGGCCGGTCGCGCGTTGTTTGGGAGTGGGTATCCTTTTTAGCTTTACCCTTCTCTCTGTTATGGTTGTTTCCCTCACGGGTTATGATCTCCCATTAGCTTATCCCAAAGCTTAGCTATTCTGACTTATGATCGGTTTAAGGGGAACATGTGTTTGTGTGGTGTGTTCGGGTCACCAAATCCGATCCATCTTTAGGTAAGTTACTCGTCCGACTATTAGGGCGGTAATGAGTGTTGTTATAACGAGCTTAACATGGGGGTGATATCTTTCCCTAGGCTCACCAGTGTATTAACTATGTTTGGGCCGGTTCCTAAGAGATCCGTACCCGTTATGTTATGTGTTCTTGATGTTAGTAATGTTTATTGTGATGTGATGTTATACATCGTTTAAATGTGAAGTATGTGGATCATGGGTATGAATCCCAATGTATAAAGAGACGTTTATGGATTAACCCGGCTAGTGGGTATATGTCGTCTATTAAGGAAATAGCTCCGTTAGAGGAGAAATACTCTAGGGTCGAAGAACTCAATGAGTAAATTGTTAAGTACAAATGTATTGTCTGTTGTTGAGACCATTATTGTGGAATGTTATGTGATGTGTGTTTACAGTGTACATGCTTGGTTTAAATGTAATCAACCGCATGCTAAGACGACAAATAGTTGTGCGTGGCCCGGTAGCATGTGGGCTGCGGGATTACCATACCAGCAAAGGTGCTGAGCCCCCTGGGGGGCCACCCTTTCTTTCCTTTTCTGTTTCAGGTACAAGGAGCTGGAGCCGTTCGAGAGTAGGACGGGGTAGTTATTGTGTACGGGTAATTGATGTAATTACTTGTAATCTGTAGGTGTAGTAAGACCGAATTGTTCTCGGCATTAGTAGTGAATACTCGGTACAGTTGGATGGTTTTGTATAATGAATGTTGGTAGTGATAGCGGAGTTGGTAATATGTAGTTGCTCGGGGATCTAGTCCATCAGACCGATACAATTGTGTAAATGTTAGCCTTGTTAGCCACGTGGGTGGTTAACGGCGTGTAACACCAATGAGTAAGTAATGTGATGTGGTATGTTTTCCGCTGCAGTTTGTTGATAAGTATGTTGTTGTTAGTTGGGGTGTTACACTAATCCCGAGAAATTATTGTCTCAAGTTTCACTGGTAATATTCATGTAGTCTATTGCACGCCGCAGTTCTCACTTGTAAGCGAACAAACTAAATCTCTCTAACAATTGTACGGATCAACAAAGAAATATAAACAAAGCAATGAATAAAACTACAATCTGTATAGAATTATTCGTACACATAAAAGGAAGAAGAAAGCTCAAAGTAGGAATCCATGATAAACCAGAATTTTGTACAACTACTCAAACATACGAGACAAAGAAATAATAACAATGATAAAAATATTAGAAAATATCATCTAATTGTTGTGTAACTAATGAGGTATCCAATCCTTGTCTTCTGCTCCCGCTTCCAAGTTGCTTTCTATCTTTACTGTCTTCTTCTCTCTCGACGACTAGGGTTTGGAAAGTTGAAGAATAAAATATTCTCAAAAATAGTTAAATAGTCCTTTGTATAGTAGTCGCCCTCTTCATATGTTGCTTCTCTCATTTTTTACCAGATCGGCCCTCCCCTTTTTCTTTTTAAAGTCCAAGAGCTGACTCATCTTCCAAAAATAATTAATAGACCCATCTTAAAAGAGAAGTCAAAAATGCTGCTATGTATTGACTTTTGTTAGTTTTTAATTTTAGTTTTAATTTCTTTTTGTAGTTATTTTCCTGATTTTGTTGTCTATTAACTTTTATCTACGCTTGTAGTTTAGTTGTTTTTGTTGTTTTTCTTTTCAGATGAATTCTTCATGGTACTACTGCAACCAGGCTGCAACACTTGAGCAAAACTCAAGTGTGGGGTGGGGTCGTTCTACATATGATGACAACAAAATCTAGGGGAGTTATAGTTTTAATTTTCTTTTAATTTTAAGTGTAGGGTAGGGAGTGACCTTCAGTTATCACTTTCATACCACTAGTTTTTAATTGTTTTCAGGTGATAAATAGTGTGCTTCTCTAATGTCGTTAACTGTTAAACTTTGGGTGAAAATATCCGTGGAAGTTTGAAATTGAGCCTGATGACAACCTTACAAAATTTTATGCTTAACAGTTGTCTTTCCGGAATTGTTTTTCTTAAATTTAGTCTGTTTTCACTGAAATCTGATGGATTGACTAATTGTGAAGACTAAATGCGTTTAGCTTTGGATCTTGGGAATGATATGAATGTTTGGAATGAAAGGATAAGGCAAGGTACTCCTCTGATCAAAAATTTCCTAAACCGAATCAGACCTCTGTTATCTGGTTATTAAGTCGTCGGGGTGCTTTATCACCTATCTACCTAAGGTCTCGTGATCTGGGATAGTTGGTTCAAAGCCGTTACAGGGATAAAGAGAAAAGTCTGGGTGAAGGAATAACTATGTAATTAATTAAATAAATCATTATTTTATTTCTTAACGAAGAATTTTTTTTGCATACGAAATATTTGATTGCAGTTTTTTTTAGTTTTTTATCCTGAGTGTGTGGTGTTGAAAGGTATTGCGGAATAAGGCATTAACTATGACCCCTTGTCATCCAATGGGTAAAGGAATAAAATTGGTGGAAGGGCCTGAGTTATTGTGGGTTTCAGTTTCTGCAATTTAGTTTATTCATGCTTTTATTAGTATTATTCTCTTTTCACTGTTTGCGAAAACTGACAGTTTAGAGCAAATTGATTTTTTTTATTGCCATTTTGCTTGTTTTCCTTCCGTTTATGTTTGATCCTGGAGTTTGATGTTTCGGTTTGGAGTAGTAATATTCTTTATTTGCTTGAGGACAAGCAAAAGCTAAGTGTGGGGTAGTTAATAAGTGGGGGATTTATATATGTTTATATGCTTTCTTGTTTATTATTTTAAGCTATAATGTTATATGTTTCCCCACTTAAGTGTGTAAATGTGTTAAATGTTTAGATTATTCCTCACATGTGGTTTTATGTTAAAACAGGTTAAAAACACCGAAGAAAAGGCTTAGAAACACATGTCAAAACCTTAAAGATCAAATCGGGACCAAACGGGAGCAAAAATAGTCTTTCCGATGCATTTTAGGGTATGTCCGGACATGTGTCCAAACATACAAACCCGGATCAACAGGAGAGCTCACTGCCAATATTTTGGTGTGGTCTAGGTATATGTCCGAATATACAATCCCAGACCACACTGAAGTAAACATTCTGCCAAATTTTACACCTGGTCCGGGTTTGTGTCCTGGGATAAAACCCGGACCAGGCACAAATTATCTTGCACCTAGAAATGCATCTACTGGTCCGGGTGTTTCATTTGTTCACTAACCCAAACCAATACTTTCGTCATTTATTTTGGACTGCGCAGGCTATTGAGCCGCACTACAGAAGACAGGTGTAGGCTATTGGACCCATCATTCCCACATGATTGGAGCGACATTCACGTGATGAAAGCAACTGACAAAACAAGACTTATACAGAGGTGTAGACAAATTGAGGATGGGCCGACAATACCTCAGTGGCACATGCACTTGAGTTAGGAAGCTGCTCGCGGGGGCCTTTGTCGGTTGCATGGATTTGTCGACAAATGGGCCAACAAAACAGATGTTGGGCAACAAAGCAGCCCATGCACACTTTAGAGGCACAGACTATTAATAGAGGCGCAGACTTTGCACGCAAAAAGGAGAGGGCATGGCTAGAGAGATGCGAACGAAATATATACAAAACATACGAACGAAATTTGGATGCAGACCTAGTCACGCCAGAACAACACAAGACAGAGAGAAAGAGGGATAGCCGGATAGCAACACAGACAGACCGGAGTGAAAGACAGAGACCGGATTCGTCATCGGTTCTACAATAATTAGATGATGTTTTCTTGTCTTTTTATCTTTGTTATTATTTCTTTGTCTCATATGTCTGAGTAGTCGCTAGAATACTGGTTTGCTATGGACAACTAGTTTATTATGTTGCTTTTTGAGTTGTTAAATATAAATTCTATTCAGATTGTAGTTTTATTCCTTGTTTATTATTGAATTCTCTTGTGATTAATTATTGCTTGAGTTTTATTTGGTGTGAATTGCTTACAAGTGAGAACTGCGGTGTTCATTAGACAGGAATATTACCAGTGAAACTAGAGATGAAAATTCCTTAGTATTAGCTGTCTAGAAACCATATGAATCGTTAACGCTACTAGTTAATTTGTAGATTCGTTACGAGAGTTAGGATTTGGGAATTGCTAGTAAGGATCTATCTTGCGGGAGACCGGTTTTAGATTAATTTAGATATGAGGTTGCAATCTAGAATTTAGAAAATACTCGGGAAAGGAATTGATAAACTAGCAAGAAATAGTATACCAGGGGTCACCATTTTAGAATTGTTAGAGAATTACTTTTAATTATTTTTGTTTTAATTGATTGTTTATTTTCTACATTCAAATCCCCAATTTATTATTGTTACTTTTCTCAATTTATTAGTTAGTTAGATTAAAGATTAAACTAGACACAACCTCCTCTGGTTCGATAACCTAGGGAATAGTACCTAGGAAAACTTGCTACAACAGACCAGTACCTTGCTGATATACGTTTAAACCCATACGGCAGCTATGGCTAGAGGAGAAGTGTATACTGGCTGGGCCATGGAGAAACTGCAGTGATGGAGACAATCAGCTAATGTTCACAATGTTACGAGATTCGATGGGTCTATCATGTTATTTGAGGTCACTACTGCATCAAGAGCATCAATGTATAAGTTCATGGGTGGCAACCGACACGCTATGAAGCTGAGGGATGGTCATTGTACTTGCCACAAATAGCAAACTTTCAGGATTCCATGCCCCCACGCGTGTGCAACTGCTGGCTTCATACATATGGACAACACTACTCTTATGGAATCGTGGTACACTTGGCAAAAGCAGCTCAATGTGTACAACCGACTATTTGTCCCATTTGGTGATCAGCATTCGTGGCCTCCATCAGATTATCCTATCATTCTTCATGATCCATCTCGTGTGCGAGGAAAGATGAAATATCCCTAAAGTTTATTAAATAAATAAAGCTTAATTAAATAATTAATTTAGCTAAAATAATTATTTAAGGTTAAGAATGTTATTGAGATGAATTATCCAATTCATACACTTAAGGGGTTAATTTTACAAACGAACGTAAGAATCAAAGAGGTTAATAAACCTCACATAGCAAAAAATGAAATAAAATAATATAATTAGGGACATAATTAGATAATAAAAATAAATGTACAAAAAGAAATTCACCGATAAGTTTAATAAAAGGATAATTAATAAATATTGGGTCGTATAACCTAAAGTTCGTTACATGAAATAACGAATTAATAAATGTTACTAAAGGAGGAAATTAAATAATAAAATTATACAATCTATAATACATAACAAGATATAAATTAATGTTTTAAAGTAAAATTTAACATTTCGGGATTTAATAACAACCCGATCAATTTACGGAATTATTAGCGATTTAAAACCGACAAATAAGTCAATCAGACAGAATTTTTCCACTCATTGGACCTAGGGACTGATCCAAAAAAAGAAAAAAAGGGCAGACCAGCCCATAGGTGAGCCGGCCGACCCGGTCCCTCTCGGATTCTTGAACGGTAATATTCAACCCTAACTTACTAAACATCTATCCTAATTCATCTGCTCTTTCTTCCTCCATTCTAGTTTCTGGAACCGCCGCCACCATACTCTTCTTCTTCTGTAAGTATTTTTCATCTTCTTCAAGAAGTCACTGACTTCCTTCTGTTTTAAGCCTCGTTTCTCCCTAAATCTGTAAGCAAATCGCGTCTATATTTTTCTAGCCCAAGCTAAGTCTGGCGCCGACAATCTCCTTCTCTCAGATTCCTTGTTTTTCATTTTTCCGATTCGAATTACTTCCTCTTCCGCCACTCCTTTTTCGAATTCAACTGCAAAGGGAAATGACGGTAAGGCTTAAAACTGATAATTTCGGTCGAATTTTTCATTCAAGCTTCCACTCACTTCCTTCCTTGTTTCTATCTAACTAAGAACCGGGGAGAAGCTCCCAGATCCGGGCGAAGACGAGACCGAGAGAGGGGAACCAGAGTGCTAAAGCTTAGTTTGGTCATTTCCTGGGAAGGTAACTGAAATTTATGCTGATTTTGGCTATAGCAGAAACCGAAACTAGGAAAAACTTTCCTCCTTCTCCTCTGTAGGTTCGGTGCCATGGAGCCCAATTTTTGAGGTTAAAATCTGAAAAAGGAAACCTTTTCTAACTCTGTGCAAACCATGAACATCTTGTGCAAAAACAACCCTTTATAAATCTGGACATTCGAGTGTGGTGTTGGTTTCTGACAATTTCAAATTTGTTGGATTCTGTATATTTGTATGATGTTTTCTATTTGTAAATTTGAAACCCTTAAGTTGAATTAGGGTTTCGAAATGTTGAAAGGAAAAAAAATCTGTTAGTGTGAAAACCGAAAGTTTTAGGAGGTGCGAACTAGGGTTCTGAATTTTACAATTATGGTTGCAATCTGGGTTCTGGGTATTTAAAAATTAGGGTTATAGAATTAGAAATTAGGGTTTTCGATTGTATAAGTAGGTTATGTATAATTTAGGGAAAACTGAAGAACTAGGGTTTAATTAAATTGGGGTAAATCAAAGATTTGGGAATCGGAAATGAGAAGATTAAGGTTTATTATTAAATTGAGGGTAAGATTGAAAATTAGGCTTACGATTAGTAATTAGGGTTTTATGTTAATTTGGGGCAAGATTGGCGATTTACGGTCTCTAGGTGGAGAGTTTATTTTTCTGGAAATTGATTTAGGGCAAATTTATAATTTTAAGGAAATTTGGGGGCTAACCTCAAATTCTTGAAAATTTTGAATAAGTCGAGAATTTAAGAGAAGAGTGGGGGCCAAACAAAAAAAAGAAAAAAGAAGAGAAGGTTGAAAAATTAAGGTTCGAATGAAATTTGGGTGTCTGGGAAGAATTTAAAGTTAGAACAAAATTGTAAGACTAGAAAATTTATGGGTCAAGATGAGGTTTTAAGAAAATTAAGGGGGTTACACTGTAAATATCGGAAAGATAGCACAAACCTGATTTTTGGTTCCCAAATTGGGGACAAATTCAGTAAACTAGGGATTCCGTCAGACTTGGTCAAATTAAGTTTGGGTCAAAACTGAATTTGGTAACGGTCAAACCTGGAGAGTACTTCAAATCTGGTCAACCTAAATTTAATCAGTCAAAGTAAATTAGAGATTTGGGTCCAGCAATAAACTTTGAACTTCAGGTCAGAGATTAGATAGATGGTCAAGCTAGGGTAAAATCACAAGTGGGTCTTGGTTTGGGTTATAAGAAATAATGACTTAAAAGATAATTTGAGTTGGGCTCAAATCAGCATAATGAGATTAGATTGGGCTGAAAATAAAGAAATAATAATAACAATTCAATGGATCAAAAAAATTGAAGTTGGGCTAGAATACCGATTAAACGTGTATTGGGCTTTGGGGTTTAGAAAAGAAAAAAAAGAGAAAGAAAAAAAAAGAAAAGAAAAACTAAAGTGGGTCTAGTAACAATCCAAATCAGTAAAATTGAGTTGAGAAATTTAGAGTTAAAATAATTGTATCTTAACTATACTATGTATAGGGCCTACGCCCAAACCAAGAAATGAATATAGTAAAGTAAAATTAGGGCCAACCCTAAACAACCAAACATAGCCTAATTAAGCTGGTAAATATAAAAGAGTTAACTAGAATAAACATATGAGACAAAGTTTAATAAATTTATAACTTAATAAATATGACTTAGATAAGTTGGGCAGTGTCTAAGTTGAAGCCCAACCTTAGATAAGTAAATTTTGATGGGTCTTAGCTCAAAGGTAATTTAGAGCGAAGAAAACGTAGTAAAATAAACAGTAGAAATTAAAACAGATTTTAGATTAGTGGTAAGTCTTGGTCGAAGGGAAGAGAAACCCGTAGGCTTATAAACATGAGGAAACTAAATAATAATTAGTGAAATTTAAGGAAAACATATACAAAGGAATTTAACGAGTTGGTTGAATAAGGTGTTATTAAATTCGAGTAACCTTCGAGTTAGGAATAAACTCAAAGTTCGAGTAAGTTTTGTGGACTGGTTATGGATGATCGTAAATCGCTTAAGTTAGGATATAAGTTCTGGTTTGAAGCTGATAAAGGAAGCCAACAATTAGTGCAGGATTATTCTGCTTAAATAAATTGGGCTTTTAGTTGGGTTAAATAAAATACCTTTCAAGTTAAATATAATTCGATTAATGAATGCATGTGTCTAAGAAAAAGTCAACCCACACACAAAATTAAGCTAGCAGGCATAGCTTAAGATTCGAATATTTGTAAGGGGATCAGTAGTGATAATTACGGATCCTTTACCACTAGTTTGGTGAAACAGGCAAGTAAAAAGGTTAGGTTACGTTAAGTAGGAAAATACATAAGGGACAATAATGATTAAATTGAGTAATTAACAAATGGGTTTTCCTCATATTCTAGGATTCAGGAAATGGGAAGCTAATGGCAAGTTGTGGGTGATGGTATACTCATGGTTAGGACGCATTATAAAGCTGCAAATTCCAGGTATGTTGTTGTGTGATCCGAATGGCCCGAAGGTTACCTCGGGTCCGGATAATTATGTGCTGTGTGACAAGAAGATATGAGTGTTTAAATTCTTCTGTGCAATATTATGTTGATTACATATAGCATGTTGATTGGTGATGGTAACTCTAATTACCTTACCATATGATATGATATCACTACGACATCCTTGTGATTAATCGAATGAGAATGGGCTGTTTGCCAATTGAGTACTCTAATATGTAAATGGGATAGAGATACATGTAGTATCAAGATATATACATTAAGAGAATGTGTTACTACTGAGTAACTTGGAAAGAAACGTAACTTGGTGTACAATACTATGAGATGAAAAGCTTGGTTATGATGTTTATGGTATACCTTCCTAAGAATGACCTTTAGGAAGAAATTGGAAAGACCTTGATAATGCACTAACCCCGTGATTTAAATGATTTGTGTTTTATATTTATGACTTCCCTAACCAGTACTTGGCTAACGGGGTAGAATGGGGTTATGAGAGTAGCTCAGGTACAAGAATACCTACGGGGTTCTTGGTCGCGCGTTATGGTGCACCGAGTGAATGCCGACAAACTGGCCCACTCAAATATTGGTATTGGTATGATGAGCGGATGACGACTAACTGGTCCGCTCAGATGTTGGTATGATGGTATGATTCAATGAGGCCGATGTGCCGTTGATATGATAAGGGCCACTGCCCAGGTTGACCCACCTTCTAATAGGGTACGTGTCACTTCCTAACATGTGACACGTGTGAAATTATGTGAGGACACGCGCGATGGGAAATTGGAGGATCTCTAACTAAAGCTAAAAATCGCCAGAAGGCACTGACAACGACTGAATTGTTTGATCTTTATGTGTGAAACTTGGTCATGGTGACTGAGATGTTTATGTTATGCCTGGTTTGACTTGCTTTGAACTTTGGGTTTGAAACCTGAATAGGATGAATGTGTTGCTTATGTTATGTCTCGTTATATGACATGTTTATTGCCATGTTTAATTTGTATGTTAAGCATGCTGTTATATATTTATAAATCGGAAGTTGCATGAAATGAACCCGCATGCTCACTTGGCAAATACTTGAGTTAATTCTGAGGGTTCAGGAAGATTGCATGATGACATACTCAATAGCTGGGCTGACCTCTCCAGCAATGTTTTTTTTCCAGGTGTGTAGATTGGAAATTCAAAGACGAAGAGCGGGCTGGGGTAGGCTGATGTTTGGGATTTCTGATAAAACTTGTGTTAAGCCCTGGGTTGTAGAGTTGCTAACAGTTATAGTTAAAATTTGAATTAGGCTGTAACATGGTAAGCTATCTCTGTCATCACAGCGTTGTTTGGTCGGTTATTGGTTTGGATTTTTGGAGTCCTTGTCATGTGTGTTAGGCACGTGACGACGGTAGCATCTCCTTTGGTTAAGCATGTGAATATTAGACTTCCGATGTATTTATTGAATATATGTATATATTATATGGTGTGTATATGTTAATCTGGTTTATGGAAAATGGATGTTACAAAAGTGGTATCAGAGCGTATGAACGCTCTGATGACAGGAGATAGGATTAGGAAACTGTGAGCTTAGGATTTTGGGATTGGGTGTGTGAATTCATGTGTGAGGTACGTTAGTAATAGTTTGGGTAAAAGGCTTTTGTAGGAACACTTAGTAATAATAGCCACCTACTTGCATTAAATTGAACACCTTGAGTAGGAGATAATTATTCAAACTCATAATGTTGAATGTACTAAGAAAAGTCTGCCATTAAGGCAAAAGTCTGGCGAAGATGGCGGGAAAATGTAGGAACAGAACATAGTTACCCTGCAAAAATTGGTAAACCCACGGCTCCTTACGTCGCCGAGATTGTGATGTTAACAATGACACCTCGAAAAAACCACTACGATGAAGTGACCACACCCTCCAACCACCGCCCTGAATCCCTAGTAATGTCTATAAAGCTGAATCAAATGAAGAATGTAGCTATTATGCGCGTTGAACCTAAACCCTAAGAATTAGATTGGCAGTACTAAAGTGTAGGTCATGAGGGAGCTAGAAGAATGCGTAAATGTTGAAAGACACTGTTGAGTGCAAACAAAAAGAAAGTCACGAATGCAACCTATTACCACAGGGATATTATTAATGTAGGATGAAAAATAATTCAATACCAACTTCTAGCCATAACAGTTGCTAGTTAGATAACACATAATGATTTACTTCGAGGCAAATATTTCCCCGAAGCATCTCAAGATTCAAGGAACACTTGAACCATTAAGTTTTTGATGGCGTGATTATGGGCTAATGCAGCATAACTATAAATGAGCTATAAAATTCTCTCCTTAAGAAGTCAACATATAGACATTAAAGTAGAGACGTTCCAGAGAGACATGTTTATCTTACAGATGGTTAGGGAAGCAGATAACCACTATAGTATCCATAGGTGCCAATACTACTTCTGAATGAAACTAATACTTCTTAATACGAGGAAACACTCTAGAGAAAAGCGTAAAGAGAAAATAAAAGATATAGCGAACATAACTCTTCTTAAGAAAAGAGTAGTAAGAAAAGGAAGATAAAGATGTAATTCTAGGAGCGATTGCCAAGTGAGTAATAATACGAATCAGTAAGAAAGAGGAATCTATGGAATAAAGGGGAGTATGTGAACCCATCAAAGTGGTGAGGGTTAGGGAAAACTTTCCTAAATTATTCCTTGAGTCATAGAAAACTCGTCCATTACAGTCTCTGCCCAAAGGAAGGTAATGTAGGGACCTTACCTCCAACTTAAGTCATAAACTAACATTTACACCCCCTCTCTAACCACCAATACGGCGTAAGTAATTACCAAACGACTAGGGAAAATAATAATAATAGTAATAATAATAATAATAATAGTAATAATAATAATTCAGTTATCAAATTGTGCAACAAGGAAATAAAGAAAATTAAGTGTTACAAAGCTCCTCATAAGTACTGAAAGCCTTGCTAAATTAGAGGGAAAAATCAGTTAGGTACACTGGAATATTTTGGGTGTGATAAATTGATTCATTACCGAGACTAATGCACAGAGTGACATGAGAAATTTAATCACGTTTGATTATTGACGTATGAAATTACTTAACAGGTTCGTAACTTTTAATGCCTAAGCTATAGCTACGAGAAATATAGAGTATTAGAAGAATGGATAGGAAGACCTTACCCACTAGGGCATTTCATGAATAAAAACGGAAAAACTACATGTGAAAAGTTTAGGAAAAGATGGAAACCCCAACCAGGGTCGATAGGAAACGAGGCTAAGATGAGTTAGAAGACCTCATGGACCCGAAGAATTACAAACCCTAATACGAATTATGGTTGGAATTGCCCTATAGTTTAAACCTAATTAAGTGTTGGGAATACCTAAAGAAATTTTAAATAAAAGTTTATGAAGAAAAAAAAAACGTCTGAACTCAAACCTAGAATGGAATGAGAAACTTGAACCCATAAGCGAAAGGAAGTTCCGCTATGTCAGTTCCCATGCGATAGGATATTAGACTTTTCTGTGAGAATCAAAGATAACCAAATTATAAAGTTGGGAAAGGAAAACACACTAGTTGTCTGAGGAGAGTCAAGGTGGTGACACCATTGGACTAAAGGGTAAAACTGAGTGCTGTTGTACTCACGCTAGCTAATGCTACTCAAGCACGACTAAAACATTGAAAATAGACTCGAAGAAGTATCAAACTGAGGGAAAAAATAGGCGTGAGGGTATAACATTGTCATAGTGAAATAATAAGGGACGATTGAACCTTAAAGGTATACATTATGAACGAACGTCAGAAGAACTCCATATTGTAGGCCAAGAACTAGACAAGAAAATACCCGAAATTCAGGTGATGAAGCACACATCATTGATAATAATGAAGTTATCATTGATATGATTTGTACAAAAGATCAAAAATAGCGCACTAGGCAAAAGGTGCTACTAATATAACGTGCGGGTGTAAATACCTACTCTATAAATGGCATTGATGTATTCGTAATATTTAGTTCTAGGGTCTCTCAGTAATTAAAATCTTTGTCTTCTGAAAGAAGTTGCAAACAACCCATAAAATGGCAGGTATGCGTAGGCCTCGAAGTATAAAAGTAAATTACAATGCATAAAGTGCAAACTACTACTTAAGAGCTAGAGGGAAATGTTGTTTTACGGCATTTTAAAAAAAAACCCTACAAATAGTGTGGTGTTGTCTTGTAAGTATTTAAGGAAATGAATGAAAGTAAACAACAAGCTTTTGCCGTGCACACGATAATGACACAAGTACATGAACAAACAACAAAAAAATACTAGTAGTATTGGAATTCACAAACTTAGCTTTTCAATGCATTATCAGGCAAGTGTTATTGTTGAGACACCCTATAAACTGACTTCAATAATAAAAATTTGAACGAATTAACACACAGTTGAATGACCCATTGATAGGAGGAAAGATAGTGAATTCAAAATGGAGTAATGATTGCTAACGGCTGTTGACAATGGCGAGCAACAACAGCTACCTTATGCCATAAATTAACTGTAAGATTGATCAATTAAGAGAAAATCAATACGTTTTCAGAAACAGGCATTAAGAGTTTATAATGATAGCAAGTGCTCCGATAAAGTTCACAATTTTATGCACCGTCTGTTAAGTAATAGTTGAATATTTCCTTTGTGGGCTCGTTTGACAACGATAGGATATATCTCAGGTTTGGAGAAATATATAAGGTCGTAGAAATTGTTCACCTAGTCAGGAGCAGGTGCTCAAATGGATGATTAGCCCTTACAATCTGACAACCAGAAGTAGGATTGAAGGGGACTTGATTAGAGTAAAAGGTGGATTGTGTAGCCCTAAGAGCAGTTCAAGTTTAAAGAAAAGAACCTATATGAAATACACCGTGTATCCTTATACACTCACCTAAGGTCCCCAGAAAGGTACTAAAAACATAAACATGAAATTTTGTTAGGTTGGTTGGGATAATACATTATTAAATGTATGATATAGAGCTTGATCTATCAAAAGGGCAGATTAAAGCATAAGAGACCAAAAGGGATGTCTAATTTAGAATGAAAATTGTGAATATATTGAGAAAATTTGGCAGTCGGATTACTGCCGGTTGAGGGGAACCAAATCCGAACTAGATAATTGTGGGCAAACTTGTGAAAAGAAAGAAAATTTCATTTCTATAAAAGATACACAGACCTATTCCACAAAAAGGTTATTAAACACCATGATATCTGATATGGATTCTTGATTCTTCAATAGACTATGAGAATAAGTACAGGAAGTATGAAGAACAAAACTGAAGCTAGTACTATATGCCATCTTCGGATATATGGTCAAACTAAGAGGACCATTTAGCTATTAGAAGATATACTATGTGCTTTTGCTTTGAGTTTTTAGGGCACTATTGTGCTGGAACAAAACCAGCCAAAACTTGTTCCTAAACATTAAGTACCAGAAACAACTAAAGCAAAAAAAAAACCTCAAACGATTCGTTGAAATATGAGAATCTGGATATCACAAAGAGGGACTTAGAATTTGTGATAAACAACAAAGTCTTCCTCGAGGTATAAATTGTAAAGAACGTTTTTAGGTTTGGGGATAAGGGGCAAATTAAGCCCAAATTACATAGGGTCGTATATTGCACGGAGCGTGTGGGCCATTGTTATACAGGCTAGACTCACTTGTAGAATTAAGGAGATATATGATGATTTTTATACTCTTCGATTCAATGAATAGGTACCCCATTCATTCAATATATTAAAAACTAAGAGACTGAAGTTGAATGAAACTCTGTGATATCTTGAGACCTCTAACATCAAATAAACTAGAGACACAATCGTTATAATGATGAGAGTGACTCCATAAGTACTTAGTATCCAACGCTCCAATATGAGCGTCTCTGGTATGTAGGGTACGTGGGCGTAACCCCTTTTTAATGGGGGTAGGGCCACCTGACATTATCGTTGTGTTGTGTGTTGATTGTATTTTTTTTAGTGATGTTTGGTGATGAATTGGTGTGTAACATGCATTCTGTAAATGAATTATGGCACCTTGGTGTATAACACCTTGGTGCAGGTTGATTGCCTTTTATTGATTGAGGCACTTCGGTGCATGTGAGTGAGTTATGGTATCTTGACATTTATCGATTGGTTGGAAATGTTGTGGTTATATTCCACATATGGTTAGTGTGGTTATGTCCCACACATGGGTATTAGTGACATGGTATGTGAGTGCTCATGGTAAAGATTACATGACACACATTGGTATGGTGATGTATAAAGAAATTTGTGATCTTGTTGATAATTGTGAATGTTAATGCACATGTGAATATAAGATTGAGACATGTGCTTTATGAAATGTTACTCGGTATGAGACCGAGATGGGAACCAGTTGAATCTGGTTCTGTAGTTGTGTTGTGCTAATGGCGAATATATTGTTGTGATTGTGTTTAGATTTACTATACTAGTTCGTGAATTGATCACCAGGTGACTAGCAGTGTGTAGGGTAATAATTAAAATTGGTTAATTGTCTGTTTGTTGGAATTGGACATGCGAGGTTGAACTTGACCCTGGTCAGGTCAAGTGATGCTGAGCACAAATTGGGGTGGAAGGATAGTTCAACACTTACGCTGACCACGTAAGGGTTGGATGACTCTCGAAGCTCCCTATAAGTGGACACATAAATTGTAAATGGGTGCGAAATTTTATAAGTATGGACTGTGGAAGCATGGAGGTAATGGTGTTGATGTTAGGTTAGGCGGTCGTGTACTGTTTATTGACATATGATAGGAAACATGCCTGTTACACTTAGTGGGTAAACACAGGTAGGCCTCGCAAAAAAGGAACGAAAACGAATATACGACCCGAAACATGACACGATATTAGCAGGTATAGGTATTTAATTTTATACACGAAACTAATTTCGTGTCGTGTATCGTATATACATGATTTATTAACGTGTCGTATCGTGTATACACGAAATACCTGTAAATAATTCATGTAGACGTATAATTCGTGTACACATGTAATTCGTGTATAGACGAATAAATTTCGTGTTACTTATTTTTTTCATTAATTCGTGTAAATATAATATTTTGGTATTTATTTTGATACGTGTTAATTATTTATTTCATTAATTTGTGTACACATGTGATTCGTGTACACATGTAATTCGTGTATACACGGATAAATTTCGTATATTTCGTTTCGTTTACAGGTATTTTGAATTTCGTATTCGTATATAGAATTCCATATACGAAAATATTTTTGTGCCGTGTATCGTGTATCTTCATGTAAATTTCGTGTCGTGTATCGTTTCTATCATTTACACGATACAAAAATACGATTTGACAGGCCTAAACACAGGGTATATACAAGTATGTGAGAACTTGGTTCACTAGATAGATTTGATTAAAGAAAAATCGACTTCGGAACGAAGTCTTTTTAAGGGGGTAGACTGAAATATCCCTAAAATTTATTAAATAAATAAAGCTTAATTAAATAATTAATTAAGCTAAAATAATTATTTAAGGTTAAGAATGTTATTGAGATGAATTATCCAATTCATACACTTAAGGGATTAATTTTATAAACGAACGTAAGAATCAAAGAGGTTAATAAACCTCACATAGAAAAAAATGAAATAAAATAATATAATTAGGGATGTAATTAAATAATAAAAATAAATGTACAAAAAGAAATTCACCGATAAGTTTAATAAAAGGAGAATTAATAAATATTGGGTCGTATAACCTAAAGTTCATTACATGAAATAACGAATTAATAAACGTTACTAAAGGAGGAAATTAAATAATAAAATTATACAATCTATAATACATAACAAGATATAAATTAATGTTTTAAAGTAAAATTTAACATTTCAGGATTTAATAACAACCCGAACAATTTACGGAATTATTAGCGATTTGAAACCGACAAATAAGTCAATCAGACAGAATTTTTCCACTCATTGGACCTAGGGACTGATCCAAAAAAAGAAAAAAAATATAAAATGGGCCGACCAGCCCATAGGTGAGCCGGCCGACCCGGTCCCTCTCGGATTCTTGAACGGTAATATTCAACCCTAACTTACTAAACATCTATCCTAATTCATCTGCTCTTTCTTCCTCCATTCTAGTTTCTGGAACCGCGCCACCATACTCTTCTTCTTCTGTAAGTATTTTTCATCTTCTTCAAGAAGTCACTGACTTCCTTCTCTTTTAAGCCTCGTTTTTCCCTAAATCTGTAAGCAAATCGCGTCTATATTTTTCTAGCCCAAGCTAAGTCTGGCGCCGACAATCTCCTTCTCTCAGATTCCTTGTTTTTCATTTTTCCGATTCGAATTACTTCCTCTTCCGCCACTCCTTTTTCGAATCAACTGCAAAGGGAAATGACGGTAAGGCCTAAATCTGATAATTTCGGTCGAATTTTTCATTCAAGCTTCCACTCACTTCCTTCCTTGTTTCTATCTAACTAAGAACCGGGGAGAAGCTCCCAGATCCGGGCGAAGACGAGACCGAGAGAGGGGACCCAGAGTGCTAAAGCTTAGTTTGGTCAACTCCTGGGAAGGTAACTGAAATTTATGTCGATTTTGGCTATAGCAGAAACCGAAACTAGGAAAAACTTTCCTCCTTCTCCTCTGTAGGTTCGGTGCCATGGAGCCCAATTTTTGTGGTTAAAATCTGAAAAAGGAAACCTTTTCTAACTCTGTGCAAACCGTGAAAATCTTGTGCAAAAACAACCCTTTATAAATCTGGACATTCGAGTGTGGTGCTGGTTTCTGACAATTTCAAATTTGTTGGATTCTGTATATTTGTATGATGCTTTCTATCTGCAAATTTGAAACCCTTAAGTTGAATTAGGGTTTCAAAATGTTGAAAGGAAAAATATTTGTTAGTGTGAAACCGAAAGTTTTAGGAGGTGCGAAATAGGGTTCTGAATTTTACAATTATGGTTGCAATCTGGGTTCTGGGTAATTAAAAATTAGGGTTAATGAATTGGAAATTAGGGTTTTCGATTGTATAGGTAGGTTCTGTATAATTTGGGGAAAACTGAAGAACTAGGGTTTAATTAAATTGGGGTAAATCAAAGATTTGGGAATAAAAAATGAGAAGATTAAGGTTTATTATTAAATTGAGGGTAAGATTGAAAATTAGGCTTACGATTAGTAATTAGGGTTTTATGTTAATTTGGGGCAAGATTGGCGATTTACGGTCTCTAGGTGGAGAGTTTATTTTTCTAGAAATTGATTTAGGGCAAATTTATAATTTTAAGAAAATTTGGGGGCTAACCTCAAATTCTTGAAAATTTTGAATAAGTCGAGAATTTAAGAGAAGAGTGGGGGCCAAACAAAAAAAAGGAAAAAGAAGAGAAGGTTGAAAAATTAAGGTTCGAATGAAATTTGGGTGTCTGGGAAGAATTTAAAGTTAGAACAAAATTGTAAGACTAGAAAACTTATGGGTCAAGACGAGGTTTTAAGAAAATTAAGGGGATTACACTGTAAATATCGGAAAGATAGCACAAACCTGATTTTTGGTTCCCAAATTGGGGACAAATTCAGTAAACTAGGGATTCCGTCAGACTTGGTCAAATTAAGTTTGGGTCAAAATTGAATTTGGTAACGGTCAAACCTGGAGAGTACTTCAAATCTGGTCAACCTAAATTTAATCAGTCAAACTAAATTAGAGTTTTGGGTCCAGCAATAAACTTTGAACTTCAGGTCAGAGATTAGATAGATGGTCAGGCTAGGGTAAAATCAGAATTGGGTCTTGGTTTGGGTTATAAGAAATAAGGACTTAAAAGATAAGTTGAGTTGGGCCCAAATCAGCATAATGAGATTAGATTGGGCTGAAAATAAAGAAATAATAATAACAATTCAATGGATCAAAAAAATTGAAGTTGGGCTAGAATACCGATTAAACGTGTATTGGGCTTTAGGGTTTAGAAAAGAAACAAAAGAGAAAGAAAAAAAAGAAGAGAAAAACTAAAGTGGGTCTAGTAACAATCCAAATCAGTAAAATTGGGTTAAGAAATTTAGAGTTAAAATAATTGTATCTTAACTATACTATGTATATGGCCTAAGCCCAAACCAGGAAATGAATATAGTAAAGTAAAATTAGGGCCAACCCTAAACAACCAAACATAGCCTAATTAAGCTGGTAAATATAAAAGAGTTAACTAGAATAAATATATGAGACAAAGTTTAATAAATTTATAACTTAATAAATATGACTTAGATAAGTTGGGCAGTGTCTAAGTTGAAGCCCAACCTTAGATAAGTAAATTTTGATGGGCCTTAGATCAAAGGTAATTTAGAGCGAAGAAAACGTAGTAAAATAAACAGTAGAAATTAAAACAGATTTTAGATTAGTGGTAAGTCTAGGTCGAAGGGAAGAGAAACCCGTAGGCTTATAAACATGAGGAAACTAAATAATAATTAGTGAAATTTAAGGAAAACATATACAAAGGAATTTGACGAGTTGGTTGAATAAGGTGTTATTAAATTCGAGTAACCTTCGAGTTAGGAATAAACTCAAAGTTCGAGTAAGTTTTGTGGACTGGTTATGGATGATCGTAAATCGCTTAAGTTAGGATATAAGTTCTGGTTTGAAGCTGATAAAGGAAGCCAACAATTAGTGCAGGATTATTCTGCTTAAATAAATTGGGCTTTTAGTTGGGTTAAATAAAATACCTTTCAAGTTAAATATAATTCGATTAATGAATGCATGTGTCTAAGAAAAAGTCAACCCACACACAAAATTAAGCTAGCAGAAATAGCTTAAGATTTGAATATTTGTAAGGGGATCAGTAGTGATAATTACGGATCCTTTACCACTAGTTTGGTGAAACAGGCAAGTAAAAAGGTTAGGTAACGTTAAGTAGGAAAATACATAAGGGACAATAATGATTAAATTGAGGAATTAACAAATGGGTTTTCCTCATATTCTAGGATTCAGGAAATGGGAAGCTAATGGAAAGTTGTGGGTGATGGTATACTCATGGTTAGGACGCATTATAAAGCTGCAAATTCCAGGTATGTTGTTGTGTGATTCGAATGGCCCGAAGGTTACCTCGGGTCCGGATAATTATGTGCTATGTGACAAGAAGATATGAGTGTTTAAATTCTTCTGTGCAATATTATGTTGATTACATATAGCATGTTGATTGGTGATGGTAACTCTAATTACCTTACCATATGATATGATATCACTACGACATCCTTGTGATTAATCGAATGAGAATGGGCTGTTTGCCAATTGAGTACTCTAATATGTAAATGGGATAGAGATACATGTAGTATCAAGATATATACATAAAGAGAATGTGTTACTACTGAGTAAATTGGAAAGAAACGTAACTTGTTGTACAATACTATGAGATGAAAAGCTTGGTTATGATGTTTATGGTATACCTTCCTAAGAATGACCTTTAGGAAGAAATTGGAAAGACCTTGATAATGCACTAACCCCATGATTTAAATGATCTGTGTTTTATATGTATGACTACCCTAACCAGTACTTGGCTAACGGGGTAGAATGGGGTTATGAGAGTAGCTTAGATACAAGAATACCTACGGGGTTCTTGGTCGCGTGTTATGGTGCACCGAGTGAATGCCGACAAACTGGCCCACTCAAATATTGGTATTGGTATGATGAGCGGATGATGACTAACTGGTCCGCTCAGATGTTGGTATGATGGTATGATTCAATGAGGCCGATGTGCCGTTGATATGATAAGGGCCACTGCCCAGGTTGACCCACCTTCTAATAGGGTACGTGTCACTTCCTAACATGTGACACGTGTGAAATTATGTGAGGACACGCGCGATGGGAAATTGGAGGATCTCTAACGAAAGCTAATAATCGCCAGAAGGCACTGACAACGACTGAATTGTTTGATCTTTATGTGTGAAACTTGGTCATGGTGACTGAGATGTTTATGTTATGCCTGGTTTGACTTGCTTTGAACTTTGTGTTTGAAACCTGAATAGGATGAATGTGTTGCTTATGTTATGTCTTGTTATATGACATGTTTATTGCCATGTTTAATTTGTATATTAAGCATGTTGTTATATATATTTATAAATCGGAAGTTACATGAAATGAACCCGCATGCTCACTTGGCAAATACTTGAGTTAATTATGAGGGTTCAGGAAGATTGCATGATGACATACTCAGTAGCTGGGCTGACCTCTCCAGCAATGTTTTTTTTCCAGGTGTGTAGATTGGAAATTCAAAGACGAAGAGCGGGCTGGGGTAGGCTGATGTTTGGGATTTCTGATAAAACTTGTGTTAAGCCCTGGGTTGTAGAGTTGCTCACAGTTATAGTTAAAATTTGAATTAGGCTGTAACATGGTAAGCTATCTCTGTCATCACAGCGTTGTTTGGTCGGTTGTTGGTTTGGGTTTTTGGAGTCCTTGTCATGTGTGTTAGGCACGTGACGACGGTAGCATCTCCTTTGGTTAAGCATGTGAATATTAGACTTCCGCTGTATTTGTCGAATATATGTATATATTATATGGTGTGTAGATGTTAATCGGGTTAATAGAAAAGGGATGTTACAAAAGGGAAGGCCTTGGTCCACTCGTATTCGTAATGAGATGGATTTGAAGGAGTCGGGGAAGCAGACTAGGTGCACCAAGTGTGAGCAAAAGGGGAATAATAAGAGAATATGTCCTAATAAGAATGGTTCTTTGTGTTGATTGTGTTAGTGCTGGTTGATTAGTGTTATAGTTAGATTTATCTGTTAAACATGGTCTTTAATTGTAGTGTTGATTGAATAGTAATACAATGATTGTTCTCTTTCAAAAGTAGTATATGTTCTTGTTGTCTAAATTAAATTCTTAATATATTTAAATACTTGTTATTGAATATTCAGCCACCCATGGATCACGGTCCACCACCAGGCTCTATTCTTAGACATCACCATAGTCATAGGTCCACCTCCGTGTGAGGTGGAAATGAGTACCAGGTACTACATTGTCGTCGGTTCAAAGCTAGTTTACGACGTGACACGCATGTGCCTAATGACGATAGAATGCGTCCCTATTTTATGGGTTTAAGATTCTACGGTGTTGCTAGTCTGGCGTTCATCTCGCTGGATTGGCATTTGATCACCGCACTAGTGGAGAGATGGCGTAGAGAGATATTGAAATACCCCTAAATTAATTTAGGGGATTTCTTTTATTAAAACCGTAAATAATACCATTAATTATTACCATATATTATTATATAGTATTATGAATTTAATAATAATATTTATAAGTCAATAAATCTTGGAAAAATTTCTAAACACTCCAACTATATTATAAAGATTTTAGAAAGAGTTGGAACATTGTTTTGAAACATAAAAGTCAATATAAAATTCTAGAAACCCTAAAGCTTCTCAAGCCTTGCTAGGGTTGACTTTTTGAGAATGGTCAAACCAGCCCATGATACTTATACCAATAAATAGGTTATGGAAAACCATGAAGATCGATAAAAAGAACGTCAAAAACGGATCATCCTAGCCAAAGTTATGATAAAATGAAGTTTAGAGCCAAAATTTTGAAAAAATGCTGATGTGGCAAGTCTGCTGACTCACCCGCGCGCCTCGGGATACGCGCCCAACACTTAGCCGATTTTATTCCCTTGTTTTCCGGTAACCGATACCAGATTTTTCCCTAACTTGTGACCTTCATAACTTTCTTATCTTTTGGAATTTTTGAGTGTCGTCTTCTTTGTTGTCTTATCCTACACTTCCTCTTTACAACCATAACTCACACTAAACCTAGTTCATCCTAAATCAACCGGAAATTCAATCCAAAGTAGCCACCCTGTGAAACTGAAACCGCAGATTCCAGTTTTCCTTCGATTTCAGGTAAGATTCGTCTTGCCATAACTTTCTCATCTTTCAACCAAATTTTGATTTCTTCAGCTAGTTGTGTAGCCCTTTAATCCCACTACAACTTCTGTGTTGATGACCAAGGCTGATTCATAACCGATTGGGAGAGCGAGACGTCTAAAGTTCTCGATTCAACCACTGCATAAAATCATACCGAAACACAAGGTATAAACTCGTAACTTTCGGCTCCGATTTCTTTATGTGTAGTTCAAGTTAGGGTGAGTTCTTGCTATCATTGTGCAGAGTTAAGTTTCCTCTTTAGATTAAGCCCAAGAACAAGTTCTAACTCGATCTGTACTGAAAATTATAGTGTTGTAAAGTTGGCTACTCAATCGGTTTGTAAAGGGGGAATTTTTCCAGAATCCGATTTCGAATTCCGTCGATTCGAGCAATTCCGGTGAGTTTCTTTCAAATTCTTCCGATGATGCTAACCGATTATGCATTGTCGACCAACCCATTGTATCAATTTGATTTATTATGCACTAGATTTGGAGAATTTGCTAGAATTGAATTCGGAAGCCCAAACTAAACCCTACCTTCTTTACTTTCAGTGGGCTAGTTTTTTTTTTCTTTGTCAATGTAAAAGGGATGAACTATAAACCCTTCATTTTGTTTCGTTTCGAACCTTTCATTTCCAGTTGCGAACCTTGACTTATTTATTTAATGGTAATTGTTGTTCAGCTTTCGATATTTGCTTTCCTATTTTGCCATATTCCACACCCAACATCCCTTTTGAAGCCAAACCACACCCACCAGAGAAGTGTGAGGTCTTGAGACCCGGGATGATCTTACTACGAGAGTACCTGAAGGAGTTAGGTGTGAAGGAAGGAAATTTTTACACCCCTACCTTCAAGAATGGTTCAACCATGAAGGTGAAGATCATGTGCCTAGGTAAGAAGTGGGACCACACCACCAAGAGCTATGAAGAGGTGGAGGTGCCGCCAATCCCGGAGGAACTACAGACCATCATTAGAGCTGCAGTTAAGGCAGCACAAGAATTGGAGGATGAGCCCGTCCCAGACCTAACCTCCGACGTGTGCATCATCAACTTCTATGGAAAGGAGGGTAAGCTAGGGATGCACCAAGACAAGGATGAATCGCCAGAGTCCGTCACTAGAGGAGTTCCAGTAGTGTCCATATCACTTGGAGACGGCGCGGAGTTCTTATTTGGTGATCAAAGGAGGATGGACCTTGCTACCAAGATCCTCCTGAAGTCAGCTACAGGGATCACAGTGTCATACCGAATGCAACATAAACAGCCGACTGTGAAGGTTGTATCGGCTTTATCCCTGATGAAGGAGGTGTCCAGGGGCGCTACCGCCTACTACTGTTATGCCCAGGATCTGAGGACGGATCCGAAGTTCCAGAGCAATGTTCCCATAGTGTCGGAGTACCCCGACGTTTTTCCAGAGGAGCTACCTGGACTACCACCACTGAGAGAGGTTGAATTCAATATCGTCCTCATACCTGGCACAGGACCGATTGCTAAGGCTCCCTACCGGATGGGCCCTGCAGAGATGGTTGAGTTGAAGAAGCAGCTGCAGGAGCTACTAAATAAGGGTTTCATCAGACCCAGTGTCTCACCTTGGGATGCTCCTGTGCTTTTCGTCAAGAAGAATGACGGAAGCATGAGACTCTGCATCGACTATAGGGAGCTGAACAATGTCACGATCAAGAACAAGTACCCACTTCCCAGGATCGATGACTTGTTCGACCAGCTGAGGGGAGCTAAGGTGTTCTCCAAGATTGATCTGCGTTCCGGATATCATCAGATAGCTGTAGCTGAGTCAGATATAAAGAAGACAGCCTTCCGGACCAGATATGGCCACTACGAGTTCACAGTGATGCCGTTTGGACTGACCAATGCACCCGCAAGATTCATGGATCTGATGTAGAGAGTCTTCCAAGCCCAGTTGGATAAGTCAGTAGTCGTGTTCATAGACGACATCTTGGTATTCTCCAAGAGTCGGGAGGAACACGAGCAGTATTTGAGGACAGCCTTGCAGACTCTGAGAGAGAAGAAACTATATGCCAAGTTCAGCAAGTGTGAATTCTGGCTGGACAAGGTGTCATTTCTTGGACATGTGATCTCAGCTGAGGGAGTTTCAGTAGACCCAGCTAAGATTGAGGCAGTGAAGAGCTGGCATAGACCTCGCACTGTGACAGAGGTTAGGAGTTTCCTTGGGTTGGCTGGCTACTATAGACGCTTTGTGAAGGACTTCTCCTGGATAGCCAAGCCCTTGACCTCCCTGATGAAGAAGGACAGCCCGTTTGTATGGATAGAGGCTTGTGAGGTCTTCTTTCAGGCGTTGAAGGACGCCTTGACCACAACTCCAGTATTAGTGATCCCTAAGGGGAACGAGGGATACGAGGTGTATTGTGATGCTTCAGGCAGAGGGATTGGTGGGGTACTGATGCAGAATGGCAGAGTGGTAGCGTACGCTTCTTGACAGCTGAAGAAGCACGAAGAAAATTACCCACACACGACCTAGAGCTCCTCGCATAGTCTTCGCCTTGAAGATCTGGCGACATTACTTGTATGGAGCCACAGTCTGGATTATGACAGACCATAAGAGTTTGAAGTACATCTGAACCCAGAAGGAGCTGAACCTGAGACAGCGACGATGGGTCGAGCTACTGGCTGATTATGACATCAACCTTCAGTACACTGAAGGTAAAGGGAATGTCGTGGCAGACGCTCTGAGCAGGAGAGCATACTCACTCCTAGCTTTGACAGAGACGACCACGATAGCTGAGGAGATATACGCAGCCCAGCATAGTGATGTATACCTGCAGGGCGTCAGGCAGAAGTTAGCAGACGGTATGACTGATGGTCTGAAGTATGAGTACGAGCTAGACAGCGAGGGACACCTTCGAGTCAGAGGAAGACTCTGCGTTCCTCATGATGTGACAGAACTTCAGACCAGGATTCTCTCTGAGGCTCATTCCTCTACATTATCAATACACCCTGGAGCCACCAAGATGTACAAGGATTTGAAGCAGTTATTCTGGTGGAGCGGGATGAAGAGGGATGTAGCAGACTTCGTCTCCCGATGCCTCACCTGTTAGAAGGTGAAGTTTGAGCATCGTCGACCAGGGGGCCAGATTCAGTCACTACCAGTACCGTGCTGGAAGTTTGACGACATCAGCATGGATTTTGTGGTCGGTCTCCCTTCAGCTAGAGGCGGACTGAATTCTATTTGGGTGATAGTCGATAGGTTGACCAAGACAGCCAGGTTTATACCTATCAAGGACACATGGAAGGTGCCCAAGCTGGCTGAGGTGTTCACCACAGAGCACATCCGGTACCATGGGGTACCGAAGACGATTGTCTCCGATCGTGACACACGTTTCCTCAGTAGATTTTGGCGTCAGGTGCAGGAGGCGTTTGGTACTCAGCTACGCCTTAGCACAGCCTTTCACCCTCAGACTGATGGGCAGACTGAGAGGACGATTCAGACGCTAGAGGATATGCTGCGAGCAGTTGCTCTAGATTATCAGGGGAGTTGAGTAGAGCGTCTACACCTGGTGGAGTTCTCCTACAATAACTCCTACCACTCGTCTATCGGCATGGCACCATTCCAGGCTCTATATGGCAGGCCGTGCCGGATCCCCTTATCATGGAGTGACCCTACCGAGGCAGTCCTGATTGGGCCCGAGTATGTTCAGACACTGCAGGATGACGTCAGAGTTATCCAGCAGCACATGAGGGCAGCGCAGTCTAGACAGAAATCCTATGGGGATCAGCGCACCAGAGAGCTAGAGTTTCAGTTGGGTGACATGGTTTTCTTACGGGTGTTTGATGAGAGGGATATTCAGATTTGGGATGAGGGGGAAGCTAAGCCCTAAGTATGTCGGTCCGTACATGATTACGGAGCGAGTGGGCCCAATTGCTTACAGACTAGAGCTACCAGCGGAGTTAGGGAAGGTACACGACGTGTTTCATGTATCTCAGTTGAAGAAGTATATGCCTGACCCTTCTCACGTACTGCAGCCAGAGAGATTGGAGATTGAGCCTACACTGAGGTGTGAGGAGACTCCTATTCGGATCTTGGACACGAAGGTCCGAGAAACGAGAGGCAGGTTAGTCAAATTGGTGAAAGTTCTTTGGGAGCATCATGGGGTTGAGGAAGCTACTTGGGAGACTGAGGACTCCATGAGAGTGAAGTACCCACATCTATTCACATGATGTTTTCCTATCCTGCTGTGATTCACATTAGTAGCGGTACGAGGGCGCACCTTAGCTCTTTTAAGGGGGATATACGGGCATACTCCTCCTTCGTTATCTCATCCAGATTATGCCCTGTTGCATTATTAGTAGAGGGAGAACATTATTAGTAGAGTGAGAGGTGTATGTATGTACGTAGTTTTACATTATGGCACGGTAGTATTTGACGTTTGATTTAGTATATCTTGGTATATTTTGATTCAATTTTATATTTTGATTCAGTTTGATTTGATTCTGAGTAATCTCGAGTGGGAATGGATGGAAATTAAGGATTGGATTGGTATGGAGAAATTCGTTGGAATTATGATCGTCTCAAGTTGAGGTTTAAACTTCGAGGCGAAGTTTCTTTTGAGGGGGATATACTGAAATACCCCTAAATTAAAATTAATTTAGGGGATTTCTTTTATTAAAACCGTAAATAATACCATTAATTATTACCATATATTATTATATAGTATTATGAATTTAATAATAATATTTATAAGTCAATAAATCTTGGAAAAATTTCTAAACACTCCAACTATATTATAAAGATTTTAGAAAGAGTTGGAACATTGTTTTGAAACATAAAAGTCAATATAAAATTCTAGAAACCCTAAAGCTTCTCAAGCCTTGCTAGGGTTGACTTTTTGAGAATGGTCAAACCAGCCCATGAAACCTATACCAATAAATAGGTTATGGAAAACCATGAAGATCGATAAAAAGAACGTCAAAAACGGATCATCCTAGCCAAAGTTATGATAAAATGAAGTTTAGAGCCAAAATTTTGAAAAAAATGCTGATGTGGCAAGTTTGCTGACTCACCCGCGCGCCTCGGGATACGCGCCCAACACTTAGCCTATTTTATTCCCTTGTTTTCCGGTAACCGATACCAGATTTTTCCCTAACTTGTGACCTTCATAACTTTCTTATCTTTTGGAATTTTTGAGTGCCGTCTTCTTTGTTGTCTTATCCTACACTTCCTCTTTACAACCATAACTCGCACTAAACCTAGTTCATCCTAAATCAACCGGAAATTCGATCCAAAGTAGCCACCCTGTGAAACTGAAACCGCAGATTCCAGTTTTCCTTCGATTTCAGGTAAGATTCGTCTTGCCATAACTTTCTCATCTTTCAACCAAATTTCGATTTCTTCAGCTAGTTGTGTAGCCCTTTAATCCCACTACAACTTCTGTGTTGATGACCAAGGCTGATTCATAACCGATTGGGAGAGCGAGACGTCTAAAGTTCTCGATTCAACCACTGCATAAAATCATACCGAAACACAAGGTATAAACTCGTAACTTTCGGCTCCGATTTCTTTATGTGTAGTTCAAGTTAGGGTGAGTTCTTGCTATCATTGTGTAGAGTTAAGTTTCCTCTTTAGATTAAGCCCAAGAACAAGTTCTAACTCGATCTATACTGAAAATTATAGCGTTGTAAAGTTGGATACTCAATCGGTTTGTAAAGGGGGAATTTTTCTAGAATCCGATTTCGAATTCCGTTGATTCGAGCAATTCCGGTGAGTTTCTTTCAAATTCTTCCGATGATGCTAACCGATTATGCATTGTCGACCAACCCATTTTATCAATTTGATTTATTATGCACTAGATTTGGAGAATTTGCTAGAATTGAATTCGGAAGCCCAAACTAAACCCTAACCTCGAACCAGAATCGAAAACCATTGAATTCTGCATGTTAGCTAGCGAATTTGGTATCATTAGAACCGGAATTGAATTTCGAAACCATAGAAACAAAAATAATTGAATTTGGTTCTGTAGATTTTGAGGAAAACGCGATTTAGTACTCGGGTATCGAATTGTAATCGCTGAAGAACTAGAGATTCAGGGACCGTCCGATCGGGTTCTAAAGATCTGGACGGTCGAGATTAGATCGTGGATTATAAAGAGTATTTTCAGTTTTATAATATTTCAGGTTTTAACTCTAACTTGTTGAATTTAGTTAATGGCCTTCCCGAATGTGTTTTGACTTGAAATTTTAACCATAGATTCCTTACAAAATCTAGTTTATTTTGATGTAAATTAATATGGTTTTGGAGTTTTTAAACGTAAGTTATGATTTTTGCAAGTTACGGGTTTTCTGGGATTATTTGGTTAATTTAAAAAGATATTTTTATGAAATAAAAATTTTATAATATGTATAAAATGTTATAGTTACCGTATATTAAATTTGGGAATTTTTGGACAATGGTAAGTGGGTTTAACAATTGTGTTTATGAGTTTTTCATAAGAATAACTTATAATATATGGTTTTTAATGAAACCAAAAATTAAAGTATGGTTTGTTAATAAACTTTTAAGCTGGGTAAGATAAGGAAAAGTAAATTAACATTTTTATAACAGTATGTTTATAAATGTTTTGGGTAATAGCTTTTAAGAGGGGTGAAATTATTTACATATATGTATATATACTTATATGGAAGAATTAAAATAGAAACTTACGTTAAATCAAGGAATTTAATTATTCTACATCTTATTTATTATATTATATGGGAGTTAATATTCTTGATTAAAACTAAGGAATATATATTTTCACATATATAAAAAGGGAATAAAGTAGTAACTTAGAGTAAAACAGGGAGCTAATAAATTAACACTTATATTAACTAAATATTATAAGAGCTAGTGTCCTAAGATATAGTAAAAGGAATACTTTATGAAACATACATGGAATGCAGATAAATGTTGAAGTAATAAGATAATTTAAATACAATAAGCTACATAGGGGATGTCTTAATTGAATTCTAATACAGGTATACGTATATATATATTAAATAAATAAAGGGAAACACTCTATTTTATAAACCGTATATCGGTTGTGGTTATGCCTAAAAGTTATTAAACATAATTAAATACAATAAAATTTCTTTAAAATGTTATGGATAGATCTTAATACTTAAAGATATATATATATGTAAATAAATACATTAAAATAGATGAGGGAAATAACATTCCTTGTGATAGTTATAATAAGAAGAATATATATATTAAACTTTAGGATTTTAATCGGCGTGTAATTAAATAGTCATTAATAACTTAAGGGTTTAATTACACAACATAATCGTAACACGGTCTTGGGCCAACCTACTGGGCCCAAGTCTATGAACTCCAAAAGGCCACTTAAACAATTCAAGGAGAGGTTGGGCCACTCTCAGGGTTAATCCTAAATCGTTCCAGTTTAAATGAAGTGGGCCTAACAAAGATTTAATTAACGAAACCTAGCCCAAATCCTTGTGAGGGAATAATGTTAAACCTGGAACTATAAATTAGTAAGAATAGAAGGTTGTTTAGTTTATAAGTCCCTTAACTGATCGACACTTGGAACACATTAATTGTAGGTTACTATTGGGGGAACACTCATTCAAAGTTAATTATTGTTCTTCACATACCAGGTACGATTTCTCATACTCTTATGCTATGCTAACAAGACTTAAGGGATGTTTTTTTGGCAAACGCTAATTGAGCTTAAATGGATTTTCTAAAAGGAATTGGTTGTGTGACTAACTCAGCTTGTGTGACTAACTGAGCCTTGAATGTGAAACTTACATGTGTATTGGTTCCTTCTATTTGGTTCTTCCATTAAACATTAACTGCTTAGGGTTTACGCTTCTGCACTCTGTAGGACTGAGTGTTTTGGTATTGCTCTGGGTAGTTAGTGATCTAGTGGGAATTTGGAAAAGGTCAATTTTGGTAAATTCTTCTTTTGACTCTGGATATCGTTTCATCCATGAGCTGGTTCTTGAGGTTTCGACGTGCGCGCGTCTTCAATGGTAACAGTGAGGGGCTGTATATCCCCTGTCACAAAAAGGGACGTAGTAGACAGTGAGGGGCTGTATATCCCCTGTCCTAAAAGGACGTACTTGGCGGTGGGGGCCATCTCTCCCAGTTGATTTATTCCACTCTTGAGTTATTGGTTCTTGGATCTATCTTTTCATTCCTAGTCCTTCGTGACTATCTGAGTCTTTCTACTCCTAACTGGAATTGGATTTAACTAAGGCGCTGGATGTTCGCTAACACATGGGTTGTTTTTGTTTCACTAACTTTACCTTTTATGTTATTTATCTTTATTCTTAACTTGTTATCTTGATTTGGTGATTTGTGGAATGCCTTGCTCCTCTGTGTGGTTTAAGTGATTGTTTTCAAGCTAATATTTATTTAAGAGTTGTATTATAAGTTTTTTTTGGAGGATCGTACCAGTTCCATTCCAGGGAACTGACCTACCCCTTTCGGGGTGGGCTGCTTGGTTTTATCTTGCAGGTACGAGTTATTTTACAGGTGGCCACGAAGAGAACGAGTGATTGGGATGGGATTAGGTTTTGTGGAGAGTTTATGTGTTTTTATTTCTGCTTTATTTTTGTTAAGTTTTCTCGAGGTTCAGGCCGTGACAATTGTAATCTTTAAGTTGTAATTGGTGAGGTTTGGTGTCGGGTGTTTGGAACCCGATGGTCTGTACGCCTTTAGTATTTTATTTCCGCTATAAATATGTTAAATAGGGGCGTTACAAATATATACATTCCATATGTCGTGAGGGGAGACTACCATTACGTTGGATGACATACCTCTGTTATCTAGACTACCTATAGACAGACGACCAGTGACTGGTAGTACACATAGAGACCGAGGAGCGTTGTGCGGCGATCTTCTTGGTGGTCGACCCGCAGATCTCGGATATCACAGTAGGATCGGGCTCACTCGGTTGGGCACTACGTTTAGTCAGTTACCTCCTGATGCGGATGAGGTGACAGTGATGAGGCACACCAAAGCATACATACTGATGTTGTTGGGTGACACCATATTTGCTGATTGGTTTGGGAACCAGGTTCACCTGATGTTCTTGCAGCTCCTGTAGGACTTCGATGAGGCTGGTCAGTATAGCTGGGGTCCGCCTGTCTTGCATGGTTATACTGGCAGTTGTGTCTGGCGTCCGATGCTGGGGATAGTGGCATTGCTAGCGCACTAGTGATTCTATATGTTTGGGCGCGGGAGAGATTTCCTTACATTGCTCCCATCCGTCTCGCTTAACCACCTACATCTCTTCCGCATGCTGCTCGTTGGAATGTTGACTTTGACGTGACCATCCACTATACGCATGTCCTCACACACTACAAAGAGACATTTAACAAGCAGACTCTAAATCAGGTTAGTGTCTTTTTTGTGTTTGTTGTTGTTGTCGCATCCTTTTGTTAACATAGTGCCTCTAACATTTTCTTCTTCTTTTAGATTGTCTGGAAGCCCTACACTAAGGAGATGATATAATCTCTCCCTGCATATTGTTTGTCCGGTTGTCACATTGCACGATCTCGGGTACTACGTATATGTTTTAATATAGTGTGGCATCTCCTAGATTGTGTGATGCGGCAGTTTGGCGGGATCCAGTTTCCACCGTCTGATCATAGCACACATGGGGACAATCCAAGAGAGTAGACCTCCACAACATAGACTTGAGAGGCCAAACAGATTGGAACTGGGTAACTCATCATTCAAATTACATCGTCTTATGGAACCCATGCACAAAGAGGGTAGTTGAGCTTCAAATGGATGATGCGTAAGATGAGTGGTTCAGTCGCAATACGAGGAGGTACATTGGGCACAATTGAGCATTGTTGGGGCACTGGTGAGTAAACTTAACTTTACTTATTTTAGTTTTATTTTAGTACATATCATTTTTATGTTATCATGTGATGAATTGTGTTGTAGGGTGAGACCACAAATGAGGTCATCGGCATGTTTGAGGTGATGCAAGTCGATGACGCTCTTACCAGACTATGGGTGATGAAAGACAAGTACAACAACACATACTATGTCTTACCCCAGCCACAACAGGTCCTTAGTAATGTCCCTTTCGATCAAGCTATTGACCATGAGCCAAAGGAACAAGATCATGGTGGAAGACAAGGGCGTGGTCGTCGTGTGCGTGGTTAAGGAAGAGGAAGAGAACGTACAGGTGGTTGAGCTATTGAGCCAGACCATCATCAGGAGGGTGATGCATTCAACATCGCGAGTAGCATGCCTATATCTCAGATCGACAATGATCCTACTCAGTAGGTTGACACCATTGGGTTTGCTTACTATGGGAACAGCTCAGCCGTTCACGCGACATCATCTTCCGGTGTTGGCACAAGCATAGATGTAGACTATTCGATGCCGGCTGAAGACCTTGGCTTGTGTTCTACTTCTACATTCGGAGCTCCTCTTTCTTGGCATCATCATGATGTAGGAGATTTAGTGGTCGAGCGCTTGATCCTAGTCTTGCATCAGCGATTGAGGATCCTGCACCCAGTGGGCCTGTGACTTATGTTCGTCGTAGACGTATATGATGTAGCTTTGAATTTTGTTACATTTTGTAAACAACTGGAATTAGAGGTTATATAATTTAGTTTATGCATTCTATCTTGTAAACAATAATTGGTTTATGTGTCAATTTATTTTGTTTCAGTTATGTTATGTCCATGACACTATGTTGAAGTTTTGGATTACGGATAGATGTTGAGTATCTTGATTGTGTGAAAGTTGATAATATGTACATGTCGTGTGTTGATCCATAGTGGTGCTCCAACACTTAAAATTTTTGCAAGTGTTGTAAATAGGCGAAATCGTCTCTTGACGATTTTAGTAGTTATAGGCGTCCAGTGAACCAAAGAAGAAATTGTCTTCTTTAAAGACAATAAAACCGTCTTTTGAACAAACGAGTTTCTTCCTCATCCGTTACGCTGAGTCAGAAGCTGATGTGGCGCGTCCAAAATTAATGAAATCCCGAAAGTATTATTTTAGGAATTAGTTTTGGGTGGAATTTAAGAAGGGAGTTTTTTTCATAAAGAATTGTTATTTCAAATTTTGTTTGTAACAAAAAATAAGGGAAAATTACATCCCTCACCCATAATGTTTGGTGAAATTACACACCCCACCCACAAGGTTTCAAAAATTACTTCCCCACCCATGTGATTTCCATTGTTTTACATTCGGCAACTTTCTAAGTTTCGTTTATCTTAAATGATGCTTAAATGTTGTCCAAAATTGATGAAACTTTACATGGGCGATCCTAAAGTGTTATATTTTGGTCCAGTGTGAAATCTAAAGTTTTTTAAACTCATATGTGATCCGGGGGACCCAATGAAACATGTGACATGTGAACGTGTTTTCATTGGGTCCCACAGGTCATATATGAGCTTGAAAAACTTTGGATTTGGCATTGGACAAAAATATAACACCTTAGCATCATTCATAGACCTGACAATTTTGACCCAACCCGGCCGAAACCCAACCCGAACCCAACCCATACTCCTGCGGGTTAGGGTCTTAATTATTGACCCATTTATTTTTTGGGTTGGGTTAGGGTAATAAGCTAATTTTGTGGGTTGAGTTAGAGTAAAGATCTAAACCCATGACCCAACCCGAAACCCAAAAATATACTAGTTTATAATAAAAGATAAAAATATTAATTCACATTATATATTATTTTTAGATCAAAATATACCATAGCCTTAAGCCCAAGTGCAATTGAACTATCCACACTTTAATAATATAACACAATCTTAACTAAGCAGACAACCCAACCAGCTACATATCAAACAAAGGCCCAACGAGAACTTAACATAATGTTGAAAACCCTAATGCTCTCGTCTTGCAAACTAACATCCATCTTTATTCTCCACGCCGCTGGTCATGTCTATGTCGCTCTTCATCTTTGTCCAAGGTTTGTTTTTCCTATTCTCACTGCCATTACGTTATTGAGAACGTAGGTATGTTTAGATTATCTAGAAACGTAAACAAAAGTAGGTGATATATATTTTTTGTAAGTAGGATCTTGATTATAGACCTCTTAGTAAATTCTGAAGCCAGCAATACAAATAGTGTGCTGCATAAAAGTTCCTTAACTGTTGGTAACGATTAAGTATAGTAATTGTGATTGTACTTTTCTTAGGCATGAGCACTCAGTTTAAACAGATGTAATTTTTTAAAACTACCAGTCATAGTTTGAAGCTTTGAGCACTCAGTTTATAAATTATTTCTAATTTTAGATTATTTGTCTTAAGTGTATTTCTCTAATGCATAATGAAGATTTTCTTTTTTGTTCCCTTTTTTTATTAAGGGCATTAGGCATGTGCATATCTAGATAGGATTTCTCCCCAACAGAGGTAGATCTCTAGGCTCAGAATGATAATAAAAAACTTATGTAAAAAGTATGAGTTATTCTATTCATGGGAAATTAGTGCAGTACTTTAGATTCTTCACATAACATGGAATTCATTTAAAGTTGGGTCGATCAAGCAAGATTTACTACTCTTTCTTTTGTTCCATCATGATTAGTGTGCCAGCTAGCACTGGATGTTTTTGGATTTTTTTAATTTCTTCTCCTAATCCATCTAAATTATTGTATGCTTAAAAATGGGTTGGGTGGGTTGGGTTAGGGTTGAAGGATTTTGAGTGGGTTGGGTTAGGGTCATGATTTTTCAACCCATCCATTTTTGGGTTGGGTTGGGTTGATGATATTTTAAACGGGTTGGGTTAGGGTTGATATCAACCCGACCTATCGACCCAAATTGTCAGGTCTAATCGTTCATGTAAAGTTTCATCAATTTTGGACAACATTTAAGCATCTTTTAAGTTGAACAAAAATTAGAAAAGTTGCCGAATATAAAACAGGGGAAACCACATAGGTGGGAAAAATAATTTTTAAAACCTCATGGTAGGAGTGTGTAATTTCACAAAAAGTGATGGGGTGAGGACTTAATTTTCCCAAATAACTAAAATATGATTGGATAATTTTTTTTTCTTTTCCGGACAGACACCGCTACTATCGTGTGGTCTATCCTCGCAAAACCTCGCCTGCGCTGGGAGGCGGGGAGCTATCCATGGCGGTTGCGCGGGCATCGAAGTTAGTGGTTGCTCTGCACATATCTCCACTGTACGAACGTTTAGTTCCCCCGCTTTATCATTATCCCTTTCCTCCTGAACGACTGGTCAAGCTCAGAAAATCAATAAGGTTTCGCTGTTTTCACGACGGCGTTGTGCGCAATGAACCTGCTGTTCGCAGCCCTGATGTCGTTGCGTCCGAGTACTCCGACTTGAACCTGTCATACACCTCCTATCAAGTAAGTACCGGTATTATTTCCTTTATTTCATCTCCTCTTTCTCATAGTATCATCCTGAGCATTTTAACCGAACACAATGGGGAAATGAAGTAGAGTTTGATAATTACGGTTTTGCTATGGTGATTATGACAAGAGCAGGAGCTCGGTCATGTTCGAATCCGTCAACATGTCAATCCTCTGAGCTCCTCTTTCTCCGTGAGTGGTTTATAGTCTTTATCTCAAATGAAGTAGTTATTACGTCATCATTTTCGTCAGAATTCGGAATCTGTGTTTAACTCTATAAACTCTTGAACTTGAATTTTGACAGGTGCCTGCCGAAATACCAGACTGGAACGCTGTCTTTGGAGACGCCACATTGCCTCTAATGGTGGATATAGGCTGTGGTATGCTCTCCTGCTGATAATTATGTAATTTCATATGTTATTTTTTGTCATAAGGAGAAAACATTCCATTCCTCCTTGGACGTGAAATGTAGTCCTGCTATAGCCTCTAAAGTTCGGCTGGACAAATGATTAGAGATGCAATTTGCAAACCTCTTCTGAGTCTAACTCCAATTTATAGGCTTTCTGCTCTTTTCTAGCCGACACACTTACTGTTTGTGTGTTTTCTCACCATTTGACATTGAACCATGGAATTAGAGTTCGAAAACTAGTTGACATGCTACTGATATTGTAGCTGCAGCTTGAAATCTAACAAAGATATAATTGCTTGCCTGGAAATTTTGATTCACGTAGGTACCTGGAAGAACGTAGTAAATTTGTTGAACCATGTGAGAGGGATGCTTGAAATACAGAAGCCTTGACCTCTTATTTAATGTCGAGCTTTAAAAGTGGTTTGTCATTACAATGTTAGCTTGTGCGTTTACAACCTTAATCTTAAGCGACATTGGCATCAAGTTGTACCTAGGAAATTGTTGTTGGGATCGTTGAAGGATCGTTTTACACTCTTACTAGTAATATTAATGACTGCCATATGATGACAATCAAGAAACAAAGAGCAGTTTTAAATCATATATATAAAGTAAGAAACTGTAGTACATCTTTTCCCCATCTGGAATCCCATATCTGTTATTTGGAGTTTGGTATGCAAAGTGGTGTGGTGGTTATCCTAACAAGGCCTTTAATCAGGGGTGTTTATGTCCGGTTAATAGCATTGTTGGTTAGCCAAACTTCCAAACCGTAACCTATTCTCTTAGAAGCAGTTAACCGGGACTGGTTAAACGTTACTTTTTTGTACAATATTACCAGTTAACTGTAAAACAGGAAACATTGAAATTTATATATTTTTCTTTTGATAATAGTACTAAAAGTATGACTTTACCAATTTCTGTGCAATTTAAGACTGATAACTGTCAGTTTCAGTATAGTTTTTTTAGCTCTAGTATGGTTTTATCAGTAATCATATAAGTTTTTTTGTTATTTTTATAAAATATGATTTTTGTAAAGAAAAGCTTAACCAATTTTTCTGGTCTACCTGTTTGCAGAAAAGTAATAACTGGAACCTCGTTATTTAAAACCAAACAGTCAAATGATTGGTTACAGAATTTCTGGTTCTGCTTTGCCGGTTTCAGTTTCAGTTTGGCAGTTCTGGTTTTTGATGAACACCCTATCTTTAATGCAAAGGTTACAGAGGATAACTCTACTATTATGGTGGTACTATGAATGTCACGATTGTTTCGTTGGCTGGTGGCTGCTAACGGTATTTCAACCAGTACTCCCCTATTTTTCTGCTCACTAGAATTATTCTGTGAATCTGGTATCTTCCTTTATTCATGACCACCATAACCTTTTACTATCTTCATTTTATAGCTCAGGAGTACTTTTGTTTATCTGCTCGGTACATATGTTGTATCATCATGATTAGCCAGGAAAACCATGGAGAGAAAAATAGTTCCTTTTGGACACATGTGTAAATATTATAACTAAGTCTGCTTTTCATAAAGTGTACTAGTTAGTAATTAGCTGAGTTTTAGATTCATGTGTTGTGCACTGAAGTCTATCTCATTCAAGGTCAGTATCAGGAGGAAGTAGAATTTGCGGAGGCCGTGTTAGCAATGCAAACAATACAACCAGTGGAGAGGATATCAGTATTTCTCAATTAGCCTGTCCTCAAGGGATTTTTAGTTACTACTTACCACAAGGGTTGGGACTGAGATTATGGGATTAGAATGGACTCTCTTTCTATCACATATTTGGCAATGTGTTGTCACAAATATAATAAAATGGAATGTCTGACCAGCTCCCATGCGTTGCTAGACTATGATGACTACAAAGGTAATAAATAGAAAAAGGAAGAATCGTTATACAACTCACTTTAAATTGTCCTTTCCCTTACTTGCCAACAGTGTTACAGTGAATGATCGTTAAGAATGAATATATTTGAGTTCGACTACCTTACTGTCTAGAACTGCTTTTGGAAGGGGATGGTCTTATTTGTGCTGCAGTCATGCTTTTTAAAACCAACAAAGGTGAAATTTTGCTCTTAATGTAATTAAACAATTCTTTTTTGTCACATCTGTTCCTCAAACATGAGATGTCATGGCATTGGACGCATATGGGAATTGAGATGGATAGTCAGTGGGGAATAAAAAGGGAAGTAGACTTTTAAAAGATGCACCTTCACATTTGTGTGTACCAGAGGGTCATGTTCCCTGTGCTACAGTTGCTTGAGGATGTTATATACAGGCCTTCATTCAGAATTGAAAAGCATTGCTGCCTACACGTAATCCTCCTAAAAGCTTGTCTTGTGCAGGATGTGCGTGTGAATTTTAGTGTCATAACTAATAACAAGTTGATACAATAATTACCATTTACCTTTTGTCCATCGTTCTTTAGGGGTTTAGTGTGCTTGTTGCCTTGTCTAGCATCTACTTGATTGTTAATGAGGGCCAAGTGTGGTCTTCTAATAGTGTAGTAGCAATACAATGTGTATAATGTCTAATGCTAATAACTTCTCAGGTAGTGGGAGATTTCTATTATGGCTTGCCAAAAGAAATAATTCAAGAAATTACTTGGGTCTCGAAATACGGCAAAAAGTATGGGAGTAAACGTCTGGGTAACTTTTTCTTAATTTCTTGCTTTCTTCCTTCCCTTCTGTTGTGTTCTTTTTATGCTTGACAGCTTTGTGAAATTCAGAACATTTTTTAATTGTTTCTGTTATGTCCAGCTGGTAAAACGTGCAAATCACTGGGTAGAAGAGCTGGCTCTAAATAATGCGTAAGAGTTCCTCCTCATCCCTCTATTTAAGCAACAACAATATCCAACAATATAAGGGTTTTTGCTTAGTGACTCAATTATGCATTGAAACTCATGGCAGGCATTTCATATTTGCAAATGCGACTATATCATTCCAGAAGTTGGTATCGTCTTACCCTGGACCGCTGTCATTTGTCTCAATCTTGGTAAATTTTTTACATTAGGCCGGCTACATTTGCTGGTGGTTGGAACTTTTTTTTGTTAGTCGTTTGCTTATAGTTTAGATCAATAACAGTTTTGTTGCTTTTAACCCGCAGTGTCCTGATCCTCACTTTAAAAGGAAGTATCATAAAAGAAGAATGGTTCAGAAGAGTCTGGTGGATTCTATTGTGCAAAATCTTGCTCCCGGAGGACAGGTAATTTCTATATCGAGTCCTGATCCTTTCTTCTCCATTATAAAAGAGGAAATCATTTCTCATTCCCTTTGCTCTTTCTCATCCATCTGTGCTACCTCTTTTCATCTTCCCTGATATTTCTCTGTGTTACCATTAAAACTTCTTTTTGACTCTGGGATCTAGGTCTGAAAATTACTGTCAAGAATTATTAGTTTCCTTAATTTTATGAAGTGAACTCACTATTGAATTGAGAAGTTTTCTGATTTCTCCGTTTCTTGATTCTGCCTGGCTAAAACAGATCTTTGTGCAGTCCGACGTGTTTGAAGTGGCGGACGACATGAGGGTTCAGTTTGATGATTTTGCTGATAACAAACTGCAACATCCAACTGCGAAGTGTGATCAAGATGGATGGTTGTTGCACAACCCGATTGGCATTAGAACGGAGAGAGAAATCCATGCCGAGCTTGAAGGTGCACAAATGTATAGAAGGCTGTATCAGAAAGTATGATTGGTCAACATCATGCGCAGTGCCCTTTACCAGGACATTTCTGTTTCCTTCTAATTTTAGTGTTCTCATGGGATATGTACTAGTAATGTGTTCTTTAGCTAGATTATGCTTTTTCGGTGTTAGAAATGGAAATCTGGTTTCGGTGTAGTGGTAAATCGATAACAACCCAATATTTAGAGCTACTGTTTTATTGATATAGGACTGAGACCATAAGTGGGTACTCATTAAACAGCACTAGACAATGAGAAAATATGGAAATTGAAGAAGGGACAACACAGACATGCCTGCCTATTTCTGAAAAAAAAAAAAACCAGTCTACATCGTAGAGGCCACAACTAAATGATATTCTTAATGTCCCCCTCTTTCTCTACCATTTGCCTTAAATGGCTAGGAGTTGCTCGGTAAGGGGTAAGAGTAGTACGTGCATTATAGTTAGTCCCCTAGGACTATTCGCAGGCCCACATAGCTGGGACACGGGCCAAGCATGCCTTCTTCTCGGTCAATCTACAAACTGACCAATCAGCCCTCCTAGTGATCTCATCAATCCTCCATGTTAACAACCACTTTGTCCCCAAGGTGGTGTAAGCCAAAAGAATATAAGTTATAGACATTCCCATATCGGGCTCCTAGGCGTAGATCTGTCAAACGGGTTACCCGTTCAGGTTTTGGGTCATATTTTTTCTGGTCAATATCCGTTCGGGTCATTTAATTTTCGGGTCATTTCGGGTTCGGGTCATTCGGGTTCGGGTCAAATTGGGTTCGGGTTGTAATAGTGTCAGATAGAATCGGGTTTCGGTTAATTCGGGTTATGGTTAATATTTTTTGACAAAACTTTAAATAAATATATACCTAATTTCTATAAGAATATACTACATGTAAATTACAGAAAAGTCAATACAATGCATATTTTGAATTTCATTCGGATTTAATAAGTTTGAATCAAGTTTTTTGTCATATTTATTTAAGTCATTCAGGTTTGGGACAATTTATGATCACTATTATTTCATGTTATTCGAGTTTGGCTAACTTTTAATTACTATTATTTCGGGTATTTTGGGGTTCGGGTTATAAATTTTTCGGGTCATTTCGGGTTCGGGTCATTTGGGTTTTACCCAATCGGGTTTCGGGTTTATTATATTTAAATATTTTCGGGTTTCAATCGGGTTTCGGGTTCAGATAAAACGGACGGGTTTTCGGGTTGGGTCAAATTTTGACAGCTCTACCTAGGCGTATTGGTTGTAGTGTGTTGTTACTCACGTTCTCCAACTGAGGGTTCTCCTCTAGGTTTCACGACAAGGACCGCTGCCTTAGTTTCAAGTTACCCCCTGTTTTACGCTTTTCGTCATCCCTCCCTTGTTGAACTGCCCCTTGTCCCCAAGGTGATGCTCATAGGACTTTCTCCTTTGTGTTGTGAAGTTGAAGGGCAAATTCTAGAAAGATAAAACATCCAGGTTGATTAGTCTATTAAGTGTCTCCATAGGGTTCTTGCTATCATCCCCTGATTTAGAATGGGGCAAATATCTTTCTTCTTTTATCTGGCCTAGTACCTGATTATAAGTAAGATCTACACATGGTAATTGTGGGTTGGGCCCAATTGGTTGCCCTAGCACTGCACGTGATGATTGCCTCCCCTTTAAAAATCACCTCAACCTCTTCTTATTATGTGTACTGGATTGTCAATAAACATTGGGCCTGCATATTAGGGGCATTGGCATATTCACTTTCCAGCTACAGATCCACAGAGTCTCTCGATCTAATATGCTACTGGCTAAAATTGGGTTTGGCCTAATCACCTATCTCCCGTCTTGAATAAAGAAGTACCCTATTGACAACTATCTCACGTAACCTACCCTGGTCATCTTCAACCTCACACCTTCTACCATTGATAACAATAGTTCATCGAAACTGCCGTCTATCTCCTATCTCTCTTCTGGTTGTCTTAATTAACTTCAACTGTCACGTCACGCCCATGAGTATTATTTCCACCCTATTGTATCCTTTGGCTAGTAAGTGATAACTGATTCGAACGACCCACCATCCTCGTGGTTCTGAGTTGTGTGTAGTTGGTAGTCTACTCTGCTCCGCTTCTCATCCTTATCTCGACACTGATGTTGTTTTACCGAGTTTCCAGGCTTTCGTGGGTGTGCGATCTTCCTTCTCATGAGCCATCTCCCTTTTGTCTTGTCTCTTCTCCCATTCATGTGGAGTTTCGGCCTAGATCGGTGCATCATCATCCTACACTAGTTTTCAGTTGCAAGTATCCCCACTTTTGTTCTTCTATCATGAACGATTACCCTCCTCCTTTTCTTTTTCTTTTTACGTTGTTTCTTCTTCACCCTTCTCTTTAACATTAAGGCAGAAATTACCTCTGGGCTTCCTCGCATTTGATGTTCAATGGATTTAGCTAATTTCTTCTCCTCTTCTTAAGTCTATGAATGTCGTCAATGATATGGTTACATTCATTTTTCTTCTGTTTTCTGGCTCTGCAACCCCTGGGTCCTTCGAGACCGCTTCTGTTTCTTCTAATTTTCGTTCATCTTCCTTAACTGATTTTTCTTCCAACTACACCTCCACAACCATTGATCTTTTTTTGCACCAACCCTTCTGTCTCTGCCATGTATCATGCATTTTTTGGGTTGTTGGTGCATGCATGTCTGCTTCTATTGGTTCCACTGGTGGTGAATCATTCCTCCTTAATCTCTCTTACCTCTCTGCCTCAAGCTTCTCCATCCTCTTCATTCTCTGCTCACACCTCATGTCTATCTCTCTAGCTCAATTCACCATTCTCTTCTCATTCATCGGCATCCTATCCATCCACGCATCAATATTTTTTGTCCGCCAATTCCCACTTTTTCCCTCCATCACCCACTTGCAAAGCCGACAACTATGATACCAAATGATAAAAACCCAATATTTAAAGCCTTACAAATCATGGAAAGCTACTGTTTTATTGATATAGGACTGAGGCCATAGGTGGGTACCCACTAAACAACACTAGACAATGATAAAATATGGAAATAACAGAAGAGGCAATTAGGACATGCCTGCCTAATTGTGGGGAAAAAAACAAAGCCTAGACCTTAGAGGCCACTACTAATTGATATTGAAATACCCCTAAATTAATCTAAATTAATTTAGAGGATTTATTTTATTAAACCCTAAATAATACTATTAAACATTAAATTATTATATGGTATTATGAATTTAATAATAGGATTTATAAGTCAATAAATCTTGGAAAATTTTTGAGACAATCCAATTATATTATAAAGATTTTAGAAATATTTGGAGCATTGATTGGAATCATAAAAGTCAATATAAAATCATGGAAACCTTAGAGCTCCTTAAGCCTTGCTAGGGTTGACTTTTTGAGAATGGTCAAACCAGCCCATGAAACCTATACCAATAAAAGGTTATGGAAAACCAAGAAGATTGATAATAAGAACGTTACAAACGGATCATCCTAGCCAAAGTTATGATATAATGAAGTTTAGAGCCAAACTTTAGAGGGTTGCTGACGTGGCTAGGGTTTGGTGACTCAGCCGCTGACTCAGACGCGGGCCTCAGCCTTTTTTTCCCCCAAAATCGGCTAAGTCTTCTCAGCCACCTTCAGATCATTGCCCTATTTTCAGACCTAGATTTCTCAGCCGTCTCTTGGTATTTTTGAACTCCATCTTCTTCATTCTCTTCTCATACAAATCTAGTTTCTAACCATTACTCACACTTGACCTAATCCTCTTACATTCGTCACAAAGTCGATCTGAAGTTGCCTCCTCGAGAATTTGCAACCCAGAATTTCCAGAAACCGATTTGATAAGGTAAACTTCGTCTTATCATATCTTCTTCATCCGTGAATGAAAATTCGTGTTCTATAGCTAATTTTGTAGATATTTAACTCATATACAACTTTCATTTTTACACCCAAGGATGATTCTCAATCATTTGGAAGATCGAAGCATCTAAAGTCCCCAACTCGACCACGACAGTGTTCTTGCCCAGAATTTTTCCAGAAACGAAATGGTAAACTCAGATCTTTCGGGATCTATAACTTTCTCCCTAGTTCATTGTTTTTAATGATTCTTCCACCCATGTTTAGAGTTACATACCTAGTTTAAAATGTGGTAGGTTTCGTGGATCGAATCCCTCCCAGTCGGCACGAGTTGACCCGTGAAGTAGCTTACTTGGTCTGCACATAAAATATCAAATTTTCCAGAAAAATTCGAGGTATAAACCTGAAACTTTCGGTTCAGATTTCTTGGCGTATAATAAGAATTAGATCAATATCTTTATATCATCATGTAGAGCTACATGTCCTCTTTTGATTAAGCCCAAAATCTTATCCTAACTCGATCTACACTGTATTTAATAGATCCACAAAGTTCGACCCTCAGCCACTCGTAAAGTCAAAAATTTTCCAGATTTCGAATCATATTTCCTCGCCGGTGCTATTCTGGTACGATTCCGACCAAATTACACCGATGATGTTGTTCGTTTTTGCATTCTCGAACTTACCCAACTGTTAATTTGACACAATACGCATTATATAGAGAGAATTTGTCGAAATTTAAATCAAAAACCGGAAAAACCCTAAGTCGACGAACCCAGATTCGAAATCCCTGCTCCTTGCATTATAGCTAGCGAAATTGGTACCATTGAAACCGTCGTTTAATTTTGAATCCAATGAAACAAAAATAAACGAATTTGGTTCTGTGGATTGAGAGAAATCGAAGGATTTCCATTTGAAATGTAGTAGCCCTTTCTGATGAACTCGCCGATTCTGGGCCGTCCGATCGTAGTTAGGAGGAACGGACGGCCGAGATTAAAACGTAGAAGATTAGTGATATGTTAAGTTAATATAAATTCCAGAATAATACACTAACTTGTTGAATTTATTTGATGATCTTCCCTAATGTATTTTGACATGAAATTTTAACCATAGGTTCCTTATAAAATCTAGTTTATTTTCATGTAAAATAATATGGGTTTTGTGTTTTTAAACATAAGTTATAATTTTTGTAATTTCTGAGTATTATGGATTTATTTAGATAATTAACAAAGAGATTTTTATGAAATAAAAAATTTGTAATATGTCTAAAATATCACAATTACTATATATTAAATTTGAGAATTTTTAGACAAAAGGAAATAGGTCTAAAATTGTTTTTCTAAAATTTTTATAAGTTACCTTATGATATATGGTTTTAATGTAATGAAAATTAAAGTATAGTTGGATAATAAACTTTATAGGTTGAAAATAATATAATAAGGTTAAACTAACATTTAATACAGAATGTTAATAAATATTTTAGGTATGAACTTTAAGTTGAAATAAAGAAATAAAAGAAATAAAGGATTATCTTAGGTTAAATCAAGGAATTAAAGTTTACCTACTTTTATGTTAAATATATACTATAGAAGCTAACATACTAAATTAAAACTAAGGGAAATGCCTTATGTTATAAATCACATATTGGATGAAGATGTGTATACAAGTTAGTAGGAGTAATTAAATACAGTAAAACTACGTAAAGAATGTCTTAAATAAATCTTAATATATAGATAACAAAAGAATAAATAAAAGGAATAAAATACCTTATAGAAAATAGAATATGAAGTAATTAATAAGTTAAAACTTAGGAAAATTTGTAATTAGATTACATAAAATGTTACACAAATAGATCTTATTACATAATCAATAATAAAATAAATGAAACTTTTACATCTAAAGGTGAAGGGGATTAATAAGTCTAGATTTAATCATTTCATAACATTTATAGTATTGAACAATAACCTAATTTTTTAAGATAAAAACATTAAAAGGATTATGATATAAAACTATATTAAACTATGATTAGAATTAATCTAAATAATAATTCTTAAGTTTCTTAGAATTAGATAAGCCATATAAAATACATTTATAACCTTAATTACCAATGTTCAGAATGTGAGTTTATAATTAAGTGATGTATTCAATAGTTAGAACTTATAAAAGGTTTGTAAATAGAAATTAGATACTTAAAACCTTTGAACCTTTAATTAGATGAAACTAAGTTACATAAGAGATTATATTGTTCTACTTTACGACATTGAAAATATTAATATGTCATTTGAATATAAGGTATGAGGATTTTTCAGAATAGATGATCTTATTAAATAATTGATAATTTCACTTATGAATGAGAATTTAATTCTTAGATTAATTTTACCTTATGTTAAGATATAATGTTTATCCTAAAACGCAATAAAGGGATTAATTTATTAAGTTATTCCTTTGAAACCTTAGCTTTTGTAAACACTCTAAAATGTATTTAAGACATAAGTTTATTAAAATTTAGTATAAAAGGATTATACATGGTCTATAGAGAGAATGTGTGTAAAAATAACACAGTTAGGAAATTAAATGTATGTAAGGATACATAAAAATGTTATCTTAAAACACCTTATTATATAGGTAATAATTCAGCAAATAATATACCTGGTGAATACTAAATGTAAGAGTTCGAAAATCCAGGTTAATTAAAATATAGTTATTTCAAGATGAAAAGTAATTGAACATCTTATGACAAAGATTATTAAATGGTTGTAATAGAAAGGGTATTCTGAACTAAAGGTAAAATAATTGAGTTATAGTAAAATGCATCTACAATACTATATATGATTCAAATATACAAGATGTAGATTTTAATTAAATTAAGGGGAAGACTTAATCATAAAGGATTATCTAGTAGATATTGATAAAATACATAATCATTACATTGTGAAATAATAGTATAGTATTCTAAGAAACCCGTCATAGGTCATAATACGAAGTTATCTTAACGTAAGAATAAAGGTATTGAGCTTAAGAATTATTATTGAGATTCTAAGATTAATTGAATAATATAAAATGCACTTAGATATAAGGGTCTCAAAAGTCCTGAATGTGAGAATTATGGTTAAGTATTAGTAAAGTGGATAAGAGTGAAACCATTAACCAGTGTTAATAAAATACATTCCTTGACCTTACAACCTTGGGCTATACAACATTCTAAATAAGTCAAAGGTTATACATAACATTTAAGCGAGGGCTTATAAGATAATTGAGATTTAGAATTCAGAGTGAGGAATTTGTTTAAGTTTAACTTAGGATATAAGTTATTGATAATAAACTATCTTTAATGTTCCTCAGAGTGTTGTAGAATGTTCGCACGAGTCTACTAGAACTGCTACAGCATTAATCAGGTACGATTTCTCGTACTCAAATACTTTTGCTAACGGACTTAAGGAGACGGCTTTGAAAACGCTAACTGACCTTCAATGAATTTCAAAAGGGAAAATTGTTTGTGTGACTAACTCAGCTTGTTGTGACTAACTCAGCTTGATGTGACTAACTGAGCCTTGATTGTACAACTTACATGGTTACTATTCCTTCCTATCTAGTTGTTTGATTAGATATTAACTGCAAAGGGTTTACGCCTCTGCACTCTGTAGGACTGAGTGTTTTGGTATTGCACTTATGCAGTTAATGATCTATTGGGATAGCTAGGAATATGGGAAATTGTCAAATCTTGGTAAATTCTTCCTTTGACTCTGGATATCATTTCATCCATGAGCTGACTCTTTATTGTGACGTGCGCGCGTCTTCACCGATAACTGAGAACGGGTCGGTAACAGCGAAGGGCTGTATATCCCTTGTCCAAAAGGATGTGTATGACACGGAGGGCTGTATATCCCTCGTCCATGTGGACATTTGACTGGTGGTGGGGGGGCAACTCTCCCAATTGGTTTTATTCCACTTTGAGTATGTTTGTCTATGGGAATCAACTTTCAGAAATGGTGGAGACGTAAACTGTCTACCACGGGTTATGGATATTCATATCATTCCTAGTCCTTTGTGACTACCTGAGTCGTTCTTCTTAACCAGAATTGGTTCTAACATCAACAATGGATGCTTACTAACTATATGGTGTGACTTCTTAAGTGATTGACTTGGTTTTAAAGTTTTATCTCTATCTTTGCATTTCTTTTCTCTATAACTTGATTGTTTTGAAGTGCTTTTTCTCTGTTTTACTTTTAAGAGTTTGTTTTCATGTTACCATTTTATTTGAAGAATTATGTTTTAATTTATTGTTTTAGAGAATTGTACCAGTTCCATTCTAGGGAACTGACTCACCCCCTGGGTGTCTGCTTGGTTTCATCTTGCAGGTACGAAATTGTTTATACAGGTGGCCACGAAGAGTATGAGTGATTAGGATGGAATTAGAAACTGTGGAGAGTTATTCTATTTTACTTGTAGTTATATTTATGTTGTTTTTCTCGAGTTCAGGCCGTAGCTTAGATAATTTTAGTGGTTGTAATCAAGGGAGGTTTTATACCGGGTGTTTGTTGCCCGATGATCTGTAAACGTCAGTGGAGATTTTTATATTCCGCTATATTTATTGTAAGTAGGGGCGTTACAGATATTCTAGATGCCCTCCTCTCTCTCAATTCCTTTGCCTTAAATAGCTAAGTAGTTGCTTAGGTAAAGGGTAAGAGAAACAACTTTACATGTGATGCATTGTAGGTGATCCCAAGCATGCCTTCTTCTCAATCCATCTGCAAGTTGACCAATCAACCCTCCCACTGATCTAGTTAGCCCTAAGATCTCTTCTTAAATCTAAAAAACAAAATATTAATCATAGATAATACTATATTCCCTCAATTAAATGTGAAATCGATCACTCTTTTTTAACCTATGAAGATTTGTTTTTTCTCTTTTCGCTTTACTTGAATTGGATTCAACCACTTTTGTTTTTAAAACAAAAAGGTTTTAAAAAAATCTTTAGTGATTCAAAGACTGATGCATTTCAAGACATGGTAGTTAACTTGCCAGTGATTTCCTACTCTAGTGCAGAAATATAATATATCCACATATGACTACTTGCCTTAAGATTAAAACAAGAAATATGATAAAAAAAAACACCAGTATAAATGAATGTTGGGAAAATTCACGAGATACCCCTGTTTTCTTTCGTAATTCACAATATACCCTTGTGATTTTAGTAATTTAACTTTAAACATGCTTAAATGTTGTCCAAAATTGATGAACCTTTACATGGACGATGCTAAAGTGTTATATTTTGGTCCAATGTCAAATTTGAAGTTTTTTAAGCTCACATGTGACCTGTAGGACCCAATGAACAGTCACATATTCATTAGGTCCCGCAGGTCACATGTGAGCTTAAAAAGCTTCAAATTTGATATTGGACCAAAATATAACACTTTAGCATCATTCATGTAAAGTTTCATCATTTTTGGACAACATTTAAACATGTTTAAAGTTAAATTACTAAAATCACAGGGGTATATTGTGAATTACGAAAGAAAACAGGGGTATATCGTGAAGTTTCCCATGAATGTTTCATCTGAGGAATGAATGTTTTAGCCTCTTCGTAAAGGGATGAATGAAAAGTCGATCATAAAGATATTTTTGTGACAATGAAGTGTAATATCTTTCATTTTTCACCAGTCAAATTGACTTCCTTGCTACTGTAAGATCCTGAAAATTTTGCACGCAAGAGTAAGTTCAAATGTGAAAAGCTAATTATTAGATTATTAATAGAATATACTATTTATTCATACCATAAACTTTTAAGGTTTTAATTGGGATAAGTATTCGGTCTATTTTAGCTGCTGGAAGAAAAATAAGGATGCTACACTTTATTAACTTTATAGGATAATAATAATTAACATCCTCTTCGGCAGAGGTTTCTTCCCTCTCCTGTGAGGGCTCCTTACTTTCATCTCCATGACTTCTTTTTCGGATTAATTTCTTACCTCCTCCTCCATGGCTTCTGTCTACTTTTGGGATCTATTTTCGTTGCTATCTTCTATTAACAAATAATCTACGCATGTTATTGTTTTTGTCCATCTCCTTCTAGGGAGATTATCCTTTTGGTTGCTATTAAGTTTTCGTTTCATGTTCTTTTGGAGGAGTGAAAGAATAAATTCATCGGTGTTGTATTGTTGCCTCCAGTTGTATTATCATTCTGGTTTGGGGTAATCAACAGTTTGAATTTGTCGAGGATGCAATGCATGTACCCGCTTCTGATGATCACCGGCTGATTTTTGAAGGTCTGGAAAAGTTGGATATTTAGTGTCATGCTCGACATCTCTAATTGCACATTTTTCTCAATTTGGGCGAAGGAGCTGGTACTATTAGATGCAATGGCGGATCCAAAGGGGGGGGGCGATTTTGAAATTTGTCAAATGCTCTTATAAATTTTTGAAAAAGTACAAATGACATAATATTTTAAAGAGTAATAGTGTCGAAAAAACATTTTGCCCTCCCCCAAACAAAGCTAATGGATCCGCCACTGAGATGGGGTAGCAGCAGAAGATTTACAGAGTCTTTGTTGGAGCTTGTATGTCACCAATAAGCTTTAGGTTGCATGTCACCGACGGTTTGAAGGAATTGTGCTTAAAGCGAACTCACTCGGCTTTACCAAGGATGATGATTCCGTCAACCCTAAATTCATAATGCATGTTCAAGAGATGGCTCTTTTGGAGCAGGAATGGTTCAATCAAGTGGTTGCCGGCTTCAGGGTGAGGCAAAGAGTGAAGAGAATAGTGTTGGATGTTCATCGTCACTAATTTCCCATTTGTAGTGTGCACTTTTAAAGCCCTGTGTGGGAGGGCTTTATATGTTCAACTGTGGCGGTGGACACTGGCAATTTATCGATGCATTCTTGCAAAGGCTACATGCGATTTATGATTAAATTATTAGCAAGGAAGGAGCCTAGCAGAATTACATTGTTGATAAAATGACTGGTGTAATGGTCTGCGATTGGGAGTAGTGGTCTGGAAATAGTGTTGGAATATTGATCTCTCATGCTCCTCTGTCTGTTGTTGAGATTTCAATCGACTTCAATGATGTGTTGGAGTTTTATTGCAGTCGGTCTTTCTTAAATGATATGACGGGTCGGTATGACTGGTGCCCTGAGGTAAAAGAATATGAAGCTTTTCATCAAGCTTCTATGGCTGGTCGTGATTTATGCTGTATTCAGGTTCTTATGTTCCTGTTCCTAGTGGCTTGCTTAGTTTGTTATGATCGTTGTTGTCGTCCTAATGTCGTATTTTACTTTGGACTCTTTAAATCTATTTGGTTTGTAGTGGGTGATGGGGATTTGATTCTGGGTTTTAATGACGACAGGAAGATGTTCGTCAAGTCTTTTATGCAGTACGTCGTAGGCTGTCATTGCGCCATTCCATGAGAATAGGTCGCGGTTGACAGTTGTTTTATTATGGATTTTTCGAGGTTAGATTAACTACTTATGTATGTTGCCCTTTGTTTAATATATGGTTGTTGGTTTCAAAAAAAAAAAAAAGCATATAGTATTTTCATATAGTTAAAGTATTAGGTTGTGCTGGACTGAAATGATTTATCTATGATTCATTCCTTTTTGACCTTTTGTAAATACACCTCATGTTCTTCATCTTGCACATAGTAGACCGCGTCATATGTTGATTCATGTTAATCGACCTCAAATGTTGTACCCATTCTTTTGCATTTAGGTGATAGTTTATATTGATTGATGGCTGAGTGTAAAAGAATGTGCTGAACTGGTCAACTCAGTCAAACATATTAAACCAGTTGAACATGAGAGACAATTTGAGTTTAAATAGCTAGTAGCTGATAGCAGCTGATATTGACTGATAGCTAATTGTAAAACAATGAACTGATGATTAATCCAGTTGATAGTACATAAACCAGCTGAACGGTGGACAAAAGAACGGGGCCTGACACTTTGTTGTTGTTGTCGTATATCTAAGAGATATTAATACCTTAATAAAAGTTAGTTATAAAATTTGAATAGTTAATGTTATTCTTTTTTATACATAATGTGGTATGATTCAATAATAAGAACCGGTTTAATTATCAGAATAAATAAAAAGTTTAACCATGTTAACTATAAAAATTTAAACAAAACAACGAGTTAATTTATACCGCAATATTAAATAAATCACATTTCTAATTAGTTAAGGAACTGTAAAAGAAATTAGAACTCCTAATATTAATTTAACTTTCAAAATTTTTGGAGGGTTCCTAAACCCTATTTGGTGACCAATGATCAATAGTGTCAATGTTTCCCTCTCCTCATTGCAACAAAAACTCAACACCATATGGGACAAAATAGTGGAAACAAACCGAAATAACCATCTTTTAGAAAATAAATTCGTCTATTAGACTCCTTTCAAAACTAATTCCTAAAATAACACTCCCATGGCCACATCACTAAATCTTGAAGTTTATTCCTGGGTCACATCAGTGTCCTCGTCAACACGCAGGAGATGAAATGATGATTTCTTAGTTAATTAGGGCCACACCTATCACTTGTGAAATCGTCTCTTCAAGAGACAATTTCACCTATTACCCACCACCTGCAAAAATTCTAAGCGTTGAATAATTTCTCAGTTTAAGTCAAGGCTAAATCGTCTTTTCTAAAGTCGTCTTTTCAAAAGATGTTTTCAATTTCTTCCGCGTGCAAGGACGCTGATGTGGCCCTGAAATAAATGATATTATCTCTTCAAGAAACGATTTCACTAATTCTAGAAGTTGAAATCATCTCCTCAAAAGACGATTTCTCATGGGGATGTAATTTTAGGAATTAGTTTTAGAGCAAGCTAATATGTGGATAAATATTTTCAAAAGAGTGTTGTTTGGGATTTTTTTTTTCTAAAATAGTGATGGTGGCGGTGGACGAAAATAGTGTGGATAATCGTATCAATATGGTGTGGAGTTTTAGTTGCAATGAGGATGCCGATGAGAGTAAGGTGGATATGAATTTTATTGTTGTTTGTGGGTGATGTAAGTGATTTTTTTTTTATGTTTTGTATGTTTGTCTATTGAGCAATTGAATTGACATTTACCTTATCAATTGATTCAATTGTTATTGTCTATTTCAATAGTTTTTAGGGGAAATTCACAATATGTCATGAAAAAAATTCATTACTCATGATGGATCCTGATTTCAAAACTCTTTATTCATATGTCACAAAAAAGTTTCATAATTCACGATGCACCCCTACTCCATGAATTTACTTTGAATAGTGACTATTTCACCCTTGACATATTAGACCATGTTTCAAGTTTACAATATGCTACTTTTTGGGACATGTTATGATATTTTCCAAAAAAAGGTTTTAAATACTACAAAAGTATCGAGAAATAAAAAATGTTTAAAAGAGTAAGAAAATTAAAAAATAACTAAAAAGGATATAAGTTGAAATAAAATCAACAACTCCTAAATATTAAACATACACAAAACTTCAAAAAACTAATCTCCTCTTAGTTTTTACCTTTTTTCGACTAATCATCATTTTTATCTTCATTAAAATATTATAATTATGGTTAGATAATAATTAAATATTATAAATAAGAATATATACGTAAATTTAAAACAAAACCAATCCAATATATGATGAGTAGTTGCATATAGTTTTAATTAGAAAATTCTACCCACTATGTGATGCATTAATTTTTCTTCCGTACACTAGTTAGCACTTTTGCTTTTTATTACATATTTACTATGTTAAATAAAAAAACAAGAAATAAAATTATTAATTTTGTGTCTTTAATTTTTAAGAATTATTATTTTAATTACAATTTATTATTTTTGTAACTTTTTAATAATTTAATACTCTTTAATATTTTATAATTATTATACATTTGAGGTATTTTTAATTTCTTTTTGGGAATTTCACGTAATCTCCCCAAGTAAAAATGGCATAATGTGAACTTGGAATATAATATAGAATGCCAAGAGTAAAATAGTCATTATTTGAGAAAAATGGAAATACAATATTCATGAAAAAATCCAAAATAACCTTGTTCTGAAAAAATATTCTGTGTATTAGTCTTCTTCCAAAATTAAGTCCTAAAATAATACTTACGGGAGAAATCATATTTCAAAAGATGATTTCATTAATTTTAGAAGTTGAAATTATCTTTTCAAAATACGATTTCTCCTATTCCCCGTGCCACAACAGTGTCCCAATCAGTAAGCGAGAAAATGAAGATACCACCCGTCGACGATCATCTGCAAGCATTTTGGGCCCCGTTCTTGCTTTTGCATCTTGGAGGACCAGACACTATCACTGCCGCCTTAACTCTCGAGGATATAAATGTTGTAGATGCGTAGACTTAGGGGTGGCAAAACGGGTTCGCAGGTCGTGTTAGGCTAAACCCAAACCCGACTCATTTATTAAACGGGTTGACCGACCCAACCCATTTAATTAATCGTGTCAAAATATGAAACTCAAACCCAACCTGTTTATTAAACGGGTTGGCCTATTTATTAAACGGGTTGACCCGTCCAACCGAATTAATTAATTTTTGTTTAAATTTGAAACTCAAATCCACATATATTAAACTCAAACCTAGCCTGTTTAGTTTATATAAGAAAATAATTTGACTAATTAACATTAGTTTGTCATTCTATGATATTATTAGCTTTACCTTAAATTAAAATACTTAATTTTTAATATTTTATGTATTGTTTATATTAAAATTTGATAAAAAATAATTGATCTATTGTAACACCTCAGCCCGAAACTCCACAACCTGAACGATGATAGCTCCCAACTTCAACTGGATATGCAGCGGAATAAATACATAAAAAATGGGTGGTGCTACAACGCTGTTAGTCACCAATGTGACTAACACGGCTAACTCCAACACAACTTACAAATGATACGGTCTGAGCGCTGAATACAAACCACTTAATTAACGAGGACTAAAAATAAAGATACAATACTGTAACATGGTACAGATAGTAATAATCCCATATCTTAACATCTACCCCACCTACACTCGGTCGGGTAATCTCTTCTTTTTTCAGGTACCTGAAAGGAAATGGGGGGTCCCCAAGGGCTCAGCAAACAACTATGCTGGTATGAAGACCGTGCAGGCTGTAAGCTAGCAGGCCACATAAGCTATTTTGTCGAATACATGCAGTTCATTTTTATTGTACAACAGTAAACACACAACATGCAATATTCACGACAAGTAGTCATAGCAAGGACAATAATGTCACACAGAACAAGACTCCAGAAGGTCTAGTTAGATGTTCTGTTACTGATTGGTAGTATTCATGCCCACACAAGGGACCAACAATAGCACAAAGGTACGTGAATATAAGGGAGGTATAGTGACCTCGTTAAACTCTATCTTCATAGAGTAAATTGATCGGGTATGATAAACCCTTAGACGAGATGGGACTCTCGTATAAGTAGGTGGGTAATAATCCCTCAGGAGAGAACGTAGTCAACTCCTGTACTTAAAAGATGTGGGAAAGGTATGAATAAACTCTTCAGGCGAGAATGGGACTCTCGCGAATTTTCATGGGGAACCGGAAATCGGTCCCACCGAGATTAATGTAACTGCCTCTTATTGTAAGTATGGGGGTATTTAGCCCAACGGGAGAAGGAGTTGTTCTTCCACCACAAGTAAAAGCGGGTATTTAGCCCAACGGGAGAATGTAGCATTCTCCCACCACAAGATAATACGGGTATTTAGCCCAACTGGAGAATGTAGTATTCTCCCACCACCGTCGCGACATACATTTAGTTGGAAGACGACCTGAGACAGGTACAGCTCCCGTAGTTGCATGCATGGCCAGATACATCTGAGCTCCTCGCTTTTCGTAGCATAGAATATGTTAGATGTCACACAAGGACGTTAAACAAGCATACTGTTGTATTGTCAGTTATCGTTTAGGGATAACGATGTTTATTTATAAGGGAAGTTAGTGAGAAACTTGAGTACAAGTTCTCTGTATAACAACACGTAGGTATTTAATCCACTGGTAATGTAGTGTTGTATGCGTGGCACATACACGTTATAGTCAGAAATGTTCACGCACATAAAACAACACAACATCGCATATCGTTCGCGCACATTAAATAACACAACAGTGCATATCATTCATGCACATAAAATAACACAACAGTGTACAAGAGTAGTACAACATTTTACATGTAATTATCTTGGTCGTTAATTCACACAACATGTAGCACACAAACTGGTATAATCCGATAGCAAACAGGCTGCAAGAATCCCATACCGTTCACCGTAGATTGTACTCGATTAATTCCCGGTCAATGTCTGGTCAAACAAGGTCCTAGAATAGGATTAACTGAGAGTGTTAATTTATGTTACTCTCGTATATGATTTTTACCGTAACGTAATGTGATTTCGAAATCCCTCGTCATTTTATGTGAGGTTAATTTACCATAGTAATTATTCCTTTCACTTCTTAACTTTACTTATAAGTAAGGAATTATTATATACCTTAAATCTTATAGTCTTTATTTATAAGACTATTATTGCATGGTAGTATACTTTTATTTATTCCCATGATTTTAAGTATGCCACATTGACTATTCTCCTTAGTTTATTTAATCCCCTTGGATATATTTTTATATTTATATATTTATACATGTATGTATACAAGTATTGTTTTATATGACATGTTGTATTTATCCAAATGACAAAACAACTTATAAATCCGTCAATGACATTTATTGGTCACGTTTACTCAATTCTCCTCATAACTTTAAATATAATATACTATAATCCCAAATATTATTTAATGGTTATATACTATCGTTATTCATGTGAGGCTTTAACTTAACGTTTAGTTAATTTCCTTAACCTCCTAACCTTATTATAATCAAGGTATTTGTTCATATATTTTAAATTATGTAGTCTTAAATTATAAGATTATATTGAATGGTATTTCCTTTAAATTACCTTATGATTTTATGTACATCATATTATATTATTTTCTTTGATTTACTTTAAAATCCTTTGAGGTATTTATTTACACATGTAATATTTATAATACATGTTTATATTTGTCTAAGTAATATTTCAACTTAATAAATTCTTTATATTTTCAGATAGTCACTCAAGGACTTAGGAATTTCCAAAACTTTATTAATTACAAACTAACCCCAAATAATATTATTTCTTTACAAATAAATTACTTATACCTTTATAACATATAGTTTTAATTTCTTAATTCCTTAAATCACAATTTCTTTTCTAATCCCACCAAATATCCACATAGGACTTAATAACATTTTTAATTCCAATGAACACCCTTATATTCTCGGTTATTACAATATAACCCCAAATATTTTTAAACTTTACATTATACTTCAAAATACATTATATTACATAGTTTTATTTTATTAATTAATTACTTCACAAAACCACCACTATAAATTCGGTAATTATAATTTGGACACCTTAACTTTTATAAATTACAAAATGGCCACATAAATTTTCGGCCTTAACAAATATCCTCTTATAATTACATTTTAACCCCAAAAACTTTATAATAGTTATATATTAACTTATAAACTATAGTTTTAATATTTAATTTCCTTAATAACCAAGTGGCCACTTATATTTCTATTAATTTGCATCCGCCCCTATTTAAATTCCAGATTTACATATAAACTTTTATAAATTACAATTTCAGCCCAAAACTTTTATAAACTTAATCTTTTATGTCTTAAATCATTTTAACCCAAAGTTTTTGGTTAACACTTTGACCAAAGCCTAATTTCATACTTAATACATTAATATACCCAAAAATTTATGAAATTCTTGGTTTTACACTAACTTTTCCAGAAATTACCAAAATAGCCCCAAAACTTATTAAATTGTATATTTAACTCCTTAATATTTATCTAACTTATCCAAAATTATTAATATGACTTCATACACTATATTATATCAAAATTCACCAAATTTAATATATGATTTCGGCCATAATTAAATCTAGTCACCAAGTTTTGGTAAATTACATATTTTACCCTTAAACGTATAAACTTAATATCTTAGGTATTAAAATACCTAATTAACCTATCCAAATATTTTATAACATCTTAACACATAGTATTAAGCTATAATATACCAATTTAATCCTTGAAATTTCGGTAATTATATATATAATCAAATAATTACCTTAAAATTCCTTAAATCAATTTTTAAATCTTAATCCCATCTTTAATTTATCAAAACACATATTTAAACTCTCATTAATTCGGCTTCAATTTTATATAAGGTTAATTAATGGTTTAATGTTATAAAACATAGTTTAAACCATAGATCTACATATATATACTTAGATAAATTACTTACCTTCTTAGTAAATGATTTTCCCCTTGGTTTCTCCTTGGATCTTTGGCCACACAACCTTGATGTACACTCCTTTGTAGGTGCCTCGAATATTAGAACAAGGATACCTTATGTTAAACCTTGAATTTCTAACTAAACCTTAAGAAATTTACTAAGGTATTATATACAAAATTTGTATTAAAGATTAGGATTTACCTTGATGACTCAAAGTGGAGTTCAAGAACCCTATAAATTCGGCCTTGACAAGGAGAGCGGAAATAAATTAGCTCTTGAAGAGATCTAAGCTTATAACTTAGAAATAATCTTGTAAACCTTAAAATCAAAGATTTACCTTAAGGAATTTGGTGTAGGCTCACGCCTTGGATGAGTAAGGGTGAATACCTTGTCAAACCATGGAGAAATTGAAGTTAATGAAGAGAAGAAAATAAGACAATTTCGGCCATGAACTTGTCTTGGAAGAAAATGAGTTTTTAAGGCATTTTTCTTACCTTAAGCCTTCAAAAACCTTTCTTATGTGTTTCCTTTGATTATCCACGAAATTCCTAGCTTTAGTGATGATTGATGTTGATCTATATCAATGGAATGGATTATAAGAACTCCCTTGGTGCTAGGAACCGAAAATAGCTTGAAAATGGCATGAAATAATACTAGATTAACTTAAAAAATGAGAGCTCTTACCAATGGAAACTTACCAATTTTGGAAGGGGAGGAGAATGGCGTGAGGAAGGCAAGAGAAATGGACCAGATCGGAAGCCTTGAATGGAGAAGAGAAGACAAGTTTCATTAATTGTCAAGGTTAGGTGGAAAGTGGGTGTTAATGTCAAAAGAGGTGAAAAGAAAGTCTAAGGCCTTAATCAGTGGGATAATTGATAAGTGTCTAAATGAGCATGTTTTATGGGTGTATTTCATATATATATCAGCACTTTTCTGCTCATTTCTCACTTATCGTATGTTTTTCCTCTAGTTTATGTTTTTATTGATTATATCACAAATTTATTGGTTTAAACATGAGGAAAAACCAAGCTGGGAGTAAAGTAGACGAAGAGACGGACGCATAGACGCAAACGGCTCAGAAAACGGAGTCCAAACGAAGAATCTAGAGCCGGTCAAAGTTCGTAGAAAATAAGTCAAAAACTGCCTTGTGTCCGCATGAGGAAGGGCGGACGCTAGGGCGGACGTGAGACATGTGCGACCGCGTGGGATTAGGCGGACACTGAGGCGGACAACACTCGGAGAGACACACTTGTGTCCGCGTGAGTCTGGGCGGACGCCCAAGCGGACAGGGAGGCGGTTCCCTTGTGTCCGCGTCTAGCTAGGCGGACGCTCACGCGGACGCGCCAGTTTTCTTCTTCGCCCGTCGTCGTCTGCAACTTGCTTCCGCCATATCCATCTACTCCGCACCGCCTACCTTAAATCTCTCACGCGTCTCCAGCTCTCTGTCCCCTGAGCAATCAATGAGAGCAATCAACCAGCAATCAATCAACAGCTCTTCTTCTCCTCTGCCTCTATATAAACTCACCCCTTCAACACCATAAACACACCACGTACGACGGGAGTCTGAAGAAATCATTCACCACACTCATCCATTCGCTTCCACTTATTTTTCTCCCGTAAACACCACAACAGTCCATACTCACGCAGTAACAAAAGAAATAGAAGAGCAGCAGTGCGAGCGAGAGCAGACCAGTTCTTTCTCTGAAATAATGTCAAAATCTATCTGTGTTATCTTCTTATCTCCGTTTATGTCTGAGTAATTTTCTTTTGTATCCTAGGATGGGGGTTTATTTCTAATATTACGTAAAACAGTATTTATCACCTGTCTCTCTTATTTAACTTGTTTTAATTCCTTTCAACTAATATTGTTAAATGCTTATTCTGACAAAATACTGCATTTTTATGGTAACTATCAACATATGATTTTGAGATAGTCTAAGTACCACAAAGGAATTAATCTTGATATTTACACTCCGGATTGAGCAGGAAAATATTAAGGCTATTATTAAGAGTTCGTAACTGACAATTATTAACTCTAATAGACAATAAATATTTGAGACATGGTTATAAATCTGTTTAAGTAATTTAGGTAATTCCCCCACTATCCTAGGATACTTTTTCCATTCACATCCATTAATTCACCTTTTTACTGTTTTTATTATATTTGCACTAATCCAACAACAAATCAAGCTTGCCTCCGGCTAAACCCCTTTTTACAGTTTTTAATTAACTATCAAGACTAGGATAATTGAACAATCTCTCTATGGATACGACACTTGTTATACTACTACGAATAGGTGCACTTGCCTATTAGTTTGCTATAAATCTATATTTATAATAGTGTAGTTTTATCACCAACAAGTTTTTGGCGCCGTTGCCGGGGAGATTGATTCCATCAATTTCCCTAGTTTCCGGTAGTTCACTTGCTATACTGTAATATTTTGTTTATATTATTTTGTTGTTAATCTAATTTCGGACATCTAATTTCGGACATCTAACTTTGGACATCTGACTTTGGACATCTGACTTCGGACATCTAACTTCTGACATTTAATTTCAGCTCTTTATTTTATTGTCATTTATTTTTCAGTCATTTCATTTCCATTGTCCTTAACATTTAATTTCCATTGTCCTTAACATTTAATTTCCATTGTCCTTAACATTTAAATTTCCAGTATACTAACTTATAATTTCTGTCTCTAACTACTAACTTATAATTTCTGTCATTTAATTTTCTGTCATTTAAATTTCTGTCAACTAACTACTAACTAATAATTTCTGTCTACTAACTTATAATTTCTGTTATTTAATTTCCCTTGTCATTTAAATTCCCGCAATTTAACCCTGTCCTTTTTCTTTATTTTAATTTTATCATTTACTTAACTGCATTTATTTCAGTTCTTTTTTGTTCACTTATTTTCGTTCGTTTACTCTTGTCAAAAAAAAATAATAATTTAAAAAAAACAAAATAATCATAAAAAAAAATATATATATAATTGTTGTTAAATTAAATCGGCCTAACCAATATCTTTGCCTTTCTGTATCTATTTACTAATTAATTTCGCAGTTTCTGACGCACCACAAGTTATCTTCTGTGCATGCCAAATACTCGAACCCGAGGTTCTCCACCTATCAGTCCGAGACCCGAACCCGAGCGCACTTTATTACAAGCACAAAGAAACCTGAGAAATCAAGCCATGGCCAATAACGAAGTTATAAATGAAATGGACCATGCAAATCAACCAGAACACTGTGCTCTCTCTGACTACCACCAACCGAATACCAAAGGAAGGGCATCAGCCATAGTTCTCCCTGAACTAACACCACAAGAAGCCGGACGATGGGTTTTCAAAACACACTACATTACCGCCGTCCGGGATTTAGGCAAGTTTAGTGGAGCGAACCCAGATGAAGCCCCAAATCATCTGAGTCTCTTCCTAGACTTCTGCAATTCCTTTGGTAAGACCGGCAACGTCAAAGAAAGAATCCGTCTACAACTATTTCCTCACTCGTTGTCGGATTCAGCAAACAGGTGGTACCGAAGTCTTCCCTCCCGATCAATCACCACATGGCTGCAAATGGCCCAGAAATTCCTTGCCAAATACTACCCAACCAGTAGAACAAGGCAATTGATCGGTGAAATCAACACATTCTATCAGGAACCAGGAGAAACATTGTACGACGCATGAGACAGATTCAAGGATATGCTAATGAAATGTTCCCACCATGGTCTCGACGATCAATCCCTCTGCCTGTCATTCTTCAACAGTCTGGATGATGGAAACCGACTACTCGTCAATTCTCTGCAGGAGGAAGTTTCATGATGAAATCTCCTAAGAAGGAATGGACCTTCTCGAAACCATGACGAGCAATACAAGACAGTGGACGAGATCCAAGGGAAGAACGCCACGAGCAGCAGGCCTACTCCACGTTGAGCCTACGGATCATTTATCAGCCCAGATCTCATCCCTTGCAAAGATGGTGGAAAAGCTAACAACGTCTCAAAATGAAATCGTAAAAACAATAGCTTCCCCGCCTACAAGTTCACCACCAGTTCCACCCACAGAAGGATGTGTCATATGCGCCGGTCCTCATGAAACTCATCAGTGCGAAGGTAAAAACCACTACGAAGATGTGAATTTCATAGGAAACCGCCCCGATAATTCCTACAACAATAACATCAACAACAACTACCCATGGAGAAATCACCCGAATTTCTCATGGAAAAACAATGATCAGAACCAAGGAGGGCAGAACAACAATTCCAATACCTATCAGGGAAACAGACCCCAACCAAACTCTAATATGGGTTATAGAGCACTAGGTGCCCCTCCAGGTTTCCAACAACAACAACAACCATCTTCATCCTCTGTTGATCCAAACGCGGAACTAAAAGAGATGATGAAGGGTTACATGTCTATGACTCAGAACCAGCTTTCTGCACAAGAAGCCTTCAACCAGAAAATCGAAGGTAAATTCAATCAACTTGCAGAACATCTTGCTCGAAGACCGCCAGGGGCTCTCCCAAGCCAAACTGAACCGAATCCAAGAGAGCAAGCCAAATGCATCTATGTGAAAGAGCACAGTGAAGAAAAGATGGAGGTGGCCAAAACAGCTAAGGTTCCAGAACTTCACCCTTCCCTTCAAGAGTGGGTGGTGGCAATCGAGACTTCCAAAAGGAATGTAGCTGAATTGGAAAGCACCGCCAAAGTCTATAAAAATCATATTCAGTCTGAGAATACCTACCTCAAAGACTTGGTGGCCGGCTATGAAAATGAAAAGCTCGATTTTGAAGAAGAAGAAGAGGAGGTTAAGGCGATAACCTTGAGAAGCGGTAAGAAAACCGACGAGATTCACATCCCGCAAAGGTCAGAAGAATCCAAAGAGGATATGAAGAAAAAGCTGAGGCCCCAGTAGAAAAGACAACTCCCAGCATTCTCACTATCCCATCAACTTCAAAATCTTCTCCACAAGAACCGCCTATACCATTTCCCCACCGACTCCAGAAGCAGAAATTGGATAATGAATATGGTAAGTTTCTAGCAATGCTGAAACAACTAAACGTCAATATACAGTTTGTAGACCTCATTGCCAAAATGCCAAACTACGCCAAATTCCTCAAACACCTTATATCCAACAAAACTAAATTGGCCGAAGTCGATACGGTACCTCTCAATGTAGCTTGCTCAGCTATTCTGCAACAACCACTGCCTTCAAAATGCAATGATCCAGGCAGCTTCACCATTCCAGTCACAATTGGTAGCACCTCATTTCCATACTCCTTATGCGATCTGGGTGCCTCAATTAATTTGATGCTCTCCACTTTCAAAAAGCTGGGAATTGGAGAGATGAAAAAGACCAAGATGACCCTGCAACTGGCAGATGGTCGGTAACATACCCAAGCGGAGTGGTGGAGGATGTTATCATTAAAGTGGAGCACTTATACTTCCCATGCGATTTTGTCATTCTAGACATCGAAGAGAACTCCACTACCCCTCTCATCTTGGACGACCATTTCTTGCCACAGCCGATGTGCACATTTGGGTAGCCCAGGGGACAATCACCCTTCACGCTTATAATGAAAAACTGGAGTTTGCATCAGGAAGGTCTCCAGATAACAAATCTAAGGATCTCAAGTTTGTGCGGGACACTCAATCACCATCATCCCCACTTCTCTTTATCACCCTTCCAGACGGCATGTCTATTATAGAGATACCACCACCAATCCTGGACGAAGAGCGGGATAAGAAAAGAAAACATGCATCCAGGTGGACACTCAAAAATACCATCGAGTCATGTTTTGGATCTCCTCCTCATAACCACCCCCCAGGATCGATCTAACGACAAAGCGTCTAGCCAAAGACGTTAAAGAAGGGCAGCTTTCCGGGAGGCAACCCGGACGAACTTATCTTTTATAAGCTTTTACGCTCTTTTAATTTTCAGGTTCCCTTTAAATTTTGTTTTTGCTAACTCTTAACCCCGTTTGTAGTATGGTTGCTTCTAGTGTCTTATGCAGGTGCAACTTCAGGACTACACCGCAACCAAGCTACACTACTTGAGGCTGAAGCTCAAGTGTGGGGGAATTCCTTTAAACGCAAGCAAAAATGATCTCAGGGGAGTACCCGTTTCTTTAAATTATGCTTTTATTTAAATAAACTATGCAGAGGAGAGTTTATGTGCTTAAATGATTATTCATGAGCTTCGTGTTTCTCTATTTTATCTACTTACCGAAAAGGTCTCCTGAAACCTTCCCTTGTTTTTCTGATGAACAATGAGGACATTGTTCAATCTAAGTGTGGGGGAGTGTGCCCTTTTCGATGACATTTTATGCTAAAATGCTTAATCTCTCTGCTTATCTTGCGTTTGTTCAAATTCAATATCGTGGACCCTTTATATGTGGGTTGTTCTCTTTAAGAATAAATACTGTTATGAATTGTGGGATAAATGGTACAAATTCAAAAATTTTTTTTTAATTTTGATTACTTTTGAGGAGCATTTTTATGCGGTGTGACCAAATGATCTGCAATGGTTGGATTTTTATTGCTCAGGGGTTCTTTCTGTCTTCTCTCTTAGGGATTGCTAAGGGGTGCTTCTCTGTTTAAAAAAAAAAGAAGAAAGAAGAAAATAAAATAAATAAGGGACTTGCGAGACACCATTGGTAACCAACAAAGAGAGTTGAGTGTTCTTTAAAATACGAAGGCTTAATGCCTACATATTATCTTCTCATCTCTTATGCAAAAGTGAAACAAATGCATAATTCTATTTTTCCTTTTGTTTTCTCCTCAATCGCCCATTCTTGAGAGAAGTTGGCCATGGTAAAAGTTCTCAAAGTCACCTTAAATCAAGGAGCATTGAAGTACTCCGGATCATACCCCGAAACTCTAATTTTTATTTTTGCCCTGAGTACACCTATGCCACCAGTAGGTGATGGATCACACTCCTCTAAAAAGTTTAAGATCATGTACTATTGACTTCTTTATCCTACCCTTCATAATAGTATTTGTTAATATTGAGCATTCCCTACTTGTTTGGGTACATGGTTTTGCTTGAGGACAAGCAAAAGGTAAGTGTGGGGGTGTGATAAGTGTCTAAATGAGCATGTTTTATGGGTGTATTTCATATATTATATCAGCACTTTTCATGCTCATCTTCTCTTATCGTATGTTTTTCCTCTAGTTTATGTTTTATTGATTATCTCACAAATTTATTGGTTTAAACATGAGGAAAAACCAAGCTGGGAGTAAAGTAGACGAAGAGACGGACGCATAGACGCAAACGGCTCAGAAAACGGAGTCCAAACGAAGAATCTAGAGCCGGTCAAAGTTCGTAGAAAATAAGTCAAAACTGCCTTGTGTCCGCATGGGGAAGGGCGGACGCTAGGGCGGACGTGAGACATGTGCGACCGCGTGGGATTAGGCGGACGCTGAGGCGGACAACACTCGGAGAGACACACTTGTGTCCGCGTGAGTCTGGGCGGACGCCCAAGCGGACAGGGAGGCGGTTCCCTTGTGTCCGCGTCTAGCTAGGCGGACGCTCACGCGGACGCTCACGCGGACGTGACTAAAAATCGACGCGCGCCAGTTTTCTTCTTCTTCCGTCCCTTCGCCGTCTTGCAACTTGCTTCGCCATATCCATCTACTCCGCACCGCCTACCTTAAATCTCTCACGCGTCTCCAGCTCTCTGTCCCCTGAGCAATCAATGAGAGCAATCAACCAGCAATCAATCAACAGCTCTTCTTCTCCTCTGCCTCTATATAAACTCACCCCTTCAACACCATAAACACACCACGTACGACGGGAGTCTGAAGAAATCATTCACCACACTCATCCATTCGCTTCCACTTATTTTTCTCCCGTAAACACCACAACAGTCCATACTCACGCAGTAACAAAAGAAATAGAAGAGTAGCAGTGCGAGCGAGAGCAGACCAGTTCTTTCTCTGAAATAATGTCAAAATCTATCAGTGTTATCTTCTTATCTCCGTTTATGTCTGAGTAATTTTCTTTTGTATCCTAGGATGGGGGTTTATTTTAATATTACGTAAAACAGTATTTATCACCTGTCTCTCTTATTTAACTTGTTTTAATTCCTTTCAACTAATATTGTTAAATGCTTATTCTAACAAAATACTGCATTTTTATGGTAACTATCAACATATGATTTTGAGATAGTCTAAGTACCAAAAGGAATTAATCTTGATATTTACACTCCGGATTGAGCAGGAAAATATTAAGACTATTATTAAGAGTTCGTAACTGACAATTATTACTCTAATAGACAATAAATATTTGAGACTGGTTATAAATCTGTTTAAGTAATTTAGGTAATTCCCCCACTATCCTAGGATACTTTTTCCATTCACATCCATTAATTCACCTTTTTACTGTTTTTATTATATTTTCACTAATCCAACAACAAATCAAGCTTGCCTCCGGCTAAACCCCTTTTTACAGTTTTTAATTAACTATCAAGACTAGGATAATTGAACAATCTCTCTGTGGATACGACACTTGTTATACTACTACGAATAGGTGCACTTGCCTATTAGTTTGCTATAAATCTATATTTTAATAGTGTAGTTTTATCACCAACAATAATTGTTGAAAATTAAGGCCATGGGACAAGGATCAACCGGCCAAGACTTTAGAATGCAAAAAAATTGACAAAGTGGTGATATAAGGTAAGAAAATGATTTAAAGACATGAAAATCATGTCTCTTTTGTAGCCAAAATCGGCAGGTATAGGGAGGGTGAGTCATCCTTGTTATCCCCTGATTAATATAGTTAACTTAGGTCCTTTAATGTTATAAAATCGTAGCTAATCATTTCTACAAGTTAAATGTGTAAAACGCGTTTTTTCGGTACCCGAAATGTGCATTTTTGTGCTCTAAGGACATTTTGGAAAATAAATTGTTCCAACGAGTTCCAAGTGTTTATTGACATTTTTTATGGTCAATTATGATATATTAAGGTGTTACATTGAGTTATATGGGGTTATATCAACTCATGACACAATTCCCGGGCCTACCGAGACACTCCCGGACCAAACAGAAGCGTTAAGAGTTTCCCCCGACCACTTTGTGTTATTAACTAAATATGGCCTGGGGATTATGTTTGTATTGCCATATAATGATGGTATGACCATTTGGTTTGAGTTCAAAAGGTCATAGGACTCATGTATTACAAGGTCGCGCTTAACGCACGTTTTAAGGCGTTTTAAGAACGTTCTTGTTGTTAATGTTAGTGTGTAGTGCGTATTTTACCTTTTAGGAGTTCTTATGTCTTATGATATATAATAGTAATATGTACATAAGTTGTTACATTTATTTAAATGTGTATATCAATTTATTTAGCATTTATAAATGCTTAGGCATTCGTAAAATATTTACGTTGCTCGTTTGTATACACGCTCGTATTGATCTTTCCTTGTTGGCGCTCTCTCTATCGAGATCGTTATGTAAGGAGTTTAATCCTTGTTAATATCATACATAAACGTTTTGTACGAGTACGTTAATACGTTTAGTAAAATTACGCCCGTTAGTGTTTATGGTAAAACGACTATTTTTACGTGACATTTGCATGCGTGAGTTTGCATGCGCACGCGTAATAATATTTACGTAAACGTTTGCATGCAGGAATGAGCATGCGTACGTGAAATGATTTATCCTTAGATTAATTCTTCATTATTTGATAGTTTAACGAGTTATTTAGATTTGGGGTATTTCATCTATAATTTATAATATATATTAATTAATATAAATCACTTAAACGGGTTAGCGGGTTACATATGCTAACTCAAACCCACACGGTTATTAATCGAGTCGTGTTCGAGCTGACCCATTTATTTAATCATGTCAAATTTTAAAACCCAAACCCGCTAACTTCGTGTCGGGTTCGTGTTGATCAAACGGGTCGTGTTGAAATTGCCACCCCCATGCGTAGTGCACTTCAACTCTTTGCTTAGGTGTGCATGAAATCGAAATAACACTCTTTACAAAAATAAATACATACATTAGCCTACCTTTAAAATAATTCTTAAAATTGATATTATGATACTCTAAAATGATGTTATGTGTTTACAATGATATACCAAGATGGTATGAATCATAAGTCTCATTGATATATATAGATTTATACATACAATTAAAATTTTGAACTTCTCAAAACATATTCACGTCTGGTCTTGGATTGAAGAGCTTGAATTTAGATGAACAATGGTGCAATTTTTTTATTATTTTGGACTTATATTTTAAAGATAAAATAATTTAAATTTAATATATAAAAAAAGTAACCCAGTCAGTAGCTGACTGGACTACAGACTCACCTAGCCGCACAATGTTATGCGTGGACGACGTGCACCATCTCCCATCTTATACTACAATAGAGTGGTTGGATCTTGAATAATAATTACGTTTCCCCATACGACTTTTGTTATTACGAGTGTGACTTGGACCAAAGCCCATCATTGACTGAAAAATTCAGTAGTTTGTAGTATGCATGCATTTCATTGATCAGCTGAAATATTGTATTTAGCGTGTTTAGCTTGTATGTTTTCATTTTTGTGTGTGGTGTCTATGGATGTCAAAGTTTTTTTTTTATAGTTTAAATGAGCGTTAAGGTTTACAACAACTGAAACTACCTCTGTCCCGTCATAAGTGTCCATTTAACTGTTTGGACATGTTGTTTGACTTCAATATTTAACCTTTAAGATGAAATAATTTTATAAATTTAAGTTTACTAATATATAGTTAATCTAATAAGAAATCCAATAAAAAAATTAGATTTATAAAATTATTTTATCTTAGATTTAAATGTTGAGGTGAAAAAACGTGTCATAAAACAAATGAGACAATCGTATGGAGTAACAAGAAATGTCATTCATAAGTTAAATAATATTCAACCACTAATAAATCCAAAAACGTACTAAATGCAAAATACAACTATTGTGCTATTACAACTAAATAATGGAAAAGTTTGTGTTTAACATTGTGTATGTAATCAAGAAAATAGATTAATGGAGAAACTTTGCTTTTTGTATTCTGCTCTCATGTATCTTTTATGTGTATTGTACAACCCTAACCGAGAAACTATTCTATATATATATACATGTGTGCTGCCTAAAGATAAAGATCTTCAATGAGAAAAGACAGATTAGTTACAACAGAAAATCTGCTAACTTAATATTTAACTAAAAAAATCTCAGCTGAATTACTAATCTACTAAACAAGTGAATGGGCTAAGTACTGGACAAACGAGTGGGCTGAGCCCATTCCAATACCCCCCTCAAGTCGTAGGTAAGCTGGATTACCTAGGCTTGAAGAGTGGTTTTGCTCATCCCCATGTGAGGAAATTGATCTTTGTACTTTGTCCCCGGAAGAACCTTTGTCATCATATCTGCCAGCTATGTTGTGGTGTGCGTGTAGACAAGCTCCACTAGAGACTTGTTGTATTTTCTCTCGAACGAAATGGCAATCTATTTCAATGTGTTTGGTTCATTCATGAAAACGGGGTTGCGAGCTATGTGTATGGCCGATTGTTGTCACATTTGACCGGAATCGGTGTGATGTTAGTTACACCTAGCTCATGCAAAAGATGTGTTAACCAAGTAAGTTCAGCTGTGACACGGCGAAGAGACCGATATTCCGCTTCAGCACTAGAAAGAGAAACAAACCTTGCTTTTTAGTCTTCCATGAGATAGGACTATTGCCAAGAAAGATATAATAGCCTGAAACGGATTTTCGGGTATTCGGGCAAGCTACCCAATATGAGTCACAGTATGCTAGTAAATCCAACTTGTAACCTTCTTGTTTACGTAAAACAATGCCATAATGCATGGTTCCCTTGATATAACAGAGTGCATGCAAGGCTGCGTGCATATGGACGTCTGTAGGATTTTGCATAAACTGACTCAGAACTTGAACCGTGAAGCTGATATCAGGTCTGGTATTAGACAAATAATTAAGTTTGCCAACTAACCTGTGATAAACAGTAGGATCATCAAGAGGTGTTCCTTCATTAGCCAAGAACTGCTTGCCAACTATCATCGAGCCCTGAGTAGCTCGAGTGTTGTGACAATCATTTTCTTCCACCAAGTCGTTACAAAACTTTCGTTGAGATGAAATGGATCCATTGTCTGTGTGGATAAACTCTATACCAAGAAAGTAATGTAAACAACCTAGATCTTTAATCTTAAAGTGTAGATCCAAAGCATGCTTGACATCATCAATATCTTTCTGATCGCTTCCAACCACTAACATGTCATCCACATAAACAGCGATATAAATCACCCCCAAGCTTGACCTTTTCTTATGAAACAAAGAATAGTCATTCCTGGATTGTTGGAAATTAAATGCGAAGAAAGCTCGCAAGTTTGGCAAACCACTGTCGAGAGGCTTGCTTAAGACCATATAAAGATTTCTTCAACCGACAAGCTTTATTACGACCAACCACATCTAAGCCATGAGGAATTTTCATGTAAACTTCCTCATCAAGATTACCGTGCAGAAAGGCATTATTCACACCCAACTGATTGATGATCCACCCTTCATTAAGAGCAACAACAATAAGAGCACGTATTGTTGTTAACTTAACAGCGGGTGAAAAGGTTTCATTGTAATCCAAACCATGTCGTTGTGTAAAACCTTTAGCCACTAATCTGGCTTTGTATCTCTCCAAAGTGCCATCTGATTTGAGTTTGACCTTGTAGACCCACTTACACCCTATGACTTTCTTACCCTTGGGTAAATCGACAATATCCCATGTGTCATTTACTTCTAGAGCACGTAACTCTTCTGCCATGGCTTTCTTCCAATGGTCATGAACAACAACCTCCTTATAAAAATTGGCTCTGACATATCCATGATATCTTTGGAACCAGCCGATAATAAAGCAACAAAAGTACAAGGCTTTATGTCAGTCAAACATGCATAATCCGTCATAGGATTTGGAAAAGCCTTGGTTCCTCCTTATACTCTCTCATCCAGCACGTCTTGGAAATAGTGTTACAAACGTAATCTTTCAAATAACTGGGCTTGTGACTTTCTCTTTGTGAACGACGTAGGCCAGTTTGAACATCAGTTTCTTCAATGTGTAAGGGCTGATCCTGGAGGTGTATGTCATCATCAACGACAATGATAGAATGAGTATCAACCCTTTCATCATCTATGCGTGTGCTACTTGTCGCACTAAGATAATGATAACACCTTGATTGAAAGGGAACACATCTTCATGGAATTTTACGTCTCTACTAACTTCAACTATTTGGGTCTCAATACTCATGACTTTGTAACCCTTCTCCCTTGGATCTTGTCCCAAATAAACACATGCTTCTCCTTTTGTTTGAAATTTGCTACCCTTTCCATTAACAATAGTTTTGTAACACGAGCATCCAAACGGTCGAATGTTTGTATACACCGGTTTATGGCCATATTATAAACTCTCGTACGGAGTTTTTCCATGCAAAGCTTTGGTCGGCAGCCTGTTGATGAGATATGTAGCATACAAAATACATTCTCCTCAATAAGCAAGAGGGACTTGAGATTGGAGGAAGATTGCTCTTGCTATTTCGAGCAAGTACTTATGTTTTCTTTCTACGACGGCATTCTATTGTGGTGTATAAGCACATGTCGTTTGATGTATTATTCCCTCTTGAGCATAAAACAACTTGCCTTCATTTGAACTTCCTAACTCCTTAGCATTATCTGTTCTGACAATTTTAACCTTTGTTTCGAACTGCCTTTCTATCATCTTGAGAAACTGTACAATGGTTTCCCAAGCTTCTCCCTTTTGCTTTATAAGATAAACCCAAGTCGTACGTGTGAAATCATCCACAAAGCATACAAAAATCTTAACCATTATAAGTTTCGGTGCTAAACGGACTCACACATCAATATCATCATCTCAAAAAATTTCTTACTTCTGCTTGACGAATTATCGAATGGAAGTCGTTGTGCCCCTTGCTTTGTAACACACATCACAAGCATAAGTAGAAGAAAAATCATGCTCTTTTATTAATCCCTTTGACGCAACTTTGTTAACGGTACATGACCAAGTCTAATATGAATGTCTTGAGCCTTTGGGCTATAGACAACAAGCCTACTTCTTTCGATGAGCAATTCGCTGAAGCTGGGCCTGACTGCTTTCCATCGGCCCGCAACCTCTCTACCAGCCACGAGCCCGCCTGAGTGCCAGAAAACATGTACATCCCATCTTGCTTCAGCCCAAATGATCTAGTTACCCCTGTCGTAGGGTTCTGAAGGAAACAATTGTGTTTGTCAAAAAGAACTGCACAATCGTATTGCTCTATCATCTTCTTAACCGATATTAGGTTATACTGAAAATTGGGCACAAACAAAACACCTTTCAACCAGATTTTTCCCCCAATCTGTATATCGCCCACTATATTTACCTCTTGTGGTCTCCCGTCGGGCAGAATCACAGCTCGATTGTGTTTCAATTCTTTCATATTAACGAATAAATTTCATGCCCCTAACATGTGGTCAGTGGCGCCTGAATCTATCACCCATCTTCTATCAAGAGCATTCCATGTATCTTTACCCATTAAACATCGTCTACTGCAAATACAAAAGGATTGCTTACCTGAGAAATTATAGTAGTCGGTGTTTTCTGTTCTCATTCCCACAGTTCCCGCAGTACTGCTACGAATTAGCTCAGCAATTTGAGCTAATTGCTTCAGAGTCAGGCCATCATCCTTGTTTTCTACCTCGCTAATTTGATTTTGTTCTTTTGCAGCGTTGGCGTAACTATTCTTATTCCTCCGGGCGAGAACAGCATCGTGACTGTAAATTTCGTAACATTCAGAGACTAAATGACCCGATTTCCAGCAGTGAGTGCATTTACGCCGTTGGTAACATTCTTCGAAGCTATGTCCTCCTTTTTTACAGAAGCTGCAGGTAATCTTCTGGAATTTTTTCTCCGCATCTCCATGTTTAGGATTTCCGGAAGTAGACCCGCGACTGTAAAATGACATAGCATCTTCTTTTAATTCTTCTTTGCCTCTTTGCTCTTCCTCTTGAGTCACGAGTGAGAATGCTTTCTCCAAACTTGGAAGGTTTGACATCGCAAGGATTTGCCCTCTGATTGACAAAACTTTTCGGTTTAAACCCATGAGGAAGTGTACGAGTTTATCTTCTTCCTTTGCCTTCTTGATTGATTCATTGACTCCACAAACACCCTGAGAAAGTGCACCTCTAAGATGGGCGAGCCAAATCCAACTCTCCCCACATCTTTTTAAGTTTGTTGAAATATACGACCATAGAGTCATCCCCCTTGCTTTGTATCTGCCAATTCTCTTTTTAACTTGTGGATGATTGCTAGGTTACTATGCTCGTACCTCTCACACAAAGAATCCCAGATTTCTTGTGGATCGTCGGAGTAGCGCACAGTCTTGATGATGTTGGTATCCAAAGCTGTCTTGAGCCAAGAAACGACTAGGGAGTTTGATCTCTCCCAGGTAGCACACCGAATGGTATCTGTTTCATTGGGTTTTTTTATTTTCCCAGTAACAAAACCATATTTGTTTTTGGATTTCAAGGTTGTTATCATGTCACACTTCCAGCCTAAGAAACCTATCCCATTGAATTTGGAAACAAGGTTGAGACCTGGGTTTCTGCGGCATGAACAAAGATTGGGTCATTGATGTCGATGGTGCTTGAATTGCCTGCGTTGCTTGAAGAAGAAGAAGTCTCCTTCTGAACGCCTTTGCCTGTGTCTGTCATGTTGTATCTTGATGTAAAAACAGTAGTAGATCTGCCTAGGCTGCTGATACCATAATGGAAAAGTTTGTGTTTAACATTGTGTATGTAATCGAGAAAAGAAATTGATGGAGAAACTTTGCTTTTTGTATTCTGCTCTCATGTATCTTTTATGTGTATTGTACAACCCTAACTGAGAAACTATTCTATATATATATATATATATACATGTGTGCTGGCTAAAGATAAAGATCTCCAATGAGAAAAGATAGATTAGTTACAACAAAAAATCTGCTAACTTAATCTTTTACTAAAACAAATCTCAACTGAATTACTAATCTACTAAACAAGTGAATGAACTAAGTACCGGACAAACGAGTGGGCTGAGCCCATTCCAATACTAAAGTCAACATTTGCTAAAATGTAATTCAACTATGTCATGTCGTTCACAACCCTAAAATGTGGCCATCAATATCTACATCTAAAGCCACAAACAACACACAAAATGGACCAGAAAAATTGGTGAAATTGAGAAAACTACTTCATCCCATAAATTTACATTTTGATTTCAAAACACTTGAGCAGATATAGCACACAATGACAACGCGCCAAACAAGACATGGGTCCATAGTAGGAAAAAGGGCAACATAAATTGAAATATATATATTCCAAACATATTACTTACCACAACAATTCTCAATTTTTTTCGTAACATCTCAATTCCCCAGTTAAAATTCATAATAAGTTCATTTTAATTCGACAACTGATAATTGCAAGAAATGTGCCCAAAGTCACGATCATTAGTCCAATATAAATTCTCAAACAAGTTCATCATTAACCACCTAAAACAACACCAAATAACGACCGAACATAAAGAATTAAATTAGATGATCAAATTAATTTATCTGAAATTCACACTCACCTACAACAAGTAAATGACAATCAGCCACAATCAACTAGTAACCACTGTTGAAACGTTTGAGATCTAACAACAAATATGATATCTTAATTAGCTACCTTAATAATACTTCGGGGACATCCGATAAAACTATGAATACGGTTATACTTTATTGACATGTAGTCATAATTAAATTAACTAAGTAATAAACAAGGTTTAACTAATTTAATATCTCTTTGTATTCTATCAAGTTTACCAATACAGCTGAATACATACCTTTTAAAGAAAATTGATTAATTTAACATATAAAGTTACAAGCAAAATAACCTAAATCAAACGAATATTAAAGGATAACACTTTAAGGGTGCGTTCACTTTGGGGTAATCAACAAAGGGAAAGAGATTTATTTCCTTTGTGGTTGTTTGCTTTGTATTTAGAGTGTGTTCACTCCCCGCAACAGAAACAAAATGGAATAAGGAAAGAGAATGGAGGGGAAAGGAAATGAATTGCCCTTGATTAAAAAATTTGTTTGGTTTTAACTTGGAAACGGAATAGATTTCTTCACGTTTCGGTTGGTTGGTTTGGGAAATAAGGGAATCACCCTTTTCTTTAAAAAAAGTTACCAGGTTATTCAAGATAACATAAATATATAATTTTATTTCCAAATCTAAATGATCATCCATATTCATTCATTTGATAAACATAGTAATAGTTAAACAATACATAATTAGACATAATCTTAATTATATATATTATGTAAAAATAAAGACTGTTTAATCAAAATAAACCTTATTAATTTATTACATCAAAATTATGTCAAAAATATTTGCAATATATTATAAATATATATCTAATACCTACATTACATAATGTTTATATTTAAAGAATAAGTTTAGATGTTAATATCTTGTTTTATACTTCTCAATATTTTTTTGGTATTAACTAGAATATTTTAGTTCACATTTATTTAATAATATTTAGTTTGATTATTATTATTTTCAATAATACAAAGTTCATTAAAATAAAATAAAGTAATAATGTTTTTTTTATCAAAGTGAACTGTTTATGATAATGAAATAATTAATAACAAATATACTTAGTTTTTAGTACTTATAATATAGTCATTTATTTCATATGAGTAAGTTTTAAAATGTTTTATGGTATATTATTTAATTTTAAAATTTAAAATATTTTTTATTAAATATTATTGTATGTAGTATTTAATATCTAAATATATTAATATTAAATTGAAATATTATATTACAGAAAGAACTAATGAATCATTGCAAATATTTAATTTAATATATACAACATCTAACATATTTGCTCATAAATAAATTGTTTACTTTTATTTTTTATTTAAGTATATGTTATTCGTAATTAATTTACAGAATATTTATTTTTTAATTAATTATATTTGAAACTTGAATAAAGATCATATTTCATATATATATATATATATATATATATATATAATTTTTAAAATATTTATATAAATTAAACATTGTTTAAAATAAGGATGTTGGATTACGTGGTGGAAGAAAATGATTGATGAGGAAAGTAAGTGAATTCTATTCCCTATGATTTTAGGGGGAATGGGTAAGGAGGGTTTTAGGGGTTTTCAAAACTGAAATGTGAGGAACGATAATCAATAAAAGCTATAAACAAACAACTACAAAGGGAATGATTCTCTTTCCCTTTCTTAAATAGCCCAAGTGAACACAGCCTTATAATGATCTCGTTTCCACCCTTTCAAGTTTCAAAAATCCCTTAACCTTCTCTAGTGATTCCCCCACCCCTACAATGCTAGCGAAAGATATTCCTTTTCTTTCATCCCACTCCTTATCATCATCTTAACATAAAAAATATAATAGATATGATATAAATATTATATAAAAAAAATATCTTAAATAAAGGGAATAGATGATAGTGAAAAAAAAAATATAAACGGATATGAATTATATATAAGATATGTTATTAATATAGATCAGGAATTTAAATAATAGTAAGATAGAGAACGGAGAGGAAGAGGAAGGAAAGGAGGGAGGGGGGATGAAAGGAAGAAAAGACGGACGAGAGAAAGAGGAGAGAAGGGAAACAAGATAAAAGAGAGAGAGGAAGAGAGGAAGAAGAAGGAGAGGGAAGGGCGAGAGAAGAAGAGAAGGGAAGAAAGAGGACAAGAGAGGAGAGAGACAAGAGGAAGAGAGTGGAAAAGGGGGGAGAAGGAAAGAACGAGAAAAAGAAAAAGGAGGGATAGTTAGGAGGGGAAATTGAAAAAAGGAAGAGAGATAGTAAACTAGATAGAAAAATGATAGTAGAGTATGATTAATAATTATAGAGATAGATTATAAAATATATTTAAATATAACAAATATCATTTAATATAGATACTTTAAAATTAAATTTACTAATATTTATTAATATATATGTTATTTATATAAATTTTAGATACAATATTTATAAATAAATATTAATAAATTGATTTATAATTTAATAAATATTAATATATTAAATTTAGTTTATTATAATGTTGTTCAATTTATATATATGTTAATATATGTACATAATTGTATAATTATTAATATAATTATTTATAATTTAAATAAGTATTAACACTTTTATGTATAAAACCAAACAATAACAAGACAATCATTTAGAATTCTATTTTGTTTCCGTGTTAGAACCAAACAGACTTCTTGATTCAGTGGACAAGAAAAAAAGTTGCTATTTACGTGACTTTGTGCTACCCGTTCTACTTTTTTTAAGGAACCGTTCTACTTTATTGTTTGTACCAATTTCTTAGTATTTTTTAATGTTTACACCACACAAAAGAAAATATGGGTATAATAGATATTGATACTAGTCAACAAATTTAGAAATCACATTTATAGTGTTGTTTGATTCGACATTTCTAATTGAATTTAACTGAATAAGCAAATAATCCAGAGGCTAATAAAATTGAACGTTATCCAAACCAAAGTCATCAAAGCCAAAAACCATCCAAACCGAAATCCCGTAGACCGATAAACACGATGCAGCCCAAACCAATCTAAACCAAACCCTCAAACCTGAAGTGTAAGGGCTATGCATAGTTATGTGCCAATGTTTTGAATAGAAAGATTACACTTAATATCCATTGATTTGTAAAATTTTAGTGCTTCTCATTTAGTTTAATATACTACTTATTATAAAAATGTAAATCTATATAATATGTTTAGGGATAATTACATCCTCGTCCATAACATTTGGTGAAATATCATCCCGTACCCATGTGGTTTAATAAATTAAATTCCTCATCCATGTAGTTTTCCTCGTTTTGCATTCAACACCTTCCACCATAGTTTGTATTCTCTAATTTTCATTCAACTTAAAAGATACTTAAATGTCATCCGAAGTTGATAAAACTTAATGTGGACGATGTTAAAATGTTATTTATCAGACCTTTTGTAACACCCAACTACTAGTCGCATAATTACCGTTTAATCTTCCCGGTCGTCTCCATTGAAATCACAACAGAATATAAAATCTCCTATGGTGTTACCGCCGTCAGTCATCCACGTGACTGGCAAGCCTATTCAACTTCTCTATTACGGTCCAATTGACTAGATATTTTCCCAAGTTAATATACAACATAAACCATAATCCACAAACTATACAAAGTTTAATACAATCCAAATATAAATCCAAATACAAGTTCCGTTCTTTCTTATCTACATATGTAAATGAGTGTAATACAACTACCCATGTAAACCATGTAAGTCCGAATAAATTCAGGGACTTCTACCCCGTCCTACTCTCGAGCTGGTAACATCTTTGATAGTGTACTTGTAAAATAAATGGCAGGGCCCGAAGGGCTCAACACCTTTGCGGGTATGGTAGACATGCAGCCCATGAGCTACCGGGGCTACACACGACTAATTGATCGTATACTTACAATTGATTATTATATATGCAAGAATACGAAGTACAATATCATACAACACATCAACCATTCAATAACATAACTCATATAGATTGAATGTCGTAAAGAGGGTTCATCGAGCAAGTGAGTTAGTTTCCTTTCATTCTTAGGTCCGAGAATTGTTTAGTTCTCGTATTCAACTTAACTCTTATAATGTCAACCGTTCTTCATTTAGAACCATTCATATATACCTTATTCCATTGTTTACCTTGTCGGGTTGTGAGTAACCTTAGCCAGTGAGTGTGAACTCCACGGGTTAAATAAACAATAATTCTTAAGTTAATTGGGATTTAGGTGATCCCACCGCACCATACTTAATAACTGGCCTCCCACCTCGAACTGTAATCTGATGAGGTCGAGTCGATTCGTTGACTCTAGGCGACGAGTCCGAAGACAAGTCTCAAATGAAAGTTGGATCTGATACAGATACGGACCACCTAACTCAAACACACGTGACCGGAGTCAGTCCTGGATTCCTCACCCCTCAGTAAGCAATTAGTATAAGTTTTACTGAAACATTCTTATTCTTCCGAATCTCTGTCGTGTATTAACTAACTAATATTAAAGAGTTATTCTTTATTCTTACACCATTGTCCATTGTTAGACATTTTAGTATATGGGTAACGTTTTTGAATCTCTAACTGTTATCTTATGTTCCTTACATGCGTTGATTACTAATCGAAGTTAGTACGCAAGCTCAAAGGAAAGTCGGGTTAACACAATACGAAGCACGAAGGAAAATGCAGTACACCATTTTCATGCTTTTATCTTGTTTAGTCATTGCATATACACAAGTAGCACACAAGTCGAGGTAAACCTCGGTAGCAAGCAAACTGCAAGAAAACCATACCGTATACCTTGAGAGTGGCTAGCTTGGCACGGCGCCCACATAATCCCCAGCTGACGTCTCGACTAACGTCCCGACTATCCCGATCCTCCCTGACGTTCCAAACGGGGCTCTAGCTTTTCGGGCACCTTCTTCTCTCGGTTTTCCTTACGGTCTTCTCCAGATTCAACCAAGGTAATGGAGTTCTTAGTCTCTGTTTTCGACTCTGAGGAATGAAGAGAGATGCGGTGGAGCGTGTAGTTCCTTGTTCGTTTACTAGTTTGCCAGTTATGCTTGAAGAATACTTGGAGCGGAGAAGGGAAGAGAGACACCAGATACACGAAGAGAATAATAAAGAGAAGGATGGAGAAGAGGCGGCGTGTATGTTCCTCACTACCAGTTAGGGTTGCAATTTTACCGTGAGAATAGAGAAGGATGGCGCGGCTTGCAAGAGAGGCGCAGAGAGTAATGTTCCTTGTTCAGGTTAGGGTTGTAAGAAAGGGCAGGTTTGTTTTTATTTTTTTTGTTGGGTTATTAACTTGGGCTAACTGGTACCGAAAATGGAGAGGGAATGCGGGTCTGGATTTAACCGTGAGTGAATGAGGACTGGGCCGGCCCAGTCTTTTGGCTGGTCGGCCCATATATATATTTTTTACAGTGTTTCACTTAATGTGTCGTTTCTAACTCATTTTTCATGCCGTTTGCGACACAATGTTTCGTTTAACGAGACTGACATTTTTATGACTCCAAATTTATACTTTCAAACAATAATAATTATTGTTATTTATAAATTTAATTAATTAGTATTTAATTTCTAATTGGTTTACGTTTTTTATTCCGATTTCTTAACCAATTTTCTCATGCCTCTAAAATTACCTAAATAACCTTATAAGGTGTCTAAGATCTCGTTTTCACTTCTAAAATATTTGTGACATGTTTGTAAATGTAAAATGATTAATTATATTTTCATTTATATTTCTTTTTGTAAACCTTCTCAATGTCGCTTTAGGCTTCGTTAATGTTTCCTAACGACTTCTAAGGGTTTATTTAAATATTATGTTATTCCCCTTGCTCATTTAAGGATATTTAATTCCTTAATCTCTCATTAATTACTCTTATTTAATTAATTCATTATTAATTAAAATAATTAATATTTGGGATATTTCACTTTTGCCAAATTCCAAGTTTTTTAAGCTCGCATGTGACAAGTGAGACTAAATGAAAACACATTCGAAGTAAGTTTTTTTTGTGTGGTTTTTCACGTAAGTAGGTTTTCTCGAATTTTAATTCAATTTAGAAGATGCTTAGACGCTATCCGTAATTGACAAAACTTTACATGAATGATGTTAAAGTGTTATTTTTTGAACATATGTCAAATTCCAAAATTTCAAAGCTCACATGTGATGTGACCTGTGCGATTCAATGAAAACAGGTTCAAAGTAAAATTTGTTTGCAGTTTCTGGCGCAAGTTGGTCACATGTGAGCTTACTTTGAATGTGTTTTCATTGGGTCTCACTGGTTACATGTGAGTTTACAAAACCTGAGATTTGAGATAGGTCCGAGAAATAACACTTTAACATCGTTCATGTAAAGTTTTGTCAACAACAGACAATGTTTAAGTATCTCCTAAATTAAATGAAAATTAGAGAAACTCAACTTGGGCCAAAACCGTAAAAAAGCTTACTCTAAGTGTTTTCGTTGGCTCACAAAGGTCACATGTAAGCTTAAAAAACTTGGTTGCTATTCATAGTACAAAATTACTAATCACCGTAGTACAAATTTTTTTTAAGTCATATTAACATTGTAAACATGTAATGATGTACTGTTGTAACTTTTGTTTTTTGAAAAAAATAATTTCATTATCCTAAATCGTCAAAAACGTTCTCGTGGTAATAAAATACGTTAAACCCGTTCTTATTGCGTTTATACGTTATAACTGTAATTCCACATTAGTAAATGACATTTTATGTTACGTTTCATTAAATTATAAACGTTGCACATTCAGTACAAAAAAAATCATACAGAAATCACAGTTGAAAACGTGAGTTTCGGCTGAAAATACGCTCTCGATATATATAGTCGAATCAAGTTATATTACTTCATTTCCTACATTCCCTCTATCTCTATTCCTTCTCTCTCCCTCCCACTCTCCCCTCTGTACCAGCACCACAGCCAGAGCCGCCACCAAACCACTGTCGGAAAAACTTCCGGTGAGTTTTTCAATTTTTTTGGCGAGTTGTAGATCTTGATGTGGTGAATCCGAATCTGTTGTTAAAATTTAGAAACACACATTAAATTAGCCTAGATCTACAAATTAAAAATCTGGAAAAAACCTTGAAACTCCATTAATGGAGTTCTGGACCTCACCCCTCCCGTCGATACTATTACCGTCGACTCGCCCCGCCTACCGACACGAGGTGGGCGAGTTCGTCCCGCCTAGTGACACGCCTGGGCGTGTGTCACCACGCTCGCCAACACGCCACAGAAGCGTTCGCCCCTGCTCCAGACACGTCGCGGAAACGTTCGCCCCTGCTCCAGACATGACCTGTCCGACTCGCCCCGCGCCTCAACACTATACTACGGAACTCGTGTCGATTAAAGAGACGAGCAGCTCCAGTTCACCCCGCCTGCAGCCACGCTCCGCGTCGCCTCGCCCCGCGATTCGACTCAACCCCGCCTCACCCTGGAGCTCGACACGAGCTAACCCAGCTCGCCCTGGCAACAGACACACTTTGGTGTGTCTCGCCCTGGCAACCGACACGAGCTGCTTAGTCTCGCCCCGCCTATCAGGGCGAGTTGGTGGTTCATTTTTTTTAAAAAAATTTATAAATATTATAATTAGCACTATCATTATTATTTGATAGTCATTAAATAATATTAATTAATTTTACGACCCTTAATTCATTATTATAAAATTGTTTTGTTGATTTATTATTATTTATTACATTTTTGGTTTTACTTGCGTAGCTTATCTTAAAATTGTGATTTGTTCATTTATAAATTTATTAGCACAATCATAATTATTTGATAGTCATTAAATAATATTAATTATTTTTACGGCTGTTGATTTATTATTATAAAATTGTTTTGTTGATTTATTATTATGTTTTTGGTTTTACTTGCGTAGCTTATCTTAATTGTGATTTGTTCAACTTGTTCAGTGATGGATAAGTTTAAGAAAGCTATCAAGAACGTGTACAGTACACAAAAAAGAAGAAAGACAGAAATGTGGAGCAGCCTCTAGACAACAAAAATTCTCAACCCATAAAGCAAATTCCAAAATAACAAATAAAATAAGGGAGGTTATCGCCTTTCTTTTCCAGAAACGTATTAGCGTGCGTGCCAAAACGAAACCATCGTTTTATAATCGTTTTCAAATCATTTCATAAAAACAATTCTTTGAAAATGAATTTTTAACGATAATACGGTTTTAAACCCGTCCCTTTTGTTTTATTCACTTATCTTATTATTACTTTTTTGTTTATTTTATTCAGTTATCCTTTTATTTTTCATGTTGATACTTATTTATCTTATCATATTTATTGCTACTTTTATTTGTCTTCTAGCATTTACTTTTTATTTCATCATCCTCATTTTCATTGTTATTTCTATCATTTTATGTGTGTTCCCCTATTATTTTTATCCATATAGGTATATTCCGTTTTATGGCTAATTCCTCTAATTTCCTCTTATTTTGTTAGTTGTTTTCTATCTTATTTACCGCTGCTTGTACATATCTAATTTAATTTCCATTTTATGGCTGTCACTTGTATTTTTATTTCCATGGTATTAGTATTATTTCATCATTTCATGTAATTATCATCATTTTATTTCATTTGTTTAATACTTTATTACATTTTTTGTTTATTTATCTACATCCTTATTATTTCATGATTCTCAAGAAGAAACAATTCATTTTTTCTTAAACTCTTTCATTTCGCTGTATATTTCAAACGATAGTGTTTTAAAAGAATTCGTTCAGTTCGAATTAGAACTCTAGTATTATTTCTTGCGTTTGTAAATTGAGTTCATTGTAGTGTAACTAGTTAGTGATTCTGGAGGAGATGCTGAAGGTTTATCTCAAGCACGACAATCACCAACGATGCCCTGTAACACCACTCGTAATCACGTAATAATCACTCTCGTAGCAATAATCAAAGATGTCTCACAGCGGAAGTCACACGGTAATAAAACTCACTCGGGTGTCACATGCCATTACTCGCCCATGCGAGTAAAGAAGCATAAATGAATAATAATGGAACAACACTGACAATATATACAGAACCGCAGTGATAACGAGATACTAACCTATACATCATTCTAAATCCATAAGTAATCTCAACGACAAGTGAGCGTCTAAACATTCCCGATTGTATACAATGCCATTAACAAATTCACTAATATCCATCCTAATACAATATGAAAACTCGTGCGGTATTCGAAATGAAACCCTAACTACCCGGGTCCCGCACTTCAGCTTCGATGGTAATCTACACCTGCACAAATGCCGTAAAGGCTCAGCGATAAACGCTGAGTATGCCAGGCTTGGACCCTATTGGTCATTTAATAGTCATGGTCACCATTATATTAGGTTCATTACATGCTTTTACCGGTGTACAAGTATATTAAAGCAATAAACGCATGAGTGGCGATAATATGAAACAGTTAAGACACGCACTACAGTTCACACACAACAGCACATACACAAAACATTTAATCATAACAACAATTAACATATAGCCGTTAAGTAACGGTCTTGTATTTAATTATCATACACGACCCCCCGGGTCCTCTTTATATCACAAAACATCGTAAGTGGGTGTCAAGTTAGGACAACCCGTATTTGTAATTATTTATGGACAGTCGTCCTGGTGGCACCAGCAGTAGTGCACTCTGCCAGAGATATAAGATCTCAGGATTTCCTGAAATACCCCAAACCTAAGTATGGTAAGAAAACATAAATTTATGATGTAATAAGGCTAATACATGCCTTAGAAACATAGGTAGACAATCTAAACCAAAGAAAACACAAGAAAACACCATAAAGTCAATTTAAGCAAAAACTTGATCTAGACTTGGTGTAACCTTGATTAGGACCCAAAGGTCATTCCTAGACCTTATTAACATGCTAATGAACATGTTAAATCAATTACCAAAGGAAACCAAGCTCAAAAATAAGTTTAAGCACAAATTGTGCTTTAAGGAGTCTTAAAGCACGTTTTTGAAAAGTTGTCTTGGAAATGAGTTTTGAGTGGCTAAATGACCAAGTTTATGCCTTAATCAACATGTGTACTACTTAGTATCACATTAGCAAGCCTAAATAAATGAGAAACCAAAAATTTCACAAATTTGTGCACTAATTATGAATAGTACCCAAATAGTGCCCAAAATAAGTCAAATGACTTTCTTAAGTGGTCAATGGTCATATAACACCTAAATATCTAAGGGAATGAAAAGGGGGCCGGTTTTGAAGGTGATGAGTCACCATGGGCTTCAGCAAAATAAGAAAAGAGAAGGAAGTAAAGTGAAAAAGACTATTTACCTTATTAAAGCAAATATCTTACTTTACCTCTTCTCTCTCCTCTCTTCTTCATTTCTTCCTTTCCCACCATCTTCTTCTTCTTCCCTCTGCTCCAAAACCGTAAGTTGCAGCCTCCATTCTCCTCCATCTTCACTTGCTCACCAAATACATAATATTGCTCCAAATAAAAAACTAAGCTTAGATTATTGTTAGTTGGAGCAAGACCTTCAATCCTATCTTTTCAAATCTTCAAAAGCTCAAGTTTGATGCCATGGAGAAACTCCATTGAAGAAGGAAAATTCAGTTTTAAGAGCTCCACTTCATCTCCTCTCATTCAAGGTAAGAAAAGTGAAAGAAAAATTAAGTTTCCTCCATTTCTTCTTAATGTCCGAAAATTGACTTCTCATGGAGCCTTGTTTTACTCCTTGGACTAGCCTTGTTTCAACCTCCAAGAGACTATAAGAGTCTTGCCTTGCTTCATTATCAAAGTCCATTCCAAATTACAAAGGTAATCACCCATTTAGTGCATTAAGCAATGCTTGTAAACCTAGGAATGATTTCCATGAGTCTAGGCATGTTCCTTAGTACTCATTACATTAATTTAATGTTGGTTAGAAGGTTAGCAAAGGAACTAAGGTCCTTGGCCGAAATCCAACCAAGAAAACCAAAGGAGGAAGTGAGAAAAAGTTTGAGAAAAACAAGGTAAATTACTTACCTTAAGGTGGTTTAATGTTTTAAGGGGTGGGATTTAGATAGATACCAAATGTAGCTTAGAGCTTACATTATATAACCTAGGAAAAAGAATTTGAACAAGCTTGTGAACTTATGACTAAAAGGCCAATGGAAAATGAGTTAGTAAGATAAGCATAAGATGAATTATAAGAGCATTATAATTGCTATGAGATTGAGTGTTGTGTAAATGCAGGTTGAAAGCTACTTATGTGGGAAATTCAGTGTTTAGTTATGTCATTTAAGGGCCTAAGAGCCATGTCATTTAAGGGCATAAGAGCCATGTCATTTAAGGGCCTAAGATCCATGTCATTTAGGAGCTTTAGTGCTATGCAATTTAAGATTATTGCACCATATTGTGTTTGTTATGAATGGTTTGAATTGGGTGATAAATATCATGAGAAAAAGGTTTGATGAGTGTGAGATGATTGAATGAGAAAAACTATGCTTTTGGGTATAATAACATAGTAGGGAAGCTATGTCAAAATTTGGTTGAGAAACTAGGTGTTAAAAGTGTTTTAAGGAGATATTAGGACCTAGGAAGTACTAGGAATCATTTAAGGAGATTTTGGTATAAATGACTAAGCTAAGGTGTTTTGGAGGATTAGAATGACCTAGAGTTATCTAGGATGGATTAGAGGTTGGGTGGGTGTATTAAACACACCAAGATCATGGTATGAGGAATGTTAAGACTTGAGCAAAAATCTGTAGGAAAGGATGTGTAGTGTCTTGTGGTGATTAGGTATGAACTAGTGTGCATAATCTTGATGGTAATGAGTGGACTTGGGTGATGGAGGTGAAAACTATAAGAGAATGTAGTAGCTTGTCAAGGGAATGGCTAGGAATGGATAAGAGCGTATAACCATGTTAATGTTGAGTAAATTGAGTAAAGGAGGTGGAAATGTTTAAGAGGAAGTTACAATGGTCAAGTTGAAGGAGTAAAGGTGTGTATAAGGCAAAATGATTATGTAGTTAAGGAGAGGGGGATGATTAATAATGCTTGAGGAGTAGTTATATTGGTTGAAAGGAAACACTTTGGTTAGTTAAAGTCTTAGGCAAAATTTACATGTTGGAAGTGTAAGGAATTAAGTTCTAAGTGTTAAGGATTTAGTAAGAAATTGAGTAAATGATCAAGGAGTTTGATTGTGGGTAGATTAAGGAGTTTGGTGGATGGTTTAAGGGTGTATTAAAGTGCCAAAATGATGTTAGAACATACTAGGACACTTGTGAAAGGTTTGGAGTGAAATAGGCACTTGAAAACATGGGTCTGACTTCGACCTACCTTAGGACCGACCTTGGCACGGTCGGTCGGGCTAGAATTACCCATCCAGGAAGCTTTCTGACTTGGACCGACCTTGGCAAGGTCGGTCGGGTTGAAATTTTCAATCGGGGAAGTGCACTGACTTCGACCGACCTTGGGACCTACCTTGCAAGGTCAGTCGGCCCTTATAAAAAAAAGGAAGAGTGGCATTAGTAGTCCACCATTAGGAGGGTAATGATGATTAGAAGGATAAGCATATAAGGACTTAAGAGATTAAGAGAAGTAAAATGATTTAAGTGATTAAGATTAAAACTATAAGGACTTAGTAATGGTTAGTGAGTAAACATTAGTGACTAAGTAAGTTAGGTTGATTGAAAGTAATTAACAACCTAAATTGGATGAATGTTTTAGGATTTGAGAATTGGGACTCGGAAGGAGAATAGGCAACCGAAACGACCGACGGTGTACGGTATGGTTTTCTTGTAGCCTGCTTGCTAACGATGTGTCCCTCGGCTTGTGTGCTATTTGTTTAAATGTTTCGACTAAACATGATAAAGCATGCAACCGGAATATTGTGTTTGTTGTGTGATTGTAATGCACTAACACAACTTACCTTGAGAACTTACTAACAATGTTTAGTAAAGAAATGTATGAGAATAAGGAACACTCCCTAACATTGGTTTGCTAGTAACCGAAGGAGGTTAACTAACAAACACCGTCGTTGAGACTTCTGCTAACTGGAACTTGGGGGTGAGGAATCCGGGACTGACTCCGGTCATGCATGTTGAGTTAGGAGGTCGGTATCCTTATCAGTTGTGTCCTCCATTGAGACTTGTCGCTTAGAGTCGACAAATAGACTCGGCCACCATGGATTACGGTTCAAGGTGGGAGGCAAGATTAAGATGGTGCGGTGGGATCTCCTAAATCCCAAATTTAAGAAATAATGTTTATTTAACCCAATGGAGTTGATAGCTCATTGGCTAGGGTTACCTTTAACCCGACAAAGATAAACATTGAGTTAAGAAACAACCAGTTCTAATAAAAAAAGGTTGGTACACTGAGATAAGGGTGGATATGAGAATAAGAGAAATCTTGACTTAAGGAGTTAAAAACTAACTCACTTACTTAAGGAACGCTTTTAAGACGTTCATTGTGTGTGGTGTGGTGTTTATTGTACTTCTTATTTATGTTGTATTAATAATCAACCGCATGCTATCGACAAGTAGTCGTCGTAGCCCCGTTAGCTTGGGGGCTATAAGTTAATCGTACCAGCAAAGGTGCTGAGCCCCTAGGGGCATCCATATTTATTATACAGGTGAATGACAGAAGACGACCGTCCTAAGGTAGGATCGGTGAAGTACTTCGGATTGTTTTCCTTTTGTTACACGAGTTGTGCATGTACACTCGTTTAGTAAATGGTATGAGATGTTAGTAAGATGTATTAGGATATGAAATACTTTGTATTGAGAATACATAATTGGTTAAGATTTAGTATACTAATGTTCGGTATATTCGGGTCCATCAGACCGTAGCTAGATCATGGAGTTATAGTTATGCCTAGTTAGTCACGTGGGTGACTAAAGGCGGTAACACCAATCATTGTAAGAATTCCACTGTGTTGTTAATATAATTGGTTGGAGGTTTATGTGATGATCCCGGTTTTAAGAGTTGGGGTGTTACATTTCCTCTTTGCCTAAAAGGCGTCATTTAGTTTGTGGCATTAAGCCGAGTACCAACAGCGGTAAAATCTGGCCAACGATCTATGTAGGCTCATATGGGCTTAACTAGAGTAGAAACCCGATCCGGGAAAACACTCAAGAGATCTCTATGCGCAGCCAGTTAGTCCGGGACTACACTGGTCTTATTCTTCACACACCAGTCCTCCAATATATGATTAAATAGTTAATCGAATACCTAAGGTATAATTTTAGGTTACAGAGAATTCATCCATCATTTAGCTGCCCTAAGGGTCTTACGCATACCTAGAAGTAATCTAGGTCATATTCATGTTCGAGAGCCGTGCTCTAGAGACCGACAATGTCGTGTCCAGTACCTAAGTATTTTACTTAGGTTATTACATACATAATTATAATACTAGTTGTGTTATATTTAACAACACCAGTCACATCACATTGATCGTATATGTATATTTATATAAGTCGATCTATAGTCGACGTAGTATTAATCCCGAAGGACGTTCGCGCACAATTAAATAATGCGGAAAAGGAAACAGTTAAACATCACATAACCGTTTTACACATACACACATACATACATACATCACACACGTTATACAACAAACATATCTGAGCCCGAGGAAGTCCTCAAGACATCTCAGATCAAACCCCTTTACATACCGTACACCTCAGACCAAGGATACGCAGTAGGCCACTAAGCTTGTCGGCCTCCGTCTGACGTACGATCTAAATACCAAACATACTATAAGTCAATCCGTATGACTTACTTAAGCTCAGTAAATCCGAACGACACAAGTAATCCCGACATTACATCCCCGGATTTCAGCAGTTATTTGTTAAAGTCTTGTTATATAAAACTCGTTATTCGTAGTATGTGTTATTATGCGACCTTAACAAAAGGGGTCGGTTTTTGTAAAACACTTTAGTTAACGTTTTTGAACGTTAGAGTTTTTATTATTCCAATGTATTTTATTTACAAGTATAACATTTGTACTTATGTTCTTACACTTTAGTATATATAATTAAATCGAATCGGTCACATGTATATCCACATGTTTATAACCTATGATTGCATGTATGCTTGCAACATTGATTTATATTCTTTATTATCTCACCATTCCTTATGGTAGCTTATATTATACATGTCATTATTCAACCTAACAAGCTATGCTTTAACTTGTAATTTTATGACTTGTAGTATGTAGTTATACTAATGTCATATTACTTGTCATTTATTATTACATGACATTTAAACCATATGGTATACACTTATATATGCCCTCGGTTATATATATATGTTACTCTCGGTTTGTATACATATGTATATAAGTAGTTTTTATTTGGTTTAAGTCATATAATATATAGTTGCATGTGTATATGCACTATATTATATAGTTTCATTATCTTCCATTTAATGTAATACTATACATTATAATATACAAGATTGATAACAACCTTGATTTATCTTCACTTATATAACTTGTAATTTTATAACTCATTAATATAATCACATTTTATCTTTTATATTATATAGTTTCCAACTATAATATATACTCATTATTTATATATATTCACATATGCTAGCGCATTTATATATATGCCTATGCATTTATTTTTCATGAATCATACTCTTATATTATATGTCACATTTTTATCATCTTATGTCAGATGATTATTTTCATTTGTTGCATTATATTATGCAATTTATATTAAGAACTTTATCTTAATATTTGCAACATTTCATGACATGTCTTTATAATTTCCTAAGGTTTAGTTACTACTAACCTTAGTTTATAATTTCCAATTTTTTTCATTAATTGTCACATTATTTTATGTGAATTTTATTAATGATAATTGTTTCATTTCATCACATTAATATATTATATCTATAGTATTTATATCATTGTAAACCATAGTTTATAAATTCATTTTTTTGAATGTTATACATGCGTTAACAACATATAGTTTTATAAACTATGTTTTGACCACATAAAATTATACAATGTTACACTTATATCTTATACCATATAATATGATATTTTTATATCTCATTTAATATTATAATATATAGTTTTAAAAACTATATTTAATTGGCCGAAAGGCACTTATTTTTATGATTCATTATTTCATCACTTCCCTTAGTTTCTATTTAGAGTAAATTACTCAGAACCCCCTTGAGGATTTGGGATATTACAGTTAACCCCCTCGTGTTTATCATAATTATTGGTAACCACCTCAAGGTTAAGGTATCTTTGACTACGAGCCCCCGAACTATAACTCTGTGGTCAAAGAGTTAACTATGTGTTGACCTATCAGCTTAATCACATTAATAATGCCAGACTGGACAACAAAACTGCTTAATCAACAGTCTAACTCTCTCTCATCCCACTTTAGATGCATTTTCAAGGAAGAGTTGACATTTTTAGGAAAATAACAATGCAGATTAAGTAGAGTTTTTTGTCCAGCATCACCTTATTAATATGATTAAGCTGATAGGTTAACACGTAGTTAACTTCCTGATAACAGAGTTATAGTTCGGGGGCTCGTAGTCAAAGATACCTCAACCTCAAGGTGGTTACCAGTAATTATGATAAACACAAGGGGGTTAACTATAATATCCTAAATCCTCAATGGGGTTCTGAGTAATTTTTACCACATATCTTATATTATGTTATAAATACCATATATTATAACATTCCAACCTTATAATCAAATATAACTGTAACACCCCATCCAAAGCCTATCGTGGTTATCGCAATCTGAACACTTAATCGAATACGTCGCAGCGGAAATAAACAACACCTGGACCTTGCCACGGTCTGATCGATAGAATATACCGGCTTAAATGCTTACAATACTTATCCAAAAACACTTACCCATCTTAAACATCAATATTCTCAATACCACAACCAACCGAGTACTAGTATCTTATACACAATCCCAAACTTACATCAGCTTAATATAAACAGTCGGGTGCACAGGCGCAACCCGAACTCAAAATAAAAGTCCCACCTAAGTCTAACCGCTCCTACTCTCGTAGTGCGTCCTCATGGGCCTCTTACCTGCAAGTGTAAAAATAGCCCCCGAGGGGTCAGCACGAATGCTGGTACACCCTCTCATGGCCCCCAAGCTAACGGGACTACGACGACTAATTGTCATAGCATGGAAATTGATTACATACACAAACATAATATGAAGTGCAATAACAATAACCACAGATGAACATATAGTTCACAAGTAATGAACGACGCAAGCGTTTCTTATCTAGTGGGTTAGTAACCCCCTCCTTAGTCCTCATTTCCTTAATCTCAGTTCCTTACCTTACCTTAATCTTAATCTCAATCTCAATCTTAATCTTATACTTGCCAACCTCTCCACTATTAGATTGGTTAGCCCTTAATTGGTTGCTTATCTTTGTAGGGCTTGGTTAACCCTAGCCGGTAGCAGTGCACTATCCGACGATAAGCTACCTTTCTTAATTTATTGGGGATGTAGGCTTGATCCCCCCACGCCTTCCTTAATGTTCCTCCCACCTCAAACAGTAGCCTGGGTGGTCGGGTCGATTTGTTGACCCTAGGCGACGAGTCTAATGACCAGTCTTATTTGGAAGTCGGACCTGGTTCAGATACCGACCTCCCCCAATACACATGTGCTGGTACCATTCCGGATTCCTCACTCCACCCCAAGTTATGGTTAGTGAAAGCCTTAATTACCAAGTGTTAGTTAAACCTTGACGGGTAAAACCAACAATCACCGATACTTAGTTCTCAACCTTAACTCAGTAAGTGCTAAACTTGGTTAGTAGCAATCTCAAGTCTCACGGGTTAGTGTAAATATAACACAATCACAACGAGAACAATATAACCGTTGCATGCTTTATCTTGTTTTAGTCATAGCAAATAAACAGATAGCACACAAGCCGAGGGACACCTCGTTAGCAAGCAGGTCACAAGAAGGATTGTACCGTTCACCGTCGATCGTTGTTTGTTTAACCTTCTTCGGGGTCCCAATTCACAAACCTAAAACATTCATTCATTTTTAGGTCATTAGTTATTTGTACCTTTCTTAACTCACTTAGTCTCTAAAGATTCCCATTTAATACCCTCTTAAGTCTTTGCCACTTAGCTTACAACCTTAACTTTAAACATTAAAACTTATACTTAATCTTAACTTAATTCCTTAAGTTCTTAGGGTCCTAATCATTACCACCCTACCAAAGGTATACCTCTTTACCTATTACCATTCTTAGAATTCAAAATTTCTTTCTTTTTTTTTTTCTAAGTGGTAAGGGTCGACCGACCCACCGACCGACCCTACCCCTGGGTCGGTCCATTACAGAAACTCTTCCGTCTCTTGAAACCCATCCGACCGACCCAGAGCTAGACCGACCGACCCAAACCCTCTGGGTCGGTCCCTTACAGAACCCATTTTCCTACACTAAACCTTTGCCCGACCGACCCAAACCCCCTGGGTCGGTCCAGTCCAGAGGCATTCCGGCTGGCTTAACATGGCCCGACCGACCCAAAACTGGGTCGGACCCTGGGTCGGTCCTCTACAGACCTTCCTCTTAAATTGCCTCTTTCAATTCCAAACTCTTCCACAAGTGTCCTAATATGTCCAACACCATCTTGGCACCTTAAATCCACCTTATAACCTCCACCAAACTCATTAAAACAACTTCCAAAGATCTTCTCAAACATTTACTCAATTCTTACAAAGCTCCCAACACTTAGCACTTATTTTCCTACATTTCTCACATGCATTCCTCCAAGAATTTCAATTAACCAAATGCTCCCTCCTTAAGAACTTGACCACACCATGTACACCACTTCCCAGCCTTATTGCATTTATCAAACCTTCCTTAGATTCTATACTCTAGTTCTCACCTAAACCATTTCAAAGTTTCACACTCACTTACACCTAACTTACCCAAGTTTCCTAGCTTCTTTTATCAACATTTACCTAAGTCCTAAATACTCAAATGCACTCTCTTGATTTCTAAATCCTTCCTAGTAATGCCTAAGTCATTATAAGTCCTTAGAACACCTTATTCTCACCCTTTTTCACCAAGACAATCTCTAGAACATCCTAGTACCTCACTTAGTCATTAAATTCCCTTAGAATGTCTTAAACACTTAAGCTCTCCTTTAAATTTTGCCATAGGTTCTCTAGTATATAATACCACCTAATACATGGTTTTTCTCCATCAAACAACCAACATCACACAAATTCTCACCACAACACCTTAACACCCAATTTACACCAAAACCACACCACATCATCATATAGTGCTTAAACTTAAAATGCTTGGCACTTAGGCCCTTAAATGACAATAATCTTAACCACTGAATTTCCACATATATATGCCTTCAACCTGCAAATACACTCAACAAGGCTCCCATTGAAATAGAATGCTTCTTGTACTTCACCTTGACATTCTTAAACTATCTCTTTTTCTCATGTGCTCCTTAGTCACAAGTTCACAAGTATAGTCATTGTTTCTCCTAGGTTTTATATAACCTTCCCAATATAAACTCTACACTAAACTCATCATACCTACATCTCATTCCCTTAAACAACAAAACACCTTAAGGTAAGTAATTTACCTTGTTTTCTCACAAGCTTAAAAGCTTTTCTCCTTAGGTTTTTCTTTGTTCAATCTCGGTCACCAATGTGTGTCTCCTTGCCAATGTTCTAACCAATATCCAATGACTCCAATGAGTACTAGATAACACATTAACCCTAAGGAACAAACCCTAGGTTAAAATATGTTTTAAGGTATTAATGTGATTGTTTTACCTTGGTTTCTCAAGACAAACTTGGATATGAAGCAAGAAGGACCTCCTCTCTCCTTTGAAGAGTAGAAACAAGCTAGAACAAGGCATAAACATGGAGTTCCATGAGTATATTTTTCGGACATGTGAAGAAAATGGTGGAAACCTAGATTTTCTTACACTTTCTTTACCTTAAGAGAATGGAGATGCCAATGGAGTCTCCAAACTTGAATTTCCTCCTCTAATGGTGGTTTGACTTGGCACCGAAATGAAGCTCTTGAAGTTTTGAAAAGATAGAAAGGAGGAGCTTGAGCTAACTAAGAAGATGTATTTTGTTTTGGATTTGGAGCTAAAATGAGCAAGATGTGTGCAAGAGAAGGTGGAGCTAGCATGGAGAGGAGCTTCACGTTAATGGAGAAGAGAAAGAGAGCAAGAAATCGTGTGAGACAAGGAAGAATGAAGAATGAGGAGAGAGGTAAGCAAAATGTGATATTTATCTTAAAAGGTGAATAGTACTTTATGCTTTATAACTTACTTATTTTGCTTTCTCTTTACTTAGTTAGATAAGTGTGGTGAGTCACACTTAAGAAACCGGTCCCCCTTTAGTGAATGAGGGTAGTTTAGTCTTTGTTGGCCAAATGTCTCACTTATATAGACTTATGTTATAAACTAGCTTAATAAATTCACTATTCATCAAAAACAAGGCACATTGTTGTGAAATTTTTGATTTCCCATTGATATAGACCTCCAAATGTGATACTATATAGTACACATATTAATTAAAGAGTAATGATGGACATTATCCATTCAAAACTCATTTACAAGACAATTTTTCAAAAACGTGCTTTAAGACTCCTTAAAGCACATTTTGTGTTTTAACTTGTTTTCAAGCTTGGTTTTCTTTGGTAATTGACTTAAAATGACCATTAGGATATTACTAAGGTCTTAGAACAATATTTGGGTACTCTCCCATGTCTCTCCAAGCTTAGAGCACGTTTTTGCTTAAACTGCTCTTTTTGGTGTTTCCTTATATTTTCTTTGATTAGAAATGTTTCTTAATGTTTCTTAGGCATTATTTAGCCTCCTTATATCTTAGTTTATCATTTGAACACCATATCTAAGTTTGGGGTATTTCAATAACCTATAGTTTATAAAATTTCAATTATGATCGAGAGGCCCTTAGGTTATAATTTTATTCTTTTCAATCCCCACACTTTATATTTATTACAAATACACCACATATTTTATAACATGTTATTCTTATCATACATTATATCATTTAAACATTATAATAGTTATAACATATAGTTTTATAAATTCAAAATCCGAACAGACCTATGGTCTGTTTTAATTTTCATTCCCAGCACATTTACATTCTTATAATTACAATCTTGCCACATATATAATAATGTTATACTACTATATATAACATTTTATTCTATTAATCATTATAACCTATGGTTATTTACTCCCCATTATTTCCGAACAGACCTATGGTCTGTTTTGGATTTATTTTCCAACAACATAAATTTCTATATTTGCACATTTACCCCATATATTATATAATGTTACATATACTATATATTATAACATTTTATTTATAAATCATTATAACCAATGGTTATTTATGATTTAATTGTGAGCAGACCTATGGTCTGTTGCAATAATTTTTTCCATCCCTTAACTTTCTGAAATTATGTTTGGCCCAGTTTTTAACATATGTTTTTAATTTCATTAAAACTCTATGTTATACACTTTCTTTATAAAATCATTATATAACTCCAAAAATTCCAAAACTTTATAACAATGATATAAACTATTATATTAACAATCTTAACCCCTAACTTTCGGTAATTACCATTTATACCCCAATAATTTATAACTTTCATTTTTAACTTATGATAATACTATATAACCATAGTTTAATTATTTATGTCATTAAATGAAATACCCCTAACCTTTATATAATTAAATAATGGTAATAATCATCATTTAGAGGATTATTAAACCCTAGGAAAGTATAAACACTTGGGCGTAAAAAACACACCTAAACTCCTTAAGGTAAAAAAACGTGCGTTAAAGCCCGACCTTAGGGTAAACAAGTTATATAAGTTATAAACTTCATATGAAGTTAATCAAGGATCATTATATGACCCTTAGAACATAGACCTCATCTAAAACTGAGTAAAAATACAATATGCCCGGGAGTTCCCTTAAAGGCCCTTAAGGCCCGAAAGTCCCGGAAATACATTATAGGATGAAGTAAAGCATTACACTTCATTCAAAATGCACCATAACAATCTAATAAACATTTAAGATGAATTACTCACACTAAATTCTCAGTTAAACGTAAAGTGCTAAGAGATACCTATGGGGGCCCCATAAACCCCCGGAATGCCCAGGAGGAGTTGCTGAGGTGGCACGAACTCCTATAAAATTCATTCTTAGAGTTCTTAACATCATTATTCAACATTCTAAAGAGAATGCATGATCTAATTCCTAAAAAATAAACAAAGTACTCGGACGAATTTCTTAATGCTCTTTTTTGCCCCGGTTAGCCCGGGAGTTGTGTTTTGAGTTGATATAACCCCATATAACTCAATGTAACACCCCAACATATTATTATTGACTATAAACAATGTCAATAAGCACTTGGAACTCATAGCGACTAATTATGTTCCAGAAAATCCTTAAAGCACATAAACACACCTTCGGGTGTCACAAAAATGCGTTCTACGCAATTACCTTGAAGTTTTTGAGGAGCCACGAGTTGATAATCTTAAAAGGGGATAAATTGACCATCTAAATCAATTAATTCCAGAACTAAATTCATAGTAAAAATGGGGGCGATTTTTGGGTCAAAAAGGTACCTAAAATCAGCATTTTTACCTTAAAACTTTCATCTTTTACCATGATATAAATGTACCAATTAAATGCTGGAACCTATTACACATATCAGTATGATCTTAGTACAATATAGTGTAACAAAAAAAATCAAATGAAAAATCAGTCCCATTTGACCACCATTTTGGGCGCCATTTTAAGTCCCGTTTGACTTGATTTTGGCTAAAATAAGTGTCTTATGGATGATGACTCATCCCTACCTATACTATATGTAATGTATCAAATAAATCCAGTCAACTAAGCCTCCATTACCGTATGCCTACAAGGAATCAAGAAGAAATTAGTTTAAACAAAAGTAAAGAAATAAAATAAGAAAGCTATATATACCTTATACAAGTTGCAAGCAAACAAACAAAACAAGTTGTCTTATAGCCTCATGTGCTGCCGATTTCATGCTTGGAAAAGGGAGGATTATTGCCTCATTGTTTAGTCAAATATTACACAACCTAATTAAGCTAGTTGCCTATGTCTAATATTGACAAATCAAATGACTATCTACAATGCATGTACCGATTTCAATAAGGAAAAAGAAGACTTTGATTGTCTTATTAAAATCAAACTAGAACATGTACCTAACTAGCATGTTCTTATGTTCAAAAGACAAAGAAAACAATAGCCCACTCACACATACTCTACCGTAAATTCAACGAAAGAACAAAGACAAATCAATGTAGAAAATTCAAAGGAGACATACACCTAACTTAATTCTTGTCTCCTTCTTTCCAATTGTCAAACAAAGCTCCATTATTCTTGTCATCAGCCGAAAGCATGCCTCCAATATAGACAATTTTTTTGAGCCTAACACCATATTAATTAACAAAGAAAAGAGTAAACAATTTGACAATAATTGTGTCAAATAATTCCATTTGATTTCTTGTCTTTTCTTACCTTAAGACCATACGTGACTTTCATTCTTCCCTTGCCACTCCATGGCTGATTGGTAAGCATTCCATTACTCTCTCTTTTCTTCTTCCTTTGTTAGTTAATTCCTTAGAGCTTCTAAGCTCTATTAATGGTGTTCTAAGTTCTAACACCATTTCTATAAAATTTCCTAGTTAAATCTACTAAGTCTTGAAGCAAGAAATCATCCTAGCAAGCTTGCTATTTTCGCCAAGCTTAAGAAATCCAAGGAGGTTCCTAGATTCAACAACAACACAAGGAACAACAAGATCAAGTTAAGGTATATTTTCATGTTGAAAATCCTAAATAAATTCCTTAAGCTATTTTCGAAAATTAGGAACTTCTAAACCTATGTTCTCTTCATTATTTCATGAAGGAAACTTGGATCTACAACCATCCTAAGGTGTACCGAAATTACCTTGTTAAATTCCTCAGGTAAACTCTTGTAAAATTACTCCAAATCTTATTTATAAATCTTTGTTAGAAGTCTAACAAATGGATCTCCTAAATATATATAAGGTGGCCGAATTCTCTTTATCAAAATAGCATTTGGAGAGCTTGGAATTCAAGGAGAAATCAAGTACAAGAATTGTCTTGATTTAAGGAGTGAGTATATATAATTAAGGTTTATTAAGTTTAAGCTTGATTTAAGCTTCAAACTTTGGTATAAAAAAAATTATGTATAACCTTTAAATAAATTAAGGCCGAAAATCATTGGTTATAATGTCAAGAAAATAATTTATAACATATAAGGTAAGATTATTACCTTAAGGTATAAATATGTGTCACAAAAATTAAATATGATACATATATGTTCAAACCGATTTATTTAAGGATAATATGTTCTATTTTGAGTTTATAATCATTCTAAGTCATTAGCATAATTTTTAGAAGTGTTAAATGACTTATATACATTTATATATACATATTATAAAGTTTAAATCAAGTTTTGAAACCATATGGTAAAAGATATTTAAAGCCGAGAATGAAATATATTATTTAGTGATTTTCGAAAATATATAAGTGTATTAACTTATATTATAAATTTTGGGAACATTAAAAATAGCTACAAGTATTTAAATGGCTAGCTTATTAATTTATGTGGCAAAAATGTAAATTTTGAAAAGTTTGGTGTGTTAATAATAAGTGCCGAGAACAAAGGGGTTTATTTGGATATTTATGATATAATATAAGGTAGGAATTAATATTATGAATTTTGGTGAAATTAAATAAGTGTTTAAGTGTTAAAATAACAATTTACAAAGTTGTGGGACTATTTTGTAATTATTGAAAAATTTAGAGGTGTAACCGAATTAGATATGATTTTATGGGTATATTAAAGTATTAATTATGAAATTAAGTCTTGGTCAAAGTGTTGACCAAAAACTTTGGGTTAAAATTATTTATGACATAAAATATTAAGTTTATAAAAGTTATGGGGTGAATATGTAATTTATAGAAATTATTAAGTAAAACCGAATTGGGCAAGGGATGAAAATGTAATTTATAAAAGTATATGGGCCATTTCGGTTATTTAAGAAAATTAAATATCAAAACTATAATTTATAAGTTAATATGTAACTTATATAAAGTTTTGAGGTTAAATTGTGAATATAAGAGGATTTCATGTTAAGACCGAAAATAAATGTGGTCATTTGGTAATTTATAAAAACTAATATATTTGTTTTGCAATTTCCGAAAGTTAATGTGGATAATTAATGAATTATAAAAGTTATAAGGTTATTTGGCAATTTATAAAAGTATAAGGGTTGTCTCGGTAATTAAGGGAATTAAATAATAAAACTATGGTTTATAAGTGTATATGTAACTTACATAAAAGTTTTGGGGTTAAAATGTAGTTATGGGAAGTATATATGGAAACCGAAAATTTAAGGGATTATTTAGTAATTTATAAAAGTTGGATATTTGAAATACCCTGTAATTAAAAATAGTGATTAATTAGGCTAATAAGTAATTTAGAGGCTTAATTAAGTATAAATAATCATGAGGGAACAAATCCCGAAGAAAACGGATCCTTAAAATGGATTAAAAGCACTAACGAACCTTAAAGCGCGTTTTTCGAGGTAACCGGGAAAACGTGTCTTTAAGCGGGTCAAATAGACTCGTAACAGTTTTGGTCAACTAAATAATCATTAATAAATATTAGTGAAGCTTTAGGACCAATAAAATCAATAAAACGAGAGATTAGTAAAAACTGTCAAAAACGGGAAGTTGTGGGTAGAAATATAAATAGACCAAACTTATGTGTCCAATAATGTAAAAAGAATTTTTAAAACCCCATAAGGGTCTGTGTGTGTCCGATCCCACACCCCTCTCTCTCATTCTATTAATTTCCCCCCTTACTCACAAAACAACAAAAGTAATAAAAACTACTACTTTCAACTTTATTACTCTCACACTCACTTTTGCAATTCTCTCTCCTATCCCTCATTCTCTTCTCACGTGAACACACCCCTCCTCACTCTCTCTTTTTCTTCTCTTCTTCCTCCTCCAGCGATTTCCATGGGAGCTTGAAGAAACTCACAAAACTACCACTTCTCTCCTCTTGTTACTCTAGTAAACCTCTTCCAAAAATTATAAAAACTACATCATTGGATTCCTCTCCTCAAGAGCTACATTTCCATCTTTCCAAAATTCGAAAACAACAATTTTCGTTTTTATGGGTATGTCCCATTTGGAGCTTCAAGACCACCATTAGAAGGCCCTCCTTCTCCTTGTTCTTCTAAGGTAAAAACATTCTCAAAAACTCCATCTTTTTCTAGCCTCAAAGGCAAAACGAAATTCATAAGCTAAACCCTTGTTGTTCCTTGTGTTCTAGCCGATTTTAGCTTGTTGGTGGAGTTGGAAATATTGTTCTTGAACCACTCCAAGCTTCATTTGCACTCTTGGAAGGTAATATAAATCCTAAACCCTAAAACCTACCTTAAAACTTGATTAATGGTTAGGGTTAGTTTTTAGTATTGAATGGTGTATATGAATGATTGTAGTGTTAGAGGTTTGAGATTACAAAACCGGTAGAGATAAGGAAGGAGGAAGAAGAAAGAAGAAGAAAGGAAATCTAGAAGGAAAAACAAGGTAAGGGTGCTCACCTTTGTGTAGTCTTGTATATGTATGTGTAACAGATTTTTTAGAAATGAAAAATGTGTATTGTAAAAGAGTAATGCATTAGTAGTATAATGTGTAAGAGAATATAAGTATTTGAAACCCTTATAAGACATTGTAAAAACTGTTACAAACAGATTGGGAATTGAATGTGGTGTGCAGGAATTTTTAGTAGTGTTTAGAGATTGGGAATTGTATATGAGAGCTTGTATATTGATGTCTATTGAAACAGGTGAAAAGAGTGTTGAATTGTGAACTAGAATATGTGTTGAAGTGTAAAAATATAGGGGAGCTTATGGCAAAATTTACATAGGGATAGAACACTTAGTGAAATAGAAACTAGGTGAATGTTATGTGTTGTAACAGATTTTGTTTGAGAAAGATAGAGGGTAAGTTGAGAGAGATAGATAATGTATTTTAGAGGTGTTAGGAGTATTAAAAAATGACAATATAAGAGGGAGATGTGGAAGGGGAGTGTAAGTGTTAAAATCTATAGCATAAGGCAACTAGAGAAGAACTAGTGTGAGTGTTGTGTGAAACTTGGAAAAATTATGTGAGTGAATGAGTATAGAATTGGGTAAGGAGTTAATGAATGAACTAAGGTGTATTAGGAGGTTTAATTAGTGTTAAAACATGTGGGATTAAGTGTAGGAACAATGGGGAAGTAATGGGTAAAAGAGAGGACTGAAAACAGAAATTAAAATGCAAACACTGGGCCGGACCGACCTTGGGACCGGACATGCAAGGTCGGTCGAGCCCGGATTTACGAAGGACGGAAACCTTCTGGAATGGACCGACCTTGGGACCGGACATGCAAGGTCGGTCGGCCAGAAGAATTTCCCGTAATGCAACCTACTGGAATGGACCGACCTTGCGACCGGACTTGCAAGGTCGGTCACTCAAAAATTTTCCGTCGAGTAAGCTACTGGAATGGACCGACCTTGCGACCGGACTTGCAAGGTCGGTCGGGCTAAAATTCGCCTGTAACGAAACTTACTGGAGTGGACTGACCTTGGGACCGGACATGCAAGGTCGGTCGACTCCAAAATTTCGAAACCAAAACTTACTGGAATGGACCGACCTTGGGACCGGACTTGCAAGGTCGGTCGGCCAGAAGAATTTCCGTAATCTGAGCTACTGGAATGGACCGGACTTGCAAGGTCGGTCGCAAGTCCGGTCCAATCAAAAAAAAATTATTTTAAATTAAATAATAATTATATATATTATAGTGTATACCCATATATATATATATATATATATATGTACATGTATGTAAGCATGCCAATATTAAGTAAGAAAATGAAACTTAAGGTAATGAAGAATAAGTAAGTAATGTGTAAGTGTAAGAAGTATAAGGACATAGTAAGTATGAGCTAAGTTAATGCTAGTTAGATTAATCATTTAATTGCATGTATATCATAGGATTTGATTTGTGACACCGGAGGAACGTTTGGAAACACGTACAACGGTGAACGGTATGAATTCCTCATGCCCGTATGCTATCTTGGTTACTCTGATTTGTGTGTTGTGTGTGCTAATTGATCACCAAATAAGACAAATGCACGAATCGGAGTTAAAATGCATACTTGTGAATATGTAGTGTTGTATGTTGTGAATATTTTCTTAAATCTTAGTTTGTATAATTCATGAAATGTATGGATGATAATGAATGTGTGTATGTATGATGTACTGTACCGTGACCGTTTATCATTGTGTTTGGACTTCTAACTTATTCCTAACAAGCTAACCATTCTAACTTAAATTGGTAATTAAATTGGAATGAGTAGAAGTCCGATATAGTTTCGGCCACGCGTGAGGATGCGGAGTCACGAGAGGTTGGCTCCAATTCCTGACTCTTAAGCTGGTCCGCGGCCCAAACCCCTTAAATGGGTAGCATCCCGGATTGGTGAGTCAAGTAAATCCCGGAGGTGGGACGGAGTAGTCCCAGGGCCGGAGGTCCCGACGACTTAACTTGAGTATAAGCAAGTAAGTAAGAATGAGTAAGTAAAGTAATTGGAAGTAAGTAAGTGTAAGTAAGAGTAAGTATTGTGAAATGAGTAAAAGAGTAAATAGCATTCCGATTAACCCGGATGCGTAATTTGGCTAACCTTGTGAAGGTAAGTATTGTGAACATTAGTGAATTGTTACCTTTGAATGAATAATGTATTGCGAATGTATGTACGTTGTATGTAAAGCATGTATGTATGAAAGTAATGAATCGCATGTTTAGTGGACGTCAAATAGTCGGCGTGCCCTAGCTAGCACGCGGTATATGCGGAATTTATGCGCAGCTTTTGCTGAGCCCCTTGGGGCACCGTTTTTACCACAATGCAGGTACTCGTGAAGGATGAACTAGGAGAGTTGAAGTTTAATTTCTCTTGTCTTCTTTTTGAATGTAAACAATGAATTATGATTGGTGTACTAAATAGTACACCTGTAGCTTTTTGACTAGCCGGTGTACCATGGGGTACACCCTTTTGGATATTGGAAAGGGCTTATGATTGGTATAGGTGAGTAGGAAGTAGAGAACTCATTCTTTTGGTAAACTTAGAGATGATGTAATTTGAATACACTTAAATACTCGGTGATCCAGGATGTAAGTATTTGGCATATGATATTTGGTAAGTAAACTAGTAGCTTGGTACACTATGTGCATCAGACCGTGACTGTAAGTAAGGTAAGCCTAGCTAGCCGTATGGGCGGTTAGCGGCGTTGTACCACCCGCCGTAGTAAGTAGTAATATTTCCGCTGCGAACTTGTAGGAATAACAGGACGATTAGATGGTAAGCATAGGATTAGCGGTTGGGGTGTTACAAAAAGTGGTATCAAAGCGTAGTTACGCTCTGATGTCCATAGTACCGAGCATAGGGGATTACCAAGTTAGGATTTCAACCGTCTTAAGACGGATACTTAGAAACCTAACTAGGAACTACCGTTGTTAACAACGGATACCCTTGACGTTCCTAGGAACGATACCTTGCTTAAATTCCAAGACCTTTGAGTCATATCTTGCGGAGCCTAATGTAACTGTTAAATATTAGATGTCAGGAAGAGGTCCAGGTCGCCCTAGAGGAGGGGGCAGTGATGGACCCGGCGCGCAGACGATAGCTGAGATCGTCGCCGCCACGGTAGCGCAGATGCTACCACAAGTAATCCAAGCCGTGCAACAAACCCTACAAAACCAACAAACTCAAGCGGGGCCAATCCCTCCCCCGCCTCCCAAAGAAGCCAATTGGGTGAAAGCTGTAGCGGAACTCCGCCCTCCTTGCTTTAGGGGCGAGAGTGATCCGGCTAAGCTAGAAGCCCATATCTCCAAGATGGAGACAGCCTTTGAAACCCTCGAAGCTCCTGCTGGGGTTCGAGTTAGAGTTGGTGCCTACTACCTGAAAGATGCAGCCATGGATTGGTGGAAGCTAATCAAGAATGAGCATGCCAACGACCCCACATTTGATTGGGAATCTTTTGCATCACTCCTCCGATCCAAGTACTATCCTGAGCACGTAAAGACCAAGAAGAGGCTAGAGCTGGACGCCTTGAAAATGACAGAGAAGATGTCTATCGACGAGTACTACCGCACTTTCACATCCATTCTCCGTCTTCTCCCTGATCTAGGATACACCGGCCAGGTGTTGGTCGATCGCTTCTACGGCGGTCTGAGCCATCGCCTTCGGTACGGTATGGGCTACACTCGATTTACCTCTCTTCAGGTAAATATCGGTTTAACCCTTAGTATCAATTCAATTCCTTAAATTCCTTGAATCTTTTCCTTACTCTTCCTTAAATGAGAATCCCAGCTAATACCTGAAATCTCAGGAGTGTTATCACGCGGCTTCTCGCGTTGAGATCACTTGCCAACTACGGGATGAAGAAACCGCGCTGAAGCGCAAAGCCAATAACAAGAACACTAATGGCGAGGAGCAGAACCAGGGTAAAAGCTGGAAAAAGAAGAAAGGGAATTTCTTTCAATCTCAGAAGAAATCCCCAAGTGAGAGCAGTGCCCATGCTGAGCAGGGCAAACCAGTTGAGCTTCTTCAACTTGGTTCATCTGCACTGGTGGCAGCTAAGCCACTGAGATCACACCCACCTAAGGGTAAACTTCTATTCTAATTTGAATTTGTATAAGTATTATCTCTAGTATACCCACGCACACATGTGCTAACCCTCTAAACCTTAGGTTCTGGCTCCGGTTTCACGAAAACCTTCTCCGATAGCCGCACTTATGTGTGCAGAAAGTGCAACCTAGACCATCCCGGTAAGGACTGCTACGGGAGAGAAATCAAGTGCTACAGCTGTCAGAAAGTGGGGCACACGGCTAATAGATGCCCAGAGAATGCTAAGCCCAAGGGGAACTTCCAAAGCTACAAGCAGAGGGAAGGCAAGGAGGTTGCATCTGGCGATGCACCGGCCCAGCAGGCACCACAGGGACCGGGATCCCGAGGACCTTAGAGGGGTGCACCTCAGAGGCAGCCTGTCCTTCATGTTATCGACCATGATGGGTCCGGTTCTAAGTCCGGCCCAGGTAATAATCTCAACCTTTAATCCTTGAGATAGCATGTCTAAGTAGTAGAGTAGCTGTTTGAGTGAATGCATGAGTGAATGAATGAATTGAAGTATGTATTGAGCATGAAATGAAGTAGTTGAAACTAGTACTCACCGTAGATAAAATTTATCACCTTAGGAAACTTTAGTATCTGTTATCCGATACCGGTAAACTTGAATCAAGAAGAGATCGACATCACCAACCACGACTACACCAACGAACAGTGTCAGGTCATCCACCCGGTATGATCTTATTAAGGGGATACCTGACACCCGAAGCGCAAATCTCAATCATCCGACGATGCAACGAGCTAGGAACGGGTCAAGGTGGACTTTATACACCCGAATTCCCCGGTGGAGCGAAGATGAAGCTGAAGATGATGTGCTTGGGAAAGGATTGGGATCCTTATACCAAGACATACCAGGAGACACGAACACATGACGGAGCGACGCCACCGACAACACCTCAAGAGTTTCAGACACTCGTTACACAAGCAGTAGAACTTGCACAACAATGCAACATGAACCGATCCCCGCACTTGAAGCGGACCTCTGTATAATCAACTTCTATGAGAAAGAAGGACGATTGGGTTACACCAATACAAGGACGAGACAGCGGAATCTCTCAACAGGGAGTGCCCGTAGTGTCTTGGTCCATTGGTGATGACGCCGTATTCCTGTATAGCGAGCATAAGCGTGTGGACCTCGCAGAGAAATTGGTATTGCGATCAGGAGATGTCCTAATCATGGGTGGAAACTCTAGGATGCTGTATCAGGGATCAACAAGATCAAGTTGAATACGGCACCTCCGGCAATAATCAATGCCAACACATGAAACCAGGACGCCTGAACCTTACCTTTAGAAAGTATTAAATCTATAGTATCATGTAATCTATTAGTAACGTGTATTAGAGACATGACATGTATGATGGTTGGTTTATCAATAAAGAGCAGTGTTGATTTAATTCCACTTGTGTCCACCATCAATACTCATCCAATTGTGAATCCAATAGGTTGTGGACTCGGTACCGAAGGTATCCTGAGTATCCTCACCAAGCACAAGCCGGTAAGCGGCACCATCTTAACGGGAACCTTCCCAGTAACGGCATTGATGCCAATGTGTTATTCTACTCCGGCGCCTCTCACACCTTCGTATCACCATCCTTTGTGAAGAGGTTGAAGCTAGATGCGGATGAGCTACCGAACTTCATGGTTACTCTCCCATCGAAGGAGCGAGTAAAGTGCACCAAATATTATCAATCAGCCACCATCGAAATCAAAAACGAAGCGTTTCCCATTTCCTTCATCGAATTCAATGGATTGGGATTCGACTTAATCATTGGAATGAATTGGTTGGAGCGACACAAGGGTAGAATCCTCTGCGCCGAGCATTGATTGCTGCTCAAGAGTCCTTCTGGGGTTACCGTATCTTACCGCTAGAGACCGAGAGAGCCTTCGACCACACTCATGTCTGCTATGGCCATGTACCGGGAGCTCAGAAAGGCCCAAGAAGTGTATTTGTGCTATGTACAAGACCTGGAGAGAGATCCAGAGTTCAATGATGAAGTACCCATCGTATCCGAATTTCCTGATGTATTCCCTAAGGAGCTACCCGGCATGCCACCACCGAGAGTAGTGGAATTTGAAATTGATCTTTTGCCAGGTACCGGTCCCATTGCCAGGGCACCGTACCGCATGGCACCTGCTGTGACTGAATTGAAAGAACAATTGCGAGACCTTCTTGACAAAGGGTTCATACGCCCGAGCGTATCACCCTGGGGAGCACCGGTTCTCTTCGTGAAGAAGAAGGACGGTAGCCTCTGACTTTGTATTGACTACCGCGAACTGAATGCGGTCATAGTCAAAAATAAATACCCATTACCACGCATCGACGACCTATTCGACCAGCTGAAAGGAGCATCAGTCTTCTCCAAGATTGACCTCCGTTCAGGGTATCATCAGATTGCAATCAAGGAACAAGACATTGAGAAAACGGCATTCCTTAGCAGATATGGCCACTATGAATTCACAGTGATGCCATTCGGTTTGTCAAACGCACCAGCTAAATTCATGGACCTCATGAACCGCCTATTCAGTGAGCAGTTGGACACTTCGGTTGTTGTCTTCATCGACGACATACTTGTATACTCCAAGTCAGCAGAGGAACATGAAACCCACTTGAGGAAAGTGCTTGAGACACTGCGCGAGAACCAGCTGTATGCGAAGTTCTCCAAATGCGAGTTCTGGCTTGATCAGGTATCATTCCTTGGACATGTCATCTCGAGCGCAGGTATCTCAGTTGACCCTTCAAAGATAGAAGCTGTACGATCATGGCCTAGACCTAAGACTGTTACCGACATTCGGAGCTTTCTTGGTCTAGCCGGTTACTACCGGAGATTTGTAAGGGACTTCTCGAAAGTCACTAAGCCCATGACGACACTGATGAAGAAAGATGCACCGTTTGTATGGACACACGAGTGTGAACTATCATTTCAGAAATTGAAGGACTCATTGACCTCAGCGCCCGTCCTTACTCTTCCAGGGGCACAGAGGGATTTGAGGTGTACTGTGATGCATCAGGCAAAGGAATGAGATGCGTACTCATGCAGCATGGCAAGGTTGTTGCTTATGCCTCCCGCCAGCTGAAAAAGCATGAGGAGAATTACCCGACACACGATTTAGAGTTAGGAGCCATTGTCTTCGCCTTGAAGATATGGCGACACTATCTCTATGGGGTAAGCATCACCATCTACTCCGATCATAAGAGCTTACAGTATGTATTCACACAGAAAGAACTGAATTTGAGACAAAGAAGATGGATGGAGTTTCTTTCAGATTACGACATCAACCTACAGTATAAGGAAGGGAAGGTAAACGTTGTAGCCGACGCCCTGAGCCGTCGAGCACACTCGCTCCATTCGCTACTTGCTTCTTCTAGCTTGGTTGACGAGGTGCGAGATGCTCAGTTGAGCGACCCTTACCTAACCGAAATACGACAGAAGATTGAGAATGGTACATTTGAGAAGAAAAAGTACGACTTCAAGCTACATGAAGATGGTTTGATTCGGTTGAATGGCAGGCTATGCGTTCCCCGAAGCAATGCTGAGCTAAGGGATCGCATCCTGCGAGAGTCACATAGTTCTACATTATCAGTCCATCCGGGAGCCTCCAAGATGTACAAAGACATGAAGAGGTACTTCTGGTGGTCTGGAATGAAGTCAGATGTGACAGAATTTGTATTGAGATGCTTGACATGCCAGAAAGTGAAATTTGAACATCGTAGACCAGGCGGAATGGTACAATCGATGCCAGTTCCGGAGTGGAAATTTCATGATATCTCCATGGATTTTGTTGTAGGACTCCCACCTGCCAGGGGAGGACTCAACATGATCTGGGTTGTAGTCGACCGCCTTACCAAGGTTGCCAGATTCATACCGATGAAGGACACCTGGAAGGTAGTAAAGCTAGCTGAGCTATTCGACAAGGAGATTATCAGACATCACGGAGTCCCTAAAACCATAGTATCTGACCGCGACACCAGATTTCTTTCGAGATACTGGAGAGCTACAAGGGAAGTGTTGGGCACAGAATTGAAGCTGAGTACCGCCTTCCATCCTCAGACCGACGGTCAGACAGAAAGGACCATCCAGACACTAGAGGACATGCTTCGGGCATGTGCCTTAGACTTTCAGGGGAGTTGGTTAGATAAGCTTCACCTCATCGAGTTCTCGTATAATAATAGCTATCACACCTCGATTAAGATGTCGCCTTTCCAAGCTCTATACGGTAGACCTTGTCCGTACACCCTTGTGTTGGGATGAGTCAAGTGAAGCGGTCATTATAGGACCGGAGTACCTTGAGCAAGTACAAGCTGAAGTTCAGCAGATTAGAGCTAATATGAAGGCAGCCCAAGATAGACAGAAATCCTATGCGGATGTGAGACGACACGACCTTGAGTTCGCCGTGGGCGACCAAGTGTTCTTGCGTGTTTCACCTATGAAGGGTGTCTTCCGTTTTGGCCAGAAGGGCAAGCTAAGGCCAAAGTTTGTAGGGCCGTATGCTATCACCGAAAGAGTTGGAGCTATAGCCTACAGGTTAGCATTACCTGAGGACTTGGGACGTGTCCATGATGTATTTCATGTGTCACAACTCAAGAAGTACATTGCTGATCCTTATCATGTGCTAGAGCCCGAGAGACTTTCCATTGAACTGACAATGAGATATGTCGAAACCCCAGTGAGAATCCTTGATAGGAAGACCAGAGACACTCGCCATAAGTCTATACGAATGGTGAAGGTCCTATGGTCTAACCATGATGTCGAAGAAGTGACATGGGAGTTGGAAGATGCCATGAAGGCTAAGTACCCACAGTTATTCATAGACTAGTTAGTCTAGTATGTAGTATACGGGTACGGGTCGTACCCCTTTTAAGGGGGGTAGAGCCCTTTTGCTTTTGCATTGCTTCGGGGTAAGCATTGCTTAGTATGTAGGTATTGTAATAGACCTTTATATGGCACATGGAGTGCAAGTGAACTTGGTATGTGTATGGATGTGTATGTGTGATGTGTAATGTATCTGTGTAATGTGTATTGTGAATTGTAATGTTGTATTGTGGAATGGTATGAATGGAATATGGTGTATTGTGTATGTGAATGGTGTACGATGCTCGAAGTGTGTATGCTTGCAATGTGGAATGAAGTAAACACCTCATAGGTGTAGTAAGACACATTATGCAATTGGTTGCCTAATGAGTAGAATTACTCAAACTATCAACCTTGAGCAACTTTGAGGGCAAAGTTTCTTAAGGGGGGTAGATTGAAATACCCCGTAATTAAAAATAGTGATTAATTAGGCTAATAAGTAATTTAGAGGCTTAATTATGTATAAATAATCATGAGGGAACAAATCCCGAAGAAAACGGATCCTTAAAATGGATTAAAAGCACTAACGAACCTTAAAGCGCGTTTTTCGAGGTAACCGGGAAAACGTGTCTTTAAGCGGGTCAAATAGACTCGTAACAGTTTTGGTCAACTAAATAATCATTAATAAATATTAGTGAAGCTTTAGGACCAATAAAATCAATAAAACGAGAGATTAGTAAAACTGTCAAAAACGGGAAGTTGTGGGTAGAAATATAATAGACCAAACTTGTGTCCAATAATGTAAAAAAATTTTTAAAAACCCCATAAGGGTCTGTGTGTGTCCGATCCCACACCCCTCTCTCTCATTCTATTAATTTCCCCCCTTACTCACAAAACAACAAAAGTAATAAAAACTACTACTTTCAACTTTATTACTCTCACACTCACTTTTGCAATTCTCTCTCCTATCCCTCATTCTCTTCTCACGTGAACACACCCTCCTCACTCTCTCTTTTTCTTCTCTTCTTCCTCCTCCAGCGATTTCCATGGGAGCTTGAAGAAACTCACAAAACACCACTTTCTCCTCTTGTTACTCTAGTAAACCTCTTCCAAAAATTATAAAAACTACATCATTGGATTCCTCTCCTCAAGAGCTACATTTCCATCTTTCCAAAATTCGAAAACAACAATTTTCGTTTTTATGGGTATGTCCCATTTGGAGCTTCAAGACCACCATTAGAAGGCCCTCCTTCTCCTTGTTCTTCTAAGGTAAAAACATTCTCAAAAACTCCATCTTTTTCTAGCCTCAAAGGCAAAACGAAATTCATAAGCTAAACCCTTGTTGTTCCTTGTGTTCTAGCTGATTTTGGCTTGTTGGTGGAGTTGGAAATATTGTTCTTGAACCACTCCAAGCTTCATTTGCACTCTTGGAAGGTAATATAAATCCTAAACCCTAAAACCTACCTTAAAACTTGATTAATGGTTAGGGTTAGTTTTAGTATTGAATGGTGTATATGAATGATTGTAGTGTTAGAGGTTTGAGATTACAAAACCGGTAGAGAGAAGGAAGGAGGAAGAAGAAAGAAGAAGAAAGGAAATCTAGAAGGAAAAACAAGGTAAGGGTGCTCACCTTTGTGTAGTCTTGTATATGTATGTGTAACAGATTTTTTAGAAATGAAAAATGTGTATTGTAAAAGAGTAATGCATTAGTAGTATAATGTGTAAGAGAATATAAGTATTTGAAACCCTTATAAGACATTGTAAAAACTGTTACAAACAGATTGGGAATTGAATGTGGTGTGCAGGAATTTTTAGTAGTGTTTAGAGATTGGGAATTGTATATGAGAGCTTGTATATTGATGTCTATTGAAACAGGTGAAAAGAGTGTTGAATTGTGAGCTAGAATATGTGTTGAAAGTGTAAAAATATAGGGGAGCTTATGGCAAAATTTACATAGGGAAAGAACACTTAGTGAAATAGAAACTAGGTGAATGTTATGTGTTGTAACATATTTTGTTTGAGAAAGATAGAGGGTAAGTTGAGAGAGATAGATAATGTATTTTAGAGGTGTTAGGAGTATTAAAAAATGACAATAGAAGAGGGAGATGTGGAAGGGGAGTGTAAGTGTTAAAATCTGTAGCATAAGGCAACTAGAGAAGAACTAGTGTGAGTGTTGTGTGAAACTTGGAAAAATTATGTGAGTGAATGAGTATAGAATTGGGTAAGGAGTTAATGAATGAACTAAGGTGTATTAGGAGGTTTAATTAGTGTTAAAACATGTGGGATTAAGTGTAGGAACAATGGGGAAGTAATGGGTAAAAGAGAGGACTGAAAACAGAAATTAAAATGCAAACACTGGGCCGGACCGACCTTGGGACCGGACATGCAAGGTCGGTCGAGCCCGGATTTACGAAGGACGAAAACCTTCTGGAATGGACCGACCTTGGGACCGGACATGTAAGGTCGGTCGGCCAGAAGAATTTCCCGTAATGCAACCTACTGGAATGGACCGACCTTGCGACCGGACTTGCAAGGTCGGTCGACTCAAAAATTTTCCGTCGAGTAAGCTACTGGAATGGACCGACCTTGCGACCGGACTTGCAAGGTCGGTCGGGTTAAAATTCGCCTGTAACGAAACTTACTGGAGTGGACCGACCTTGGGACCGGACATGCAAGGTCGGTCGACTCCAAAATTTCGAAACCAAAACTTACTGGAATGGACCGACCTTGGGACCGGACTTGCAAGGTCGGTCGGCCAGAAGAATTTCCGTAATCTGAGCTACTGGAATGGACCGGACTTGCAAGGTCGGTCGCAAGTCCGTCCAGTCAAAAAAAAATTTATTTTAAATTAAATAATAATTATATATATATGTGTATACCCATAATATATATATATGTACATGTATGTAAGCATGCCAATATTAAGTAAGAAAATGAAACTTAAGGTAATGAAGAATAAGTAAGTAATGTGTAAGTGTAAGAAGTATAAGGACATAGTAAGTATGAGCTAAGTTAATGCTAGTTAGATTAATATTTAATTGCATGTATATCATAGGATTTGATTTGTGACACCGGAGGAACGTTTGGAAACACGTACAACGGTGAACGGTATGAATTCCTCATGCCCCGTATGCTATCTTGGTTACTCTGATTTGTGTGTTGTGTGCTAATTGATCACCAAATAAGAAAAATGCACGAATCGGAGTTAAAATGCATACTTGTGAATATGTAGTGTTGTATGTTGTGAATATTTTCTTAAATCTTAGTTTGTATAATTCATGAAATGTATGGATGATAATGAATGTGTGTATGTATGATGTACTGTACCGTGACCGTTTATCATTGTGTTTGGACTTCTAACTTATTCCTAACAAGCTAACCATTCTAACTTAAATTGGTAATTAAATTGGAATGAGTAGAAGTCCGATATAGTTTCGGCCACGCGTGAGGATACGGAGTCACGAGAGGTTGGCTCCAATTCCTGACTCTTAAGCTGGTCCGCGGCCCAAACCCCTTAAATGGGTAGCATCCCGGATTGGTGAGTCAAGTAAATCCCGGAGGTGGGACGGAGTAGTCCCCAGGGCTGGAGGTCCCGACGACTTAACTTGAGTATAAGCAAGTAAGTAAGAATGAGTAAGTAAAGTAATTGGAAGTAAGTAAGTGTAAGTAAGAGTAAGTATTGTGAAATGAGTAAAAGAGTAAATAGCATTCCGATTAACCCGGATGCGTAATTTGGCTAACCTTGTGAAGGTAAGTATTGTGAACATTAGTGAATTGTTACCTTTGAATGAATAATGTATTGCGAATGTATGTACGTTGTGTAAAATGTATGTATGAAAGTAATGAATCGCATGTTTAGTGGACGTCAAATAGTCGGCGTGCCCTAGCTAGCACGCGGTATATGCGGAATTTATGCGCAGCTTTTGCTGAGCCCCTTGGGGCACCGTTTTTACCACAATGCAGGTACTCGTGAAGGATGAAGACTAGGAGAGTTGAAGTTTAATTTCTCTTGTCTTCTTTTTGAATGTAAACAATGAATTATGATTGGTGTACTAAATAGTACACGGCTGTAGCTTTTTGACTAGCCGGTGTACCATGGGGTACACCCTTTTGGATATTGGAAAGGGCTTATGATTGGTATAGGTGAGTAGGAAGTAGAGAACTCATTCTTTTGGTAAACTTAGAGATGATGTAATTTGAATACACTTAAATACTCGGTGATCCAGGATGTAAGTATTTGGCATATGATATTTGGTAAGTAAACTAGTAGCTCGGTACACTATGTGCATCAGACCGTGACTGTAAGTAAGGTAAGCCTAGCTAGCCGTATGGGCGGTTAGCGGCGTTGTACCACCCCCGTAGTAAGTAGTAATATTTCCGCTGCGAACTCGTAGGAATAACAGGACGATTAGATGGTAAGCATAGGATTAGCGGTTGGGGTGTTACAATATTTGAATTGTAATTACCGAAAAGATTTATGTGGTTATTTGGTAAATTACAAAGGTTAATGTGTCCAAAATATAAATACCAAATTTATAAGGTTATTTGGTAACTTATGAAAATTATTGTGTCCAACTCATAATTACAGAAATTAATAAGGTTGGTTTTATATTTAATAAAGAAAGGAATTAAAACTGGGTAATATAATGTATTATGGTATATTATAGAGTATAATATAAAGTTTATAAATAATTGTGGTTATGATAAAAATACCAAAGGAATATAATATAGAGTTTATGAAATAATTGTGGTTATAATAAAGATAATCAAATTATATGGTATATGGAATAAGAGGAAATAATTATGGATATATAATTAAGAAAGAGATGAAGAATATCATAATATGGGAATTCATTATCACATGTGGATACTACATAAAATAATGAACTGATGAACTATCTAGAACTACTGTTAAATAACAGGGGGAAATAAAGAACACATAGAATTATTAAACAACGGGTATAAACGCAACAGTGACAGTACTGTAATATTTAGTGGGCAGTTATATTAATATTACCCGGTATTGCATGTTTATATAACAGCGTATGGGAAGGAACTACTGAACAGGAATTTGTCAAGCTAGCAGTTACTTGGTGAACGGTATGTTAATTGTGTGGTCTGAATGTCCTAAGGATTGTCCTAAGGTCCAGACATTATGTGTTAATTGTTTAAGAGCGATATCTGTGATTTTATGTATATGATATTGTATACTGTATTGCTCAGACTGTTGCGTTGTATTTTATACGCGAACGTTTTATGACTGGAAGTTTATACATCTAAACTGGAACAAGACTAACTGACCTTTAGGTATTATTAAACCTAACTCATGGTCAACTGTTATAGTCTTAATTCAAATATTGGTTATTGTACCACTGACTAAAGGGCTAACTTATAAAGAGAGGAATCCAGACTGTTTCGACTTTCTGGTTGCGCATAGTGATCACTACGAGAGACTTCAATGGGGAGTCACTCAAGGGAATCCATCAGCCACATTCGGGGATGGCGGAGGGCACTGCCGTTGGTGCACAGGTTCGACCGGTCGGTCAATATATTATCCAGGGCCATAAGGCCAGCTGATAACGGTTCCATTGGAACCCAGGGGACTATCGTCCAATAATTAGTTATTAAGGGTTGTCTTGACATGACGCCTGAGGTGGAATTTAATTGGAAAAGGTTAAGTGATTGGTTTAAAGGATAAGGGCCAGGTGGCCAACTAACAAGTACAGTTTAATATACGTATCTTGTTTGGTTCTTGTTATGGTTTACTGATGTGTGATTATTGGTTATTATTATGGATTATTAATGTGTGATTATTGGTTATTGCTATGGATTGTTGATGTGTGGTTATTGGTGATGTGTACTATTGTACACTGGTGTTTGCAGGTGAACTGTTATGTGAATGTTTAATGTTTACAGTCATTACTGTTATTGTTGTAAACCGACATTTCATGTAATGAATCTAATATCAAGATGGCTAAAACAACTTAAGGAATCTAGATGATTTAAGACTACATTTAGCATACCAGCATTTCGATTGCTGAGCCCTTCAATGGGCCAAACATTCCAGGTTATTGAAGAAGACTCAAGCGGAGTGCGAGACACGGGGGTAGCTGATGTGTTTTCAGCAAACACCTTTGGTTTTATTTTGTATTGTATTATGGAGGTTGTTGTATTCGGTTAGTTGCTTATTTAGTTGGATTTGGTTTGTACTAATTAGAGTGCTCAGTATCTGTTCATCACAGCGTGGGGAGTTAAGGTTGTTGGTTGGATGCCTTGTTACTCAAAGGGTGGGTAACGGCGTGTAACACCAAGGTAGTTAGTTTTATTTTCTGCTGCGAATTATTATTATTATGCTACGACTTGCGACGTCATTACAGGTTTAGGACTAGGGGTGTTACAAAAAGTGGTATCAGAGCGGGAGTACCGCTCTGATGAAGGATACTGAGTCAAGAATATGAGCATAGGATATTTGGGAATACAGGGAAACGTCTGTGAGGATTCACGACCTAGAAAAATCTAGGAATATCTTTATTGCTAATGATTAACTTTCTTATATATCTGTGATTGTGTATGTAAAATGGTGTAGCAACCGAGTAGTAATAATAATATACTATAGATGTCGACAAGAGAAAGACCACGTGGAAGCAGCAGTGGGCGCGGTGGCGAAACACCGGCGGATGTTCCAAAGGTACCAGGCCTAGCAGCAGCCATGGCGGCCTTCACGCAGCAACTAGGAGCTCAACTTACGGGAGCCATACCCCACCCGCCGCAGCCCAGGGAAACCAACTGGTTGAAGAGCGTTGCAGACGCGAGAGTACCGACTTACTCAGGGGAACCAGACCCTGCTGCATTGGAGAAATTCGTAGTGGAGCACCAGAAGGCGTTCAAGGCTGTTGGAGTTCCAGAAGACCAGAAGGTCAACATCGCCGCATACAACCTGAAGGACGCAGCTGACATTTGGTTCGGTCTGTGGAAGGCCACCGTAGAGCTACACCGGACTTTGGATGGACAGCGTTTGTAGAAGTGTTACGGGAGAAGTTCTACCCCGAACACCTAAAGCAGAGAAAAAGGCAGGAGATCGAGACCTTAATCCAAGGGAGTCAAACAGTTGACCAGTACTACGCGCGGTTCACCGGTTTGTTGGACTACATACCAGGAGTCGACTACTCCGACAGTGTGAAGATTCAAAAGTCCGGGGAAGAGGCGCAGGGAAAGAAGAGAAAGAGTACTGAAGGAGATGATGGTGGAGCAACCTCTGTCGGTCACTACAAGAAGGGGAAGAAATTCTTTAATAAAAGGAAAGGGCGAAAGGACTTCCATGGTCAGAAGACAAAGGAGCAGATTCCTCGTCTGACCGGCCCAGCCAATGATGCACAGCCACTGAGACCAGCACCACCTAGGGGCAACAAGCCAACCCAACGCCACTACTACTGTAAGCGCTGTGGAAATGATCACCCAGGAGTAGATTGTTCAGGAAGGAAGGTGAAGTGTCGCCATTGCGAGAAAGAAGGTCACAGGGAGTATGAATGTTTTTCCAACCCAGGGAGCCGAGTTTACAAGGGAGCTAAAGGTTCACAGAGAACACCAGCTATGGAAGCGGGCGGACCCAGAGGAGGCCAAGCGCCGCAGACTAATACCTTTACTAGGGGACCGGCAGGACAACCATCCTCATCCCGGATGAGGTGGCAGTTCAGGTCAATCGGTTCGGGTTCGGTTCGGTTCGGTTGATTTCAAATCGTTCAATATTTGGTTCGGGTTGGATCGGGTCAGTTGAATTTGGTTTGTTCGGGTTGAGTTCGGTTTGTTGAAATTTCGGGTCGGTTTGGATGATTTTCGGTTTGGATGACTTTCGGTTAGGGTGACTTCGGGTCGGGTAAACTTACACGGTTCGGGTTAGCCTCGGTTCATCGATTTTTTTCGGGTTATGGGTCAAATTCGGGTCAATTATTCGGTTAAAATTCAGGTTGCCATTACAGAATCCCGCAACAACAATCATCATGATATGCAAATTTGACTTCAATCAATCTCAACACGATAAATGTATATAAAAGATCAATTTAAACAAATAATTATAATTTGCATCATGTTATACTTTAGCAACTAACTCTGAACTTATCATAATTATTGATGTAGCTTAGATTATTTAATAGTTTTCATTATTTGAGAGGGTATAAATAAGGTATGTTTGTGGATAATTATTAAAATTGTATCAAAGTAGTAACTTGTTTTTCAATTATTAATTTAGCGAATGAAATTAGTTTAATAAGTTTTGATGACTTTTTTTACGGTAGTTAAAAACTGTTAATGATGAAGAACTATGCAGAAGCATGAAATTTTGCTACATAGGTAAAAACTTCAAGTATATAAACATTTATGCTAAATTGCTAATGAGGGATAATTATTCACAAGATTGGATAAAGGCTTGAAAAATTTCTAATTAATAAAAACACCTTCAAATATGAATAATAATACAATAATGATATAAATTAGTGATAAAATGTGAGTCTAAATATACAAATATTTTTGGTTCTTACCAATCTATCATAATGAGTAACGCATTATCATTAATTCTTATTAGTTGTGCGATTATGAAAATCATGATAATTAATTACTTTAAATTTATAGTGCAAACTATTTGTTGGTCTATTAAATAATTTCTCGTGTATATAAGTTTATTATACTTTTTATTAGGTACCACTTACTAAGTAATGATTAATTGTAAAGAATATGGGGCATTGTTAGTCTGTATGATACAATGCTAAATACTGATTTGTATTTAAACTAGATATTGGGTATAAACATTCTGTTTTATTCTCATTGTCTCCTATAATTAATGAAATATATTTTTCGGCTCACATCGGAATATTAGTTGGGTCACACTGGGTTTCGATTCGGGTTCGGTTCGATTGGTTTTCGGTTGGTTTCGGTTAAGGTCAACTTGGTTTGGTCACGTCGGGTGTATGGGTGACTTCGGTTCGGTGATTTGGTTCGGATGACTTCGGTTCGGATGATTGTGGATTGTGGTTTACTTTCGGTTTTTACAATTACGGTTCGGTTTGGTCCGGGTCGGTTTATTTCGGATTTCGGGTCATTTTTCTAGTTATAGTTTTCGGTTGAGATTCGGATTCGGATCGGATTGGTTCGGTTCGGTTTTTCGGGTTCGGGTTACTTTTGGCCAGGTCTACTCACGGGAGTCGGAAAGAAAGGAGATAGTTCCATGAAGAAATACCCTGTACTCAGTGGGAACTTCAAGCGCCGAGGCTAGCGCTCAGCGCGAACCGGTAAGCCTAGAACTTAAACTAAAGCATAATGCATGAATGTGTTGTTTATAGTTATTAGTCGATGAGACTTGATGTGTTAGTAAGTAGCAAATAGAGAGGACTAACTAGGTAACCTCTCACCTAATATGATACTTCGAATATTTGTTTCCCTATCTATGAGACGAGGTCACCTGAGCCTATGGCGAAGGTCGGAAAAATATCCAGAGGCATGATGCCAAGTACTTCGACCCGGCATGATCCTACTCAATAAATACTTAACTATAAATGAACAATACTATTGTAAAGAATGTAGAACTTGGGAATAGACCTTGGAGGATTTTATATTCCAGGATATGGGATTGGATCAAAACTTAAATTATATATGATATGTAGGGTAAGGATTGGGATACCAGTTGTATCATTCTCCATAGGAGATGATGCTGAGTTATATACGGTGATCGAAGAGGATGAATAAGGCAAACCAAGATGTTTTAAGTCAGGAGACGCGTTGATTTTTGGTGGAGAACCCAGATTAGTGTACCATGGGATTAAGAGTATTAAACAGAATACAAACCGAGAATAGCCTTGGGATAAAAGGGTGTGAGAAGTATAGTGAGGAATAATAGTTGGTTTTTGCTTAGACTGCAAAGGGCGTTATCAACTGTCCAAACTTACAGTAACTACAAATTATGACCTGCCTGAATGACGAGCAGATGTCATGAAAAGATACATTAATTAAGATAAAATATTTAAGACTACATAAAATTTTCAAAGGGTTTGTTGAAGACGGCACGTGAAGAACAAACATTAAATTTTATGGGATACCCAGGCACCGAGCTTACCGCTCAGTGCGGGATAGAAAATCTTACAATCCCTTATTAACTACGCGCGAGAAGATAGGCGAAACTTGAAATATGACAATAGAGAAAAAAATCTCAAAGTATATAACTAAACGTCCATAATGGATAAGCACGGGTTTTAAATACTGAGCAATACCAAGGGTCTAGCTAGTATCAATATAATGACTTGCTGGACTCATAATTAATAAAAGGGGAGAGAACAAACTTTGAATTATATAATTTCTAAACCCAGGAGAACTACCAAATTAACAATACCAAATTCTATAATATACATATAATTGGAGGTTGTAAACCTAAAACTTTTAAGAGTATTGAAATATTTCAGAGGGTTAAGTGTCAGGAAATATACCTACCCTATTTGAGACACTGTCATAGACTATCCTTAGGATCTATGCGACATATGTCTTCTATGACAGCTCAATTTATGAATACGAATACAGAGAACGTGAAATCAAATAAGGATAGCCCCTATATAAATTTTATTATAAACATGGTAACGAATAACTCTCCTTGACACTTACAATAAAGGTAGAGTAAGTTATATTAAGAGTTTGAATTAATATATACACTAAAAGTGACTGGAAGTTAAACTTAAAAGTAGGAAAACATACCCCTTGGCTTGTAACAATTGTTTTACACGTAAACTTTCCTAACGTTATATACAATCTCTAAGAATTTTAGATCTTCTATTTGATACACCTAATCGACCTATTTTCGGAAGCCATTGAGCTTGTGGATTAACCACGTTTCTAGCCTAGGAGACCTTAGTTTGAGATGGTACTGACATTAAGAGATACTTAACCTAGGCTGAACATATGGTTCACTTGATTTATGGAGTTTAGACGGAATAAGAAAAAAGCCAAGCTTTAAGGCGGAAGAAATAATACTTTGGGAAACTGTAATTGTTATGAAAACTTTTACTTGGAAGTCTAACTGTGACTGTCCTTGTTCCATGTAATGATAACCAAAGTATAGGCAATAATCAAACCCTGGTGAGCTAGATACTAGATAAGCCTTTTAAAGAGAAGAGAGTATCCTAAAATATCTAGGTCCATAACTGAACTTAGTACTTGTATGATGGATTTAAGAGTTAAAATGATTAATGGATATAATTATTAGACAGTATGAACCTAGATGTTTTAATAAGAATTTACCTTTTATGCCAAGAGGAAAAACTGGCTTCCCCGCTTGATGAGTTGATCAAAGGAATATGTTTCCGGGGATTTGAGGTAATACACTAGATTCGAGTATAGGTTATAACAGTTACTGGAATAGTTGTATAACAGTCAAGGGAAAATGTACATATAGTAATCACCACGTCACAAAGCTTGATAAGATAAAATTTGGAAAATGACAATTATGTGATTGCTTGATATTTGACGTGGGAGGTCGAACTTGATCCTGGTCAGATCAAGGGAAAACCAAACACAAAATGGAGTGGAAGGATAGTTCAACATTGACGCTGACCCCGTCAGGGTTGGATGATTCCTGAGACTCCTTACAAGTGGTCACAAATATTTCTGTGATACGTAAGCATTTATACTTAAATCTAGTATAAAATTTGACTAATGAATATATGAGATGTAGAAGGTGTAAATTAAGAGTTAAGCTGTCCAGGTTACCTTGAGGAGATTAAATAGCTAAAACAACTCCGCATATGTCGGAAAAATAATCAATTGTGAGGGAAATACTAACTATTATTATTCCATGAACCATGTTAATAAATTAAATATGAGATCAAGAGACAATTACCCATATTAAGAGTATTCTCAGCTAACTTCTAAGTTATGGCCATATTGCCATCTGAAGGGAAAAGCGACTTTAAGTCTTTCTTTATGAATTCAAACCCAATATATTAAGTGGGAACCTACCTATAAACATGGTAAAATATAAAGAGTAGAAACATTATACTAATACTCACATGAGTTGATTCACAACCGCAAGACCATGTTCAATTGAGAGAAAACTGTACCTTGTTAGAAACCTTAGCGGGAACCCTACTGTGGTATACCTGATGGACCAACGATAGTAATCGTGTATATACTACCGACAATTGGTGAATCAATAATATCAAGAAATCTTTCTATAATATACATAAAATGCACGGCTCGACCGTAGCTCATACTTTACATGGGAAGTAAAAACTGAATGTAGCGACAGTAAACTCAAATACCAGACTCACAAGAGGGTGACCTGTAGATCAAAGAGAGGGATTTTAAGTGTGCCCCAATATTAATACAAACCCAAGTGTCGATAATTACAACTACAAGAGGCGATTAATGGAAGTGTTTTACAAGAGATAGTTTAAACAAGCTATAAGATAATATTGACCACTTACAGGATGGTAGATTACCTTCACCCATGCATACGGGATTCAAATATAAAAGCATACTAATGCAATATGGAACATATCATAGAATGCATACATTCTTGGGGGCTATATCCCGTAAACAGACAGAAGTCATATACTGATGTTGGTAGGAGAGACCTCGAGTTTGCAGTAGGCGATCGAGTCTTCAAGAGAGTTTCACCTATGAAGGAAATTTTTAGATTTGGGCAGAAGGGCAAGCTTAGCCGAAGTATGTAGGACCGTACCGTATTACGGAGCGAGTGGGCCCATTAGCCTACAGATTAGATTTACCTGTTAAGCTTGGGAGAGTGCACAATGTGTTTCACATTTCTCAACTAAAGTAGTATGTGCCTCACCCGTCACATATCTTAAAGCCCGAGACACTCGAGCTAGATCCTACACTTAGATATAAGGAAACCTCAGTTCACAATTTAGACTCCAAGACTAGGGAGCCCAGGAACAAGACCATTAGAATGGTCAAGGTTCTGTGGTCAAACCACGACATTGAGGAGGCGGCATAGGAGTTAGAAGACTCCATGCGAGACAAGTATCCAGCACTTTTCTCTTCGTTTTGTGTATACTTGTGGGGGGTACGTGGGCGTAACCCTTTTTAAGGGGGGTAGAGCACCACATGCGACTTGCATATCTGCAGTCTATACTGGTTTTGTAATTAGTTGTTTGTGTTTGATTGTTGCGCATGTGTGCAATTGGTTGGATGGTTAGGGTTATTGATGTGTCCTATGTGACACTGGTTGGTTATTGATGAGATGTCCTATGTGACAATGGTTGGTTGGTAATGATATGTCCTATGTGACACTTGAATGGTTATGGTTGTGTTCTATGTAACACTTGATATTTATGTGTTCTATGTAACACTTGGATGATTAATAAAAGTACACTTATTTACTTTACAGTATATTTTTTCCTACAATCACACAAGAGATTCACTGCCAAGGGTTTACGCCTCTGCACTCTGTAGGACTGAGTGTTTTGGTATCGCACTTGTGCAGTGATGACCGAGTGGGATAGCTAGGAAGTTGGAACACGTATTTGTTTTACAGTATTTATCAAGTACTTATGCTATAATTACATTGATTATCATGAGTAAGGTTATGTATATGTAAGAGTTGCATACAATTGGATTACAGATGGAATGTAGAGGTGTCAATATAGTATTGACACCCAGGAATGATAAGTATACAGAATAGATATGAGGAACTTGATTCTATAGGATGAACAAGTATAAGTTATGACTTCGGGACGAAGTCCTTTTAAGGGGGGTAGACTGAAATACCCCTAACCTTTATATAATTAAATAATGGTAAATAATCATCATTTAGGGGATTATTAAACCCTAGGAAAGTATATAAACACTTGGGCGTAAAAAACGCACCTAAACTCCTTAAGGTCAAAAACGTGCGTTAAAGCCCGACCTTAGGGTAAACAAGTTATATAAGTTATAAACTTCATATGAAGTTAATCAAGGATCATTATATGACCCTTAGAACACAGGACCTCATCTAAAACTGAGTAAAAATACAATATGCCCGGGAGTTCCCTTAAAGGCCCTAAAGGCCCGAAAGTCCCGGAAATACATTATAGGATGAAGTAAAGCATTACACTTCATTCCAAATGCACCATAACACTCTAATAAACATTTAAGATGAAGTAATCACAAAATTCTCAGTTAAACGCAAAGTGCTAAGAGATGCCTTATAGGGGCCCCATAAACCCCCGGAAATGCCCAGGAGGAGTGCCGAGGTGGCACGAACTCCTATAAAATTCATTCTTAGAGTTCCTAACATCATTATTCAACATTCTAAAGAGAATGCATGAGCTACTTCCTCAAAAATAAACAAAGTACACGGACGAATTTCTTAACGCTCGTTTTTGCCCTGGTTAGCCCGGGAGTTGTGTTTTGAGTTGATATAACCCCATATAACTCAATGTAACACCTTAACATATTATTATTGACTATAAACAATGTAAAATATAAAGAGTAGAAACATTATACTAATACTCACATGAGTTGATTCACAACCGCAAGACCATGTTCAATTGAGAGAAAATTGTACCTTGTTAGAAACCTTAGCGGGAACCCTACTGTGGTATACCTGATGGACCAACGATAGTAATCGTGTATATACTACCGACAATTGGTGAATCAATAATATCAAGAAATCTTTCTATAATATACATAAAATGCACGGCTCGACCGTAGGTCATACTTTACATGGGAAGTAAAAACTGAATGTAGCGACAGTAAACTCAAATACCAGACTCACAAGAGGGTGACCTGTAGATCAAAGAGAGGGATTTTAAGTGTGCCCCAATATTAATACAAACCCAAGTGTCGATAATTACAACTACAAGAGGCGATTAATGGAAGTGTTTTACAAGAGATAGTTTAAACAAGCTATAAGATAATATTGACCACTTACAGGATGGTAGATTACCTTCACCCATGCATACGGGATTCAAATATAAAAGCATACTAATGCAATATGGAATATATCATAGAATGCATACATTCTTGGGGCTATATCCCGTAAACAGACAGAAGTCATATACTGATGTTGGTAGGAGAGACCTCGAGTTTGCAGTAGGCGATCGAGTCTTCAAGAGAGTTTCACCTATGAAGGAAATTTTTAGATTTGGGCAGAAGGGCAAGCTTAGCCGAAGTATGTAGGACCGTACCGTATTACGAGCGAGTGGGCCCATTAGCCTACAGATTAGATTTACCTGTTAAGCTTGGGAGAGTGCACAATGTGTTTCACATTTCTCAACTAAAGTAGTATGTGCCTCACCCGTCACATATCTTAAAGCCCGAGACACTCGAGCTAGATCCTACACTTAGATATAAGGAAACCTCAGTTCGCAATTTAGACTCCAAGACTAGGGAGCCCAGGAACAAGACCATTAGAATGGTCAAGGTTCTGTGGTCAAACCACGACATTGAGGAGGCGGCATAGGAGTTAGAAGACTCCATGCGAGACAAGTATCCAGCACTTTTCTCTTGTTTTGTGTATACTTGTGGGGGGTACGTGGGCGTAACCCTTTTTAAGGGGGGTAGAGCACCACATGCGACTTGCATATCTGCAGTCTATACTGGTTTTGTAATTAGTTGTTTGTGTTTGATTGTTGCGCATGTGTGCAATTGGTTGGATGGTTAGGGTTATTGATGTGTCCTATGTGACACTGGTTGGTTATTGATGAGATGTCCTATGTGACAATGGTTGGTTGGTAATGATATGTCCTATGTGACACTTGAATGGTTATGGTGTGTGTTCTATGTAACACTTGATATTTATGTGTTCTATGTAACACTTGGATGATTAATAAAAGTACACTTATTTACTTTACAGTATATTTTTTCCTACAATCACACAAGAGATTCACTGCCAAGGGTTTACGCCTCTGCACTCTGTAGGACAGAGTGTTTTGGTATCGCACTTGTGCAGTGATGACCGAGTGGGATAGCTAGGAAGTTGGAACACGTATTTGTTTTACAGTATTTATCAAGTACTTATGCTATAATTACATTGATTATCATGAGTAAGGTTATGTATATGTAAGAGTTGCATACAATTGGATTACAGATGGAATGTAGAGGTGTCAATATAGTATTGACACCCAGGAATGATAAGTATACAGAATAGATATGAGGAACTTGATTCCATAGGATGAACAAGTATAAGTTATGACTTCGGGACGAAGTCCTTTTAAGGGGGGTAGACTGAAATACCCCTAACCTTTATATAATTAAATAATGGTAAATTATCATCATTTAGGGGATTATTAAACCCTAGGAAAGTATATAAACACTTGGGCGTAAAAAACGCACCTAAACTCCTTAAGGTCAAAAACGTGCGTTAAAGCCCGACCTTAGGGTAAACAAGTTATATAAGTTATAAACTTCATATGAAGTTAATCAAGGATCATTATATGACCCTTAGAACACAGGACCTCATCTAAAACTGAGTAAAAATACAATATGCCCGGGAGTTCCCTTAAAGGCCCTAAAGGCCCGAAAGTCCCGGAAATACATTATAGGATGAAGTAAAGCATTACACTTCATTCCAAATGCACCATAACACTCTAATAAACATTTAAGATGAAGTAATCACACTAAATTCTCAGTTAAACGCAAAGTGCTAAGAGATGCCTTATAGGGGCCCCATAAACCCCCGGAAATGCCCAGGAGGAGTGCCGAGGTGGCTCGAACTCCTATAAAATTCATTCTTAGAGTTCCTAACATCATTATTCAACATTCTAAAGAGAATGCATGAGCTACTTCCTCAAAAATAAACAAAGTACACGGACGAATTTCTTAACGCTCGTTTTTGCCCCGGTTAGCCCGGGAGTTGTGTTTTGAGTTGATATAACCCCATATAACTCAATGTAACACCTTAACATATTATTATTGACTATAAACAATGTAAATAAACACTTGGAACTCATAGCGACTAATTATTTTCCAGAAAATCCTTAAAGCACATAAACACACCTTCGGGTGTCACAAAAATACGTTCTACGCAATTACCTTGAAGTTTTTGAGGAGCCACGAGTTGATAATATTAAAAGGGGATAAATTGAACATCTAAATCAATTAATTCCAGAACTAAATTCATAGTAAAAATGGGGGCGATTTTTGGGTAAAAAAGGTACCTAAAATCAGCATTTTTACCTTAAAACTTTCATCTTTTACCATGATATAAATGTACCAATTAAATGCTGGAACCTATTACACATATCAGTATGATCTTAGTACAATATAGTGTAACAAAAATCAAATGAAAAATCAGTCCCATTTGACCACCATTTTGGGCGCCATTTTAAGTCCCGTTTGACTTGATTTTGGCTAAAATAAGTGTCTTATGGATGATGACTCATCCCCACCTATACTATATGTAATGTATCAAATAAATCCAGTCAACTAAGCCTCCATTACCGTATGCCTGCATGGAATCAAGAAGAAATTAGTTTAAACAAAAGTAAAGAAATAAAATAAGAAAGCTATATATACCTTATACAAGTTGCAAGCAAACAAACAAAACAAGTTGTCTTATAGCCTCATGTGCTGCCGATTTCATGCTTGGAAAAGGGAGGATTATTGCCTCAGTATTTAGTCAAATAATACACCACCTAATTAAGCTAGTTGCCTATGTCTAATATTGACAAATCAAATGACTATCTACAATGCATGTACCGATTTCAATAAGGAAAAAGAAGACTTTGATTGTCTTATTAAAATCAAACTAGAACATGTACCTAACTAGCATGTTCTTATGTTCAAAAGACAAAGAAAACAATAGCCCACTCACACATACTCTACCGTAAATTCAACGAAAGAACAAAGACAAATCAATGTAGAAAATTCAAAGGAGACATACACCTAACTTAATTCTTGTCTCCTTCTTTCCAATTGTCAAACAAAGCTCCATTATTCTTGTCATCAGCCGAAAGCATGCCTCCAATATAGACAATTTTTTTTTAGCCTAACACCATATTAATTAACAAAGAAAAGAGTAAACAATTTGACAATAATTGTGTCAAATAATTCCATTTGATTTCTTGTCTTTTCTTACCTTAAGACCATACGTGACTTTCATTCTTCCCTTGCCACTCCATGGCCGATTGGTAAGCATTCCATTACTCTCTCTTTTCTTCTTCCTTTGTTAGTTAATTCCTTAGAGCTTCTAAGCTCTATTAATGGTGTTCTAAGTTCTAACACCATTTCTATGAAATTTCCTAGTTAAATCTACTAAGTCTTGAAGCAAGAAATCATCCTAGCAATCTTGCTATTTTCTCCATGCTTAAGAACTCCAAGGAGGTTCCTAGATTCAACAACAACACAAGGAACAACAAGATCAAGTTAAGGTATATTTTCATGTTGAAAATCCTAAATAAATTCCTTAAGCTATTTTCGAAAATTAGGAACTTCTAAACCTATGTTCTCTTCATTATTTCATGAAGGAAACTTGGATCTACAACCATCCTAAGGTGTACCAAAATTACCTTGTTAAATTCCTAAGGTAAACTCTTGTAAAATTATTCCAAATCTTATTTATAAATCTTTGTTAGAAGTCTAAAAATGGATCTCCTAAATATATATAAGGTGGCTGAATTCTCTTTATCAAAATAGCATTTGGAGAGCTTGGAAATCAAGTACAAGAATTGTCTTGATTTAAGGAGTGAGTATATATAATTAAGGTTTATTAAGTTTAAGCTTGATTTAAGCTTCAAACTTTGGTATAAAAAAATTATGTATAACCTTTAAATAAATTAAGGCCGAAAATCATTGGTTATAATGTCAAGAAAATAATTTATAACAATAAGGTAAGATTATTACCTTAAGGTATAAATATGTGTCACAAAAATTAAATATGATACATATATGTTCAAACCGATTTATTTAAGGATAATATGTTCTATTTTGAGTTTATAATCATTCTAAGTCATTAGCATAATTTTTAGAAGTGTTAAATGACTTATATACATTTATATATACATATATAAAGTTTAAATCAAGTTTTGAAACCATATGGTAAAAGATATTTGAAGCCGAGAATGAAATATATTATTTAGTGATTTTTGAAAATATATAAGTGTATTAACTTATATTATAAATTTTGAGAACATTAAAAATAGCTACAAGTATTTAAATGGCTAGCTTATTAATTTAAGTGGCAAAAATGTAAATTTTGAAAAGTTTGGTGTGTTAATAATAAGTGCCGAGAACAAAGGGTTTATTTGGATATTTATGATATAATATAAGGTAGGAATTAATATTATGAATTTGGTGAAATTAAATAAGTGTTTAAGTGTTAAAATAACAATTTACAAAGTTTTGGGACTATTTTGTAATTATTGAAAAATTTAGAGGTGTAACCGAATTAGATATGATTTTATGGGTATATTAAAGTATTAATTATGAAATTAAGTCTTGGTCAAAGTGTTGACCAAAAACTTTGGGTTAAAATGATTTATGACATAAAATATTAAGTTTATAAAAGTTATGGGGTGAATATGTAATTTATAGAAATTATTAAGTAAAACCGAATTGGGCAAGGGGGTGGAAATGTAATTTATAAAAGTATATGGGCCATTTCGGTTATTTAAGAAAATTAAATATTAAAACTATAATTTATAAGTTAATATGTAACTTATATAAAGTTTTGAGGTTAAATTATGAATATAAGAGGATTACATGTTAAGTCCGGAAATAAATGTGGTCATTTGGTAATTTATAAAAACTAATATAATTGTTTTGCAATTTCCGAAAGTTAATGTGGATAATATGAATATAAAAGTTATAAGGTTATTTGGCAATTTATAAAAGTATAAGGGTTGTCTCGGTAATTAAGGGAATTAAATTATAAAACTATGGTTTATAAGTTGATATGTAACTTACATAAAAGTTTTGGGGTTAAAATGTAGTTATGGGAAGTATATATGGAAACCGAAAATTTAAGGGATTATTTAGTAATTTATAAAAGTTGGATATTTGAATTATAATTACCGAAAAGATTTATGTGGTTATTTGGTAAATTACAAAGGTTAATGTGTCCAAAATATAAATACCGAATTTATAAGGTTATTTGGTAACATTATGAAAATTATTGTGTCCAACTCATAATTACAGAAATATAGGTTGGTTTATAATTTAATAAAGAAAGGAATTAAAACTGGGTAATATAATGTATTATGGTATATTATGGAGTATAATATAAAGTTTATAAATAATTGTGGTTATGATAAAAATAACCAAAGGAATATAATATAGAGTTTATGAAATAATTGTGGTTATAATAAAGATAATCAAATTATATTGGTATATGGAATAAGAGGAAATAATTATGGATATATAATTAAAGAGATGAAGAAATATCATAATATGGGAATTCATTATCACATGTGGATACTACATAAAATAATGAACTGATGAACTATCTAGAACTACTGTTAAATAACAAGGGGAAATAAAGAACACACAAAATTATTAAACAACGGGTATAAACGCTACAGTACTGTAATATTTAGTGGACAGTTATATTAATATTACCCGGTATTACATGTTTATATAACAGCGTACGGGAAGGAACTACTGAACAGGAATTTGTCAAGCTAGCAGTTACTTGGTGAACGGTATGCTAATTGTGTGGTCTGAATGTCCTAAGGATTATCCTAAGGTCCAGACATTATGTGTTAATTGTTTAAGAGCGATATCTGTGATTTTATGTATATGATATTGTATACTGTATTAATCAGACTGTTGCGTTGTATTTTATACGCGAACGTTTTATGACTGGAAGTTTATACATCTAAACTGGAACAAGACTAACTGACCTTTAGGTATTATTGAACCTAACTGATGGTCAACTGTTATAGTCTTAATTCAAATATTGGTTATTGTACCACTGACTAAAGGGCTAACTTATAAAGAGAGGAATCCAGACTGTTTCGACTTTCTGGTTGCGCATAGTGATCACTACGAGAGACTTCAATGGGGAGTCACTCAAGGGAATCCATCAGCCACATTCGGGGATGGCGGAGGGCACTGCCGTTGGTGCACAGGTTCGACCGGATCGGTCAATATATTATCCAGGGCCATAAGGCCAGCTGGTAACGGTTCCATTGGAACCCAGGGGACTATCGTCCATTAATAAGTTATTAAGGGTTGTCTTGACATGACGCCTGAGGTGGAATTTAATTGGAAAAGGTTAAGTGATTGGTTTAAAGGATAAGGGCCAGGTGGCCAACTAACAAGTACAATTTAATATACGTATCTTGTTTGGTTATTGTTATGGTTTACTGATGTGTGATTATTGGTTATTATTATGGATTATTAATGTGTGATTATTGGTTATTGCTATGGATTGTTGATGTGTGGTTATTGGCGATGTGTACTATTGTACACTGGTGTTTGCAGGTGACCTGTTATGTGAATGTTTAATGTTTACAATCATTACTGTTATTGTTGTAAACCGGCATTTCATGTAATGAATCTAATATCAAGATGGCTAAAACGACTTAAGGAATATAGATGATTTAAGACTACATTTAGCATACCAGCATTTCGATTGTTGAGCCCTTCAATGGGCCAAACATTCCAGGTTATTGAAGAAGACTCAAGCCGGAGTGCGGGACACGGGGGTAGCTGATGTGTTTTCAGCAAACACCTTTGGTTTTATTTTGTATTGTATTAAGGAGGTTGTTGTATTCGGTTAGTTTCTCATTTAGTTGGATTTGGTTTGTAATAATTAGAGTGCTCAGTATCCGTTCATCACAGCGTGGGGAGTTAAGGTTGTTGGTTGGATGCCTTGTTACTCACAAGGGTGGATAACGGCGTGTAACACCAAGGTAGTTAGTTTTATTTTCCGCTGCGAATTATTATTTATTATGCCACGACTTGCGACGTCATTACAGGTTTAGGACTAGGGGTGTTACATTAAATTTGGTCAAGGCACCTTACATGGTCCATATTGACCCATTGACTACCAGTTTGACCACAAGTTTAATTAATTACGGCTTTGACCACAATTTTCTCAAAGTTACAATTTGACCCCAAACTTTAATAAGCTTTATAAAATTCATAAAATAAGCTTTTAAATGCCTAATTTTAGGTTATAACCTATAGTTAGCCTCTAAATTTATTTAAATTACAAATTGATCCCAATTTGTATTCGGTAATATTTATATTTATTTTAAATTCATTTTAACCTTAATATAACACAAAATTAAATGGCCTAAAGCATGGCCTTATTACAACACTTTACATATAATAAATGTTACATATAGAGGTCATAAATACACTATATTGTTACGTCTTATAGTATAGTTTTTCCCTAATGTTTTCTAAAATCATTTAATTAATTCCTATGACATTATACGTTATTTAAACCTTATATAACCAACTAAAAATGTTATACAACATTATATTACATAGTTAGGTCATTTTAACTCTATTTGTTCCCAGCTTTCATTTTTATGTAACATAATGACATAAAAACTATATAATAAGGGAGTTAAGCATACTTACTTGATTTTATGGCAATTAATCAGCCAAAGCTCTTCCTAAGCTCTCGGCTAGTTCAAAGAAGAGCTTAAATTAGGTTTAGAACTTAAACCCATGTATAAGCTTAATTAACTTAGCATTTAAAGGGTAGATTTGCTTACTTTGCTAGGTTTAAACTTAAGCTTCACTTCTTCATTTTTGTGCAGAATTTTCCCCATGGTAACAACACCCATTCGGCACCATTAATGCAAGGAAAAAGACTAGGGTTAGTCTTATGATATTAGTAGTTAATTAAGGTATTTTACTAGCTTAAATCAAGCATAGGTTTACCTTGAATTTGGAGGCTGTTAAGGGCTGTTTACGCCTCCAAACCGAGGCAAAAGAAAGGTGTTACAACACCATCCAAAGCAAGGAAAGAAACCGGTATAAACAAGGAAGAACAAGGTGAATTTTTCCATTACCGAAACTAGCCAATATGAGGTCTTTGACTTAGATCTTGCTCCTTCTTCAAGATGTGGGTTTATCCAATGATTTTAGTTGAAGAGAACAAGATAATGAGCTAGGGAAACTAAGGAATGTAACCGGTAATGAAGAAGAAGAAGAAAGTCATGCTTAAAGCCTGTTTTATACCTTAAGAACTCCTTAAGCTTTCTTCCCTTCATTCTTCTGATTTTCAACTGAAACTCCCCTCTCCTTCAAGCATGAACTCGCACAAAATGGCTGGATGGAAATGGGAATGAGTTACACCATTGGAAAGAGGAGAAAAAAAATGAAGAAAATGAGCATAACCATGTACCAAGAGCTTACCTATGACTCAAGGAGTTGGTCTTTGAAGTGGGAGCTTGCTCATGGTCAAGAAGGAGCAAAAGAGAGGATGGGGGTGAGTGTTTATGGCTGGGAAGGAAGGTAATGAAGGAAAGAAAAGAAAACTAGCTTATAAGGTAAGGTTTGATTACTTTAGTGAATAGTCATTCATTAGTAGATATTTTAGGTTGGAAAATGGATAAAGATGACTACCTAAGTGGGCGGCAATGGTTGGTCAAGGTCAAGGGATGACCATTGACCATGGTTTAGTTTAGGAATTTAAGTGTTATTTTGGGTACTATTCACCCAAAATCACCCATTTTGATTTTATTTTAAAACTTTGATTTGGAATTTATAATATAGTTTATCATATCACATTAATGTTATAAAGAATGTAATATAGGTCTTAAAATGACAAAAAGTCAATATTTGTGAAGTTATACACAAAAATGTGCTTTAAGGTGTCTTAAGACACATTTTGTGTTAAAACATGTTTTTGAGCTTAGTTTTCTTTGATAATTGTTTCTTTGTGTTCATATATGGGTTATAATGCTTAGGACACAATTTTAGGTCCTAAGGAGTTCATTTGGGCATATATTTGCCCTAAATGGTCAAAGGGTGCACTATTTACTTTATGTTGACCATTGTTGTTTTTAAATTGGTTTCAAAGCACGTTAGGCCTTAATTTAATTGATTAGATGTTTAATCAATGTTTACTTATTTAGGGGTATTTAATGCCCCATCGATTTATCCGATAAGCTAAAGAACAACTCGGCTACCTCAGCCGTCACCAATCGATTCCACCACCAACCTCACGACCACTCATCCTTCGAACTTTCACCCTAAACTTCACCATTTTGTCCATCTTCATCAGAAAACCATCAATCGTACTGACTCCCTTCGTCCTCTCCAAAATCGCCACCAAGCTTCCGACCTTCCACCCATCATTCCTCTGTCCAAAAACCTACACTTACACTACCCTATCCGTCAGAAAACCTTGCTCAATTCCCCTCCATTTTCCCCTTCATCCGACAGGGAAAGTTTGGGTTCTGAAGTTTGTTCGCTCCGGTTTCACGAGCACTTGCGTCTATGATTATTCGAAGTAGAGGATATCTCCTTTGTACATTCATTTTATTTGCTCACCCCCATCGAAGCTGGGAGTATTGTCTCTAGTACCCGTGAATTAAAACTAGTCTGTTTCCCATTTCTAGGCCTGTGGGTTCAGGTAACTTTGTTAGATCTATCACATTTCTCACTAGCCTGCCTGATTTCTTTCTAATTTAGTCATGTTTTAAGACCAGTTCGAAGCACGACATGTGCCCGTAGCAATAACATCAGCGGTACTTGGGCTCGATAATCTGCAGGGAGTGAAAACTATTGTACATAGATTTACCTTCACTTCTCTTGTCTATCTGTTTATGGACTAATATTTTACCTAGTCTCAGGTGTGAATGCCGATGTTCTAGGGGTATTTCGGCTCTAAAACGATTGTCACTATCGCATCTGTTTGGCTTCATTTGGTTATGCCCAGAACGAACTCAAAATCTTTGTTGAGTACTACGGGAATCAACCGAGCTGGGTTGCTATTGTTATATCTCTTTGCTCTCCTCTTGGCATTAATCCTGACCCTGTTTATTTTTTAAGTGTGTGTGGATGCTAGAACTTGATTACTGCTCACCTGATATTCCGTTGTTTATGTGGTTTTTCATATTACTTCTGGAGTGCTCAATCGATCTGAAGCAAATTTATCCCCTCTGCACTCATTTTCTTTTGGGCGAGATACATGTTAAATCGCGATTAGTGATGAGGTTCAAATTGTGTTCGACTTGATTATTTGGATTTGAGAGCGTTTACTCTTACATTGTTTATTTACCTATATCTTTTCATTGCCTTTATTTGCATGACTGAGATGTACATGCTGTCAATTTGGATCCGACCTGGTGGTGCCTCTTTGGATTGCGTTCTGGTCTGAGGTTTGGACCGAGCTTGTATTCATGGCGGACATCATTATTTGTTTGATGGCCTATTTTGGTTTGAGGTTAACAAAGTGTTGTGGGTCTGATTTTTTTAGAGCGTATATGGCCCTCTACCTTTCTTGCTTATGATTTAAATGTAAGCGCTCTCCATGAAACTCTATATCCCTTTATGCTAGTTGTTCTCCTTTTGCTGGGTTTGGTGAAGTCACTTATTTCACTGGCCTCATTCATGTGCTTTGTGACTTGACTGAGGTATATCTCGCTTCAAGACTTCGAGTGGGCTTTGCTTGCCAATTGGGCCCGCGGACTGTTGGGCTCCATTGCACTCTGTGATGGACTTGGACCAAACTTCTGGTTATGGACTGGGTTTTGTCTTCGTATATCTCACCACGGGGTTTGGAAATTCTGACCTTCAGTTTTCATAATAGCTATTCATTTGCTTTGATAACTGATTGCTCCTTGTGCGTTGATATTGGTTTGGAAAATGGTTTGAGACTAGCGCATTAACTTGTTCTTGCGCATTGATATGGTTTGGAAGTCAGTTTAAGACCAGCAAATAACTCGCCCCTTTCACGCTTAGATAAGAGCATGAATTGGGTTATAGTTACCCTATGCTATAATTGTTTAGATAATTCATTCATCAGATGGATTCCTTATTAAATTTATATCATTCTAGAGGGAAATGATTTAAAATCCCCTTCCACATATGATCCCAAATGACTCACAATCCATCCTTTGATACTACACTTCGGTTTGAGTCAGAATCTAGCATGATGAATTAATCTGGGTTTCATTCCCTTTGCTTGATTTATCTTACAATTTATAGCTGTAACACCCCATCCAACAACAAACACATAATAACAATCTGCAGCGGAAACTCAACTCATCACATTACTTATTCCAATGGTGTTACACGCCGTTAACCACCCCACGTGGCTAACAAGGCTAATACATGTACATTTGTATCGGTCTGATGGACTAGATTCCCGAGCAACTACACAATACAATCCTCATTCCATCTTCAACATTTATTATACACATACACTTCCCCTGTACCGAGTATTTACAAACTACTGCCGATAACAACTTCGGTCTTACTACGCCTATCATACTCACGCCATTTAAATGGCTACCCATGTATAAACATCTGCCCCGTCCTACTCTCGAACGGCTTCCAGCACTTCGTACCTGAAATAGGAAAAGAGGAGAAAGGGGTGGCCCCAAGGGGCTCAGCACCTTTGCTGGTATGGTAATCCCGCAGCCCACATGCTACCGGGCCACGCACGACTAATTGTCGTCTTAGCATGCAGTTGATTATATTAAAATCATGCATACAACCATTAACACACCACACATAATATTTCGCCTCATTGGGCTCAACCATTAACCAACACATCCACACATAACCAACCATCCAATGATTCCTTTAACCCTAGAGTGGCTCTCCTCCAAACGGAGCTACTTCCTTAACAGACGACATGTACCCATTAATCGGGTTATCCTTAAACGCCTCTTGTCGCAAGATGGGATTCATTTCCATGATCCACACATTCCATATCCTACAACATAACTCATTCCACACATAACAAAACATAACAACCTTTCTTGCTTCGATGTACACATGACAACGTTACACACATTTAAAACATCCAATATATATATATTTACCAAAGCATAGCAAGGGAATTTGCATAGCATTATAACATTACATACACCATAAAATCGGTTCTCTCAAGGAACCTTCCACCATAGTTAGTATACCATGTGAGCCTAGGGATTTTTGCCAACCCCATGTTAAGCTCGTTACCATCCTCGTTACCGTCCGGTTATATAGAACGGTTAACTTATACCCAAGGCGTGTCGGATATAGTAATCCCAAGCACACCGAAATAACATAACCATTAGTATGCCCCCGTGGCCCGACGTGAGTCAGTAATATAGCTTTGGTTAAGCTAAGGGGAAAGTTGGAAACCCAATGGGAAAACAACCATAACATACACAGAGGGTCGAACCTATAATGGCACGACCCCCATCCTCACACGCGTGGCCGGAACAGACCGGACTCCTCACCCCCCGTTAGTACATATACACTTAATAATAAGTAGTTAGGGATCCATTATGGAGCCCTACCACATCCATTCACCATACGGTATCATAACCGAGTTAAGCACACAAGGGAGGTTCACACACTTGCTCACAGCAACAATGTCCAATTAACTCACACATAGCCGTGGTTAGCACGTACCCAAGGTTTGGGCCGTCAACTCCGAATACCGATCACTCATGTGTTCCTAGATTTGGTTAGTTAAGGTTTAACACATATTTGAGGTTAAATGGTATCGGAGGCCAAATTCGCCACATAAATGAATTACTATAAACTCATTACATGTTTTAATCTTACAAGGTGGCAAACATTCAATAAAACATATTGGCATACAAGCCGGTGTAATCCGTTAGGACACAGGTTGCAAGAAAACCATACCTGTCACCGGAGTCCACTTTACCACGTCCACTTATGTTCCTCGAGCAATTCTCGAACAACTGTTGACATCACATGTTCTTTATTAACATTGGGGTAACATGTTTGTTTTAAAGTCTAATGCTTATAACTTTCCCCGTTAACTTGGTTGAATAGCTTTACATTTTTAGTACGTTTTACTCTCGCATCTTAATACAACCTTTAGCCCATTTTATTGTCATTTAAACCCACCTAACATGTCCTTAACAACCTTATGGCATCATTACCTATCAATCCCCATCATCTCATATCATTTCATAACCTTAAACCATGTTTTTGGTCCGACCGACCCACCGTCCGACCCACATCTGGGTCGGTCCATTACAGACCCCTTTTACTTCCTTATAATCATGCCCGTCCGACCCACGTCCGACCCACCATTCTGGGTCGGTCCATGTGCGAACATTTTCCTTCCTTTGAAACTTGACCGACCGACCCATGTCCGACCCAACCTTCTGGGTCGGTCCATTACCGAACATTTCCCAACATTTTACAGAGGCTCGACCGACCCAAAAACTGGGTCGGCCCCTGGGTCGGTCGCCTTCTAATCTTTCCCAAACTTTGCCAATCCTTCACCAAACTTCTCCTAAGGCCTCTTAATGTGTTCTAACATCATTTGGCACTTCAAACACACCCTTAAAATATTCTTAAGCACTCACAAAACTATGTCTCCTAATTCCTTAAACCTTTACTTATATCTCCACAAAATTCCTAACACTTACAATGTTTTCTCCTTATGATTTCTAGGTGGCATTTCACCTATAATGTCCACAACACCAAGGTGTTTCCTCTACACCTTATCATCATCTCTCAACTTCTTTTCTTACTAACTAAATCTCCTTTTTCACATCATACCTAAACATCACTTATTCCTTGAACACCAACCTTACCTAAACCTTAAACAACTTCTCCAAGACTTTAATACATTCACAAAATACCCATTGAATTACTAGAACTTCCAAGACAACACCTAAATCCTTGCATCACTCTTAATCACCTTAATACATGTTTTCATCTCAAGTAAACATTCATTCACCTTTAATCCTTCCTAGTTCACCAAAACTCACTTACAACACTTAGAACTTCTTACACATTTCCCAAATTTGGCCATAGCTTCTCTAGTATATACCCACATCCAAACACTTAGGCTTTTACCTTAATTCATTCAAGAACACCTAAAATCCATCAAACACATTTTATACACAAACTTCACACATTAAGCACTACATCACATATAGTGCATAACTTAAATTGCTTGGCACTTAGGCCCTTAAATGCATGGCTCTTAGGCCCTTAAATGGCATAAACCTTAACACTGAATTTCCCACATAATAATGCCTTTGACCTGCAAATACACCCAACAATACATATTCCTTTAATAAACTCCTTGAGAGCATTTTACTAGCTCATTTACCATTTGCTCTTTAGGTAGTTTTAACAAGCATTATAAGCTTATTCCTCCTAAGGCATTAAACCACATTAGGTTAGTATATTTACCTCTTTCCAAGCAAACTTCTTTCTTGTTTCCTTATAAAACCGGTGGGGTATTTGATACCTTGTCAACTGATAAACAAGGTATAATCATTAAAATGAGTATACAAGCTTAATGCTTCATCTCATTGTAAACCCTAGGTTTACATATATTATCTTAAGGTATTAAGATGATTGTTTTACCTTGGAATGGAAAGAGAGCTTGAATATATATCAAGAGAGGACTCCACCAAGTCCTTGGAAGATTCAAATGAAGCTAAAACAAGACAAGAGAAGACACCATTACAAGGTGCATTTTCGGTTATGACAAAACATGAAGGAAATGTCATTTTTCTTTGAGTTTCCTTACCTTGAAGCAAAGGAGAACAAGAATATGTAGAAATACAAGCTCAAGCTCCACCAATGGTGAATCTCCATGGCACCAAAATTGAGCTCTTGAAGATTTGAAAAGGTGGAAGTGTAGAGCTTGACCTAACTAAGACAAATATGGTCTTAGAATTTGATTTGGGGCATGGAGTTGGATTTGGCAAGGAAATGAAGATGGAGAAGAGAGGTACTATTGCAAACCGTGAGAGAATGAAGAAGAGAGGTTAGTGGTGGTGTTTGGAACCGTGGAAAATGAAGGAAAGGAAGGGAGAATGAAGATAGAACTTACTTTTGAAGATATTTATGTTATAAAGTAACTTTCTTCTTTTATTTACTTTTCCTTCCTTCCTTAATTGATTTCTTTAACATGTTGGTGACTCACCATGATAAAAAAAACCGGCCCCCATCTCTTCCTAGGGGTGTTTTAGTCTTTATTTGTCAATTTAATTACTTATAACATTATATGTTACAAACTAGCTTATAAAAGTTACTATTCACAAACTAAGGCACATAGAAGTGAAATTTTTGGTTTCCCACTAATATGGCCACCCAAATGTGATACTATATAGTACACATGTTAATTAAAGAGTAATGATGGACATTTAGCCATTCAAAACTCATTTACAAGACAATTTTTCAAAAACGTGCTTTAAGACTTCTTAAAGCACATTTTATGTTTTAACTCGTTTCCAAGCTTGGTTTTCTTTGGTAATTGATTTAATATGTTCATTAACATATTTATAAGGTATAAGTATGACCATTAGGTCTTATACACATTTATCCCAAGCTTAGAGCACATTTTGGCCCATATTGACCTTAAGGTATTTATTCGTCTTTTGTTTGGTTTCATTGTCTACCAAAGTTTCCTAAGGACTTAATTAGCCTTATAAAGTCATAATTAAACATTATCAAGTCTTGGTAGGCTCTTTGGGTCCTAGCCAAGTTCACTCCAAGCTTAGAGCATGTTTTTGCTCAAACCGTGTCTTAGTGTTTTATTGTGTTTTACCATGGTTTAAATGTTCCATTTATGTTTCTAAGGCACTTTTAGCCTTTAAATACCATAGCTTAACATTTACACAACATACCAAGGTTTGGGGTATTTCAATAGCATTTGCTGGCAGCTTGAAACTCTTTTCTATGTTCTCGGTTAGGGTGTGGGAGATGATTAAATTGCCCCTTTCCTCCCATTGAAAGGGGTCGTATGATCCCATTGCACACACCCCAACCCTCCTACATTTCATTACTAACTAAACTCGTGTTTCCTTGTCTTTGTTCCATGACAAGTACATGATGGATTGGTGAATGGAAAACTGCTCGGGGACTAAGGAGCTGGACCTTGGCTAGGAATACCGGGGCTCTCCCTTCAAACGTGAAAAACGGTTGGTGTATCTCTTCGGATCCCCTTTAGCTCGAGTGAGGCGGCGTCGATGCGACCCCCCATAGCAGCTCTCTTTAATTCAGCACTTTAATTGTTATCATGAGTTGTAATTTGTCTATTAGTTGTGCTACCTTTTATAGTTTTGGATTTCATAATTTTGTGTATTTGTCGGTTTGATTATTTTTATTTTGTCTATCTTTCGTACATATTCTTTGAATGCTTGTTTATACATATCCGGTCCTATTATACATTGGACGTTTTATTTGTCAGTGTCGTCTTATAAATTGATAGATTAGTTTAGCACAGGTGGCCATAGAATAGCCTTTAGGTTTGCCCACTTATTTCTGGACGCTTTGAGTCCAGTTTAGAGAAGCTTCTAGGTTCGGGGATGTTCCTCACTCAAACAGGCCGTAGAGTCTGGTCGGTGGGGAACGCCCTTCCTTCATAACATTTTCAAAACCATCCCTAATTATTAAGATCTAAGACTTAAGAAAATTCACACTTCAAATTTAAAACAACTACTTTCATACACACATCATACACTCTTCAAATCCCCTCTCTTATACTCCAAACATCATACACCTCTTCAAAATCCATTGTTCTCATACTGTAACAATAAACACTTTCATACATTCTTCAAATCTAATCCCTCTCATATACCAACATCAAACACCCTGCAAAATCAATCTTTCTCATACTCTCTCATCAAACACTCTTCAAAATCAATTTCTTTCATACCCTAGCACCAATCATACTTCAAAATCAATCCTCCCCCTACTCGCTCATCGAACACCCTTCAAATCCAATCTTTCTCATGCTCCAACATCAAACACATTTCAAAAGCAATCCTTCTCACACGCACTCATCAAACACTCTTCACACACAATTCAAAATTCATTCCAATTCAATGTCAATCCCAACTTCAAATCATCCAATTTGAGGCCCAACAATCATTTCAGTTTAAGGCCCAATAATCAAATTCAATCGAGGCCCAATTTGAAGTCCAATTCGGGGACCAAACCAAAAGGCCCAAGTCGGCCCAATTTTCAAATCCTAAATCGGACCAAATCACGAGACCCATTCTAGTCTAAATCTCTAGCCCATATCTGATCCAAAAATTAAACCCAAACCAAGGCCTAATCTGGCCCATTTTGCAGAGCCCAAATCTTGCCCATTTTTTAAAGCCCAAATATGGCCCATTGTCCAAGGCCCACCTTGACCCAATTTTTGAGGCCCAATCCGGCCCATTTTGCAGAGCCCAAATCTTGCCCATTTTTGAAAGCCCAAATTTCGGCCCAATTTCCAAGGCCTATTTCAGTCCAATTCCCAAGGCCCAATTCAACCCAAATTTCTAAGCCCATTTTGGCCCACTTTTTCAAGGCCCAAACCTGACCCATTACTTCAAATTTGGCACATAATTTCAATTAAACCTCAATTCGTCTTCAATTCAAAATCAATCCAAAAACCGATTCAACCCCATCTCAAATTCAATCCAATTCCAATCCAAAATCAATTTAGTTTCAATCTAATTTCAATTCAGTTTTTAATTCAACTCCAATTCAACTTCAATTCAATTAGATTCAATCTCAATTTCAATCCATTTCCATTCTAAATTCTTTTCATTCCCAATTCGATTCGATTTCATTTCAATCCCAAATAATTCCAAACATCATAAATCTCAAATTCCTCAAAACTTCAAACTCCTTGAAACTCCAAACTCCGGAGAACTCAAGCATCTCGAATCTCTAAAAGTCTCAGCATCTCAACAGACTCGAACATCTCAACAGCTCAACAGACTCGAACGTCTCAATAGCTCAATAGACTCGAAAGTCTCAACAGCTCAAAAGACTCGAAAGTCTCAACAACTCAACAGACTCGAAAGTCTCAGCAGCTCAACAGACTTGAATGTCTCAACAACTCAACAAACTCGAACGTCTCAACTGCTCAACAGACTCAAAAGTCTCAATAGCTCAACAAACTTGAAAGTCTCAACAGCTCAACAGACTCGAAAGTCTCAGCAACTCAACAGACTCGAATGTCTCAACAGCTCAATAGACTCGAGCGTCTCAACAGCTCAGCAAACTCAAACACCTCAAAAACCCCCAGCTTCTTAAATCTAAACACTTTCAAACTTCATAACTTTTTCAAGCCCTTAGCGTCTCACAAACTCCGATACCCGAGATTTTAAACGCCTTACAGACTCGAGTGTCTCACAAACTTTTTGCACCTCAAACTTCAAAATGAACCCGACAATTTGTCAAAACCTTGTAAAATGACCACAAAACCTATTTGACCCTTCAAAGACCCAAAAAGTCAAAACCTAAATTCCTTCAAAAATCCCAAATCTCCAAAAGCATGAACTATGTAAGGTCTGTTCTCAACATGGAGTTGAGTACGTAGGCAACCCACACAGGGTGCGACCCCACATCAATGGAAATACCTTTTTGCACTCAGCCATCTCACCTTCAAACAACCCCATGCACTTCCAACCTTCGACTACCTCAAAAAAGCTCAACCATCCTAAATGTCTTGAACTACGTAAGGTCTGATCTCAACAGGGAGTTGAGTACGTAGGCAACCCACACAGGATGCGACCCCATTCCAATCCAAAAAACCCCTTTCCCAACTCTAAGGTGGTATTCATGTGTCAAACATTCAAATTCCCTCTAACTCCCACAAACCCTCGACTTCTTTAACTCTCTAAATCAGACTCTTAATCTTCCATTCTATACTCATTCAAATTCATCAATTCTTCTTCTTGGGCTAGCTTGCAGAAAAACTTGCCTCATTCACTCTCTCTTTTCTCATCCAAATCCCATCCTTTGGCTTTAATCGAATCTCTCTAATAAGGTTTTGAAAGAAGGTAATCCCGACAATTGGAGACCAAGGTTTCCTCGGGCACCAATCCGAAGTCGTGGTCGTTGCCACTTCTAAGGGGTGTAACCCAGTGCGAACCCACATAGAATCTCTGAAATGACCAGATAAGTCATATCCATATGCAACAATCAGAGTCAATTAACGGTTCATAGAACCCGATTTTCCTTCCTAGTTATCATAGGTCAAACTAGGTGGCGACTCTAGTCAATTTCCGCCCTTAAGGCATAAATCCGCGTGGAGCCCATTGAGAGCGGTTGTAGTGCGCACTAGCATTCCCCTTATGCTTTCTGGGAAAGACAAACGATAAAGTAGGTATTTGAGGGATGCCAGAGTAACGGGTTTTCACCCTCCACAGAATGGCATTTTCTAGGATCTAGGCTTTTTAGTCAGAACCATTTAGATAGACCCCCTCATATCGAAAAATCACCTTCCACACAGCCAATGACGGTTTCGTACCATCGTGAGCGCGGTGCCGGACTTGATCCTCCACGGCACTCGTCTTTCCACCCACAACAGGGTCATGTTGAGCCTTCACGACACTCGTCTTTCCACCCACAACAGGGTCATGCTGAGCCTCCACGACACTCGTCATTCCACCCACAGCAGGGTCATACTGAGCCGCCACGTCACACATCTTTTCATCCACAGCAACTGCCTATTATGGACCCATCCCCTGCGCATTCATTGCATGATTCCGACCCAGTCGCACACATACCAAGGAGGAGGATGCTTGTGGCTTCATCCTCTGCAGGTGGTTGCTCATCTACTGACCTGGTCGAGCCCTATAGCTCTAGTTATGATATAGAGGGTGAGAGTAGCCACCACGTGGGGCATGTAGAGGCACAAACTTCTGCTGGTGGTAGTTATCATGACCACCGCGTGTGGCATGTGGAGGCACAGACTTCTGCTGGGGGTAGCTATCATGACCCCCGTACCCCTCCAGATGCTGCAACCGTTGACATGGACATAGATGAGGAAGAGGTTGAGGAGACGGATGAGGACGAGGACCTGGACGAGGACGACCCTGATCATAAGAGCGTGACTGATGAGGAAGTTGCTCTCACTATGGAGCCCGTTCTTCCCACTTACTGGAGGCTAAATGATGTGCCAGTACCTGGTGGTCCACTACTGACTAGTGTCATCACTAGTTTCGGGAGGCATGTCGCCATTGACCTTTGGTCAATGACTAAGGTATGTACTTTCTTATCTTTCACTTTGGAAAGTAGATTTAATTATTTCTTCTTGCGTGTGTAAACGTTGTGGTAATTATTTAGGACCGGGGTGTTTTAGGGTTTAAACCCTGAAAGCCTATGATCACGAACTGGCTGTTTAGCCTGGTTCCTTGCAAAAGGGCAAGGAATATGATTATGCACTCAGGGCTGTATCATCTGCTAGATGTCACATGGTGTTTCAATAACATGTCATTAATCTCGGCTTTTGTGGAGAGGTGGCAGCCGGACACCAACTTTTTCCACATGCCCTTTGGAGAGATGACGATCACACTTCATGATGTGTGACAAATATTGAGGATCCCCATTGTTGGTCATCCGGTTGTGGGGGACCTGTCAAACACTAAGCTTAAGGGGACGATGGCTACGTTGTTAGATTTTCAAAACGGCGTTCAGGCGATGACAGATTTCATGTGGCATACTGGTGTTGTTCAGCTATGTCCACTTATAGAGTGGTGTTCGACCGGGTAGAGGGTACCTATGAAGAAGGCATGTGGTTGGCTCTACTATGCGATTGGTACCATCATCATTGCTAATAAGGGGCATGTATGCGCATAATGATGATGACAAGGTAACCAATACCAATCAAAGTTTTAGTTAAAGTTATTGCATTTTAAATAAAATTGTGTACTAATGATGATCAGTTTCTTTTTATGGACAGATCGTTTCTTTTTTCACAAACGCAGGGCACGTATTCCAAGATGGATCTCGACTTTGTAAGAGATCATTTATCGCAATTTTGGTGTAAAAATTACTTGAGCGTTTCTTAGATCTTATCCTAGTGTAGTTAGACTTAGACTTTTGTTTTTGCTGAAGCAACGTAGACTCTCAAAGTTTGTAAAGTTCAACTCTCTCTTATTTTTGAAAGTTTTGTTTGTAATTCGTTTTCAATGTTGCAATTCAAACTGGCAACTTGGTTTATGGTCATATAGTGTGGTTGGTTATCAAAGGGCAATACCAGTTGGATGCCTTGTACAGGTTGTATATGCGATTGTAAATTAGGTTGTGTTGGAAAACATATGTGGTAGAGGCTAAAAAACAAAAAAAAGAAAAAAAAGAAAAAAACCACGGTTCACTTAAAACCGTGGTTTAAAACTCCAGATGTTGCAACCGTTGACATGGACATAGATGAGGAAGAGGTTGAGGAGACGGATGAGGACGAGGACCTGGACGAGGACGACCCTGATCATAAGAGCGTGACTGATGAGGAAGTTGCTCTCACTATGGAGCCCGTTCTTCCCACTTACTGGAGGCTAAATGATGTGCCAGTACTTGGTGGTCCACTACTGACTAGTGTCATCACTAGTTTCGGGAGGCATGTCGCCATTGACCTTTGGTCAATGACTAAGGTATGTACTTTCTTATCTTTCACTTTGGAAAGTAGATTTAATTATTTCTTCTTGCGTGTGTAAACGTTGTGGTAATTATTTAGGACCGGGGTGTTTTAGGGTTTAAACCCTGAAAGCCTATGATCACGAACTGGCTGTTTAGCCTGGTTCCTTGCAAAAGGGCAAGGAATATGATTATGCACTCAGGGCTGTATCATCTGCTAGATGTCACATGGTGTTTCAATAACATGTCATTAATCTCGGCTTTTGTGGAGAGGTGGCAGCCGGACACCAACTTTTTCCACATGCCCTTTGGAGAGATGACGATCACACTTCATGATGTGTGACAAATATTGAGGATCCCCATTGTTGGTCATCCGGTTGTGGGGGACCTGTCAAACACTAAGCTTAAGGAGACGATGGCTACGTTGTTAGATTTTCAAAACGGCGTTCAGGCGATGACAGATTTCATGTGGCATACTGGTGTTGTTCAGCTATGTCCACTTATAGAGTGGTGTTCGACCGGGTAGAGGGTACCTATGAAGAAGGCATGCGGTTGGCTCTACTATGCGATTGGTACCATCATCTTTGCTAATAAGGGGCATGTATGCGCATAATGATGATGACAAGGTAACCAATACCAATCAAAGTTTTAGTTAAAGTTATTGCATTTTAAATAAAATTGTGTACTAATGATGATCAGTTTCTTTTTATGGACAGATCGTTTCTTTTTTCACAAACGCAGGGAGCACGTATTCCAAGATGGATCTCGACTTTGTAAGAGATCATTTATCGCAATTTTGGTGTAAAAATTACTTGAGCGTTTCTTAGATCTTATCCTAGTGTAGTTAGACTTAGACTTTTGTTTTTGCTGAAGCAACGTAGACTCTCAAAGTTTGTAAAGTTCAACTCTCTCTTATTTTTGAAAGTTTTGTTTGTAATTCGTTTTCAATGTTGCAATTCAAACTGGCAACTTGGTTTATGGTCATATAGTGTGGTTGGTTATCAAAGGGCAATACCAGTTGGATGCCTTGTACAGGTTGTATATGCGATTGTAAATTGGGTTGTGTTGGAAAACATATGTGGTAGAGGCTAAAAAAACAAAAAAAAGAAAAAAAAGAAAAAAACCACGGTTCACTTAAAACCGTGGTTTAAAACTCAATGGAACGACGAGTATAAACCACAGTTTAGTAGAAAACCGTCGTATATTGTACATTTTATACCACGGTTTTTGTCCCAACCGTCGTATAAAACTTAATGGAATGACATTATATACCACGGTTTCTGTCGCAACCGTCGTATAAAGTCGTCTGATTTCCGCGACACAATGGGCTTTAAACGACAGTTTTATCGGAACCATGGTTTATAATCCGTCTTTTAAAAGACGGTTTCAAACCGTGGTTTATTTCAATTTTCCGATATACCACGCGAGTATAAAGCACGGTTTCTAACCGTGGTATATAGGCAAAATAACCGTGGTAAAAAACATTTTCTGCACTAGTGTGCATAAGTCCTCTACCATTCTGGTTAGTCACTCCCATAAGCCAACATGTGAAACTAAAGAAGTACGCATGGGGAGCAAGTACTCTTGCGTGGTTGTATCACCAGCTGGGGATAGCATCTCGTGCTGACTGTACTTTCATTGCTGGCTGTCTGACCCTTCTCAAGGTAAGTGTTTTAATGTACAACAATGTCTAATAAATTTTCATGAATTCACATTAATAGTTGGCATAATTTAATTTTTAAATTTCTGGTGCTGGATATATGCATACTTCCCCACTCTTAGAAACGCAGTTAGTGCTGATTGGCATGACGAGGATGATAGACCATGGGCTATGAGATGGGTCAGGTCCACCTCCCAGCAGAAAGATAAAGAGTCGCTGGAGAACTACCGCAAGCATCTAGATGCCCTAACATCAAGAAATGTAAGTGGTACAATCATTTCAATTTGTATTATTTACATTATTGTTTCTTATTGATGCTTATGTTTCCCTGTGATCCAATGTAGATTGATTGGTTGCCCTACGGTCGCGAGAAGGTGAATGAGAACAAGGGTCGCACTTGGTAAAGGGGTACCTTGCAGTACATGAGCGTGAATGAGCCATATATGCCGGAGCGTTGTCTTTGCCAATTCTGGTACGTTCAGTGTATCCCACCTCCCCTTATTAGACCAAACATTAGATCCGAAAAAAGAGGGAGAAAGGGATCCCCCTATAAATGTGTGTACCCCCCTGTATATTGTGGGACACCACACGTGAGTGTGCTGCTACTGCGGGGTGCACTAAGACAAGGACGGTACTGCACGCATGTGACAAGGTTATCTGGATTGGTATGTCAAACACAACCATCCAAAGATTTTGAATCCTGACATATACAACAACATCTTCGTTCATCGGCCCGATCCCGCCCTAGTAAGTTGATCTCTGCCTTTGTATAATTTCAGTTGATTATAACATTTTGTGAATGCTAGGCTAACTTAATAATATTATGATGTAGCTCATGAGTGAAGCAACTGAGGTTGGTAGGCCTTACTTTCCCGGAAACGTAGCTGGCGTTACTACCGTGAGGAGATGCCAGAGGAGGAACAGAGGGAAACTGAATAGGGGATAAATGAGGTCTTCAATACCTTATCTATATGGGATTTATACTATCACTAGTACAACGCCATAGTTTAGGGTTTTATGTTTTTGTTTTTTAAGATACAGTTTGGATGGTTTGTTGACTTTTACATTTGCTTGACTAAACTGTTTGTAGTTATAATTGATCTTCATTTGTAAGACCTTAACTTGTGTTATGTTAGAAGTTTCCCTGATTAATGTTATGTGGGATTGTTTCCTTACAAAAGTCCTAAACTTCAAACCCCTTGCTTCAAAGAATTGAAAGTTATGGTTCATTACCAAATTTTATAGATCTAAACATCTATCAAATGAATATCTAATAATCCAAACATCTACCAAGCGGAACAAACCTAATGTTTATGTCACGAGAACTGAAATATATCCAAATGTAGAAATTCCTAACAAAAGTCCTAGAATTCAAACCCCATGCATCAGAGAATTGAAAGTGAATATCTAATAATCCAAACATCTACCAAGTGGAACAAACCTAATGTTTATGTCACGAGAACTGAAATATATCTAAATGAAGAAATTCCTAACAAAAGTCCTAGAATTCAAACCCCATGCATCAGAGAATCGAAAGTTAGGTTTCATTCCGAGCAGTAGTCATTAAACGCTTTATTGATCCTAAGTTACATTGTCTGTGAGGAAATGATCACGATTATTACGTCTTTTACGTAAATATATATTTTGATTTGTTAGGAGGTTTCTTAGATCCCAAAATCACTCAACTATATAACAAAATATTGGAAATACAAAATGCCAAAAAACGTGTCATATAAAGACACTATATTGTTCAACTCGTGTCAAACTAAATCATTATATTGTTCAACTAGTGACAAATAAAATCACGAGTTGAGCTAGGTCTTCATTTTATTTGACACGAGTTGAGCAATAGAGTGATTTAATTTGACACGAGTTGAACAATATAGTGATTTAATTTGACACGAGTTGAGCAATATAGTGACTTTATTTGACACGTTTTTTTGGCATTTTAGTAACAAAGAAATGACTGTTAAATCTGTTTCATATATCGATTTTTTTTTTTTTAAAGAAAAACGGGTGCCCTAACACTTTGCAATGTATTCCGGATAGTTTGGCAAAAAAAAAGTTATACTGCAGTTAGTAAAATCACTATTCATCAAGTATAAACTTCTTTAATTAAATCACAAGTGTAAGTCAATTAATGAAAAAAAGCTACACCCACACTTTGTTACGTATTTACAACGTTAATATGATTTAAAAAATTTTACTGCGGTGATTAGTATTTTGTACTACGAATAGCAATACCCCTTGAATAACTTGAAATTTGACATAGGTCTGAAATATTACACTTTAACATCCTTCACGTAAGGTTTCATCAACTTCAGATTACATTTAAGTGTCTTTTAAGTTGAGAGAAAACCAACTTAGACCTAAGGTGTTGGAAGCAAAACAACGCAAAACAGTGAAACCACGAGGGTGAGGAATTCGATTACTCAAACCACTTGCTCTAGAAATATCCGCGGAGATGAAAAAGAACGCGCGGGGACACGCCTCCTCCCTCTCTGAAAATCTAGGGCTTCTTCTTCTCGAAGAAGCTCTGTCGTGGTGAACGGTGACAATCAACTGGTGGTGGATGCGCGGCTCATCTTTCTGCTACCGTACTCACTGTTTCTTGAAAGCGGCGATCCCTGAAGTGGCATAGGCTCTACTTCTGTGTTTCTCTTTCCATATCTTGTATCTGTCGCATTAGCGCTCTTGAAAGGGGCGATTTCATAGCGGTGTTTCTAGAGTAGTACAGTGCGAAATGGATTTCACTTTCCAAGCGAAGAAACCCACGAGCGAAAAACTTAAAATAGTTAAAAAGAAGAGAACAATCGCTAACTGGGAGATTGAGAACGTTCTCCCCGCCATCAATGTCTCGGCATCAACTGGTAATGAAGCTGAGGCGGTTAAACCTTCGTATCGGGAGATGGTATGCAGTAAGGCTGGATTGGAACCGGAAGAACTTTTGGAGGAAGAAATGTCAAAGGATGGAAATCCGGTAGATCAAGATGACTCAGAGAAAGAGGATCCCTTATGACATGTGATTAATTTCCCGAAAGAGGTCGTCCACGACATCAAAAGATCCTGGAAGAACGCATTAATCGTGAAGCTATTAGGTAAAAGCTTTCCGCTTTCTATTATGATTGAAAGGCTAAATCAAAGATGGCAAACGAAAGGAAAGTTTGATGTTTTCTTTATTGGAAATGGTTATTATACCGTAAAGTTCGAACTGAGGGAGGATAGAAACCTGGTGTAGACACCAAAAATTCTCACCCGTGCTTTCATTAAAACGAAAATACAAAAAAAATGTGTGTAATAAAAAAAAACTTGTTTTTAGAAGTAAGACGGTCGTCCCCGTTTTCGACCAAAGGAATTTCTTTTTCCCGACATTTAAATCTCACATCCCTATGGAAAAGGGAGCACGAGCCTTTTATTGTAATCCGTTTTAACCTACTTCATTATGTATACTTCTTTTGTTGCTTTTGTTTTAAAATATCCCACTGTTTTGGTATTACCTTGTATTATTTTATATACTCGATTGATTCATACCTTTTTGTATTATTTACTATTTCCTTTTAATTTTCCCGTTGTTTTATCGTCTATTTCTATTATTTTAGGTGTCCTTTTACTACTTTTATTTTTCTCATTTTATTTATTCATGTGTTGTATCTCCATTACGAGGCATTATTTTTATTATTTCACGTACGTATGCTATTCCGTTTATTTATACCTCATTACGCTTTGAACTTTATTTTTTAGTTACATTCCATTGGATTTATCCCATCATTTCATTGTTTACTTTTCCTTAAAGATAATATATTTTAGAGAGAGTATCTAGTTCCAATTAGGGCTTTTGTACTATTTCCGTCGTTTGTATACTGAGTTCTGAATTAGCACAACTGGTTAGAGTATTCTTTGAGGATGCCTTCTGTCTTGAGTTTGAATCCCAGCTCGAGCGTTTTGCTTTCCTTTTGTTTCCTTTCTTTCTTCTAACTCGCATTACGGGTTAAATAATGTGTCTTCTGTATATTCACCAAATTCCCAGCAGAGACGGTTAGCACACGCTTGGACGAGGGGAGAAACTCAAGTTCAAACCCAGGTAAGAGCATATTGCTATTGCTCTATTTTTGTGTTTTGGCGCCAGAAATCAATCCAAACACGGCCCAGGTCCCAGTCCAGCCCGGTTTTGTTTCCAAACAAGGTCCATATATGTCAGCTAGCCCAAATAAAAATCAATTAGTGAGCCCATGCCTCAAATAAAACCCTAGAGCTGTTTATAAAAGACTCATTAAAAAAAACCCCACAGTGACCCACAGTTTTACCTAACAAGCAGCAATCCCCAACATTCTCATTCCTTTTGTCTGATTCCCCATTCCCGTTGCTACTCCCGAGTTCAAAACCCAAAACAAAAAACCCAGAAGAACAAGCTCCTGAACTCTTCTTCATCTCCTCAAATCCCGTCGGAAGAACATCATTCCGCCATCATATTTTTCCCGTTGAATCACCACCGCCCCCTGGCTTTCTAGTCGGAAACTCTCCGAGACACCACATTCATCTTCTCCATTCTCCTTTCTACCGCCATTGCCAAACCTTCATCCTCGGGATCCCGCAGATAGAGTAAGTGTTTGCTCTCACCCTCTCTCCCCCGTATCTCTTCCGTTTCTCTTTTTCTAAGATTTTTTCGAAAGAATTCGAACCGGAGATGGTAGATAACCGTGGTTCAGTCGAGAAAATTGTTTCCGATGTAAAACCTATCTCAATCACTTCTGGCCCTCGTTTTCTCTGTTCAAAAAAAATATCCGAAAGCAGACCTCAAATGTTTGGTTTCGCAGGGTCCTGACTTCGGGCATTTGAGTCTTTCGTTCCCGATTTAGATTTATGCTCATCCTCTCTTTCTGTTTTGTTCTCCTTTGCAAGTCCAATCGAAGGAGTGAATGTAGTTTCGGTATTTATCCCGACCATAACTTTCATTTGCTCCTTGGTTTACCACTCTTCATTTCATATACCAATTGTAGTTCACTTCTGTAAACTTTTATCATTACTGCTCCCCAAGTAATTTCCTAACCGGGTATGGACATCGCAATCCACGAACAGGTCGAAGAAGCTTCTTTAATGTTATACTTTCATGCATTCGCGTTAGAATTGCCCAGGGGTTACTACTTTTTACGATATTGTTAAACTTCCACATCCAGTCATAGCTCCATCTGTTTCCTCTCGTTGTTCTGGTTAGATTCGCGAACTGGTCTTTCTCCAGTCGTGAGAATTATTTTGCTCATTCCTAACCCCTTGTGACTGTAGTTTGATAACAGCCTCCGCTGTTGTGTTCGCATCCAAACCCGGATGAGTCTGGAACATCACTTTTACTCATCTGTTACAAGATAACGGCCGTTTGCTCAATGGTTGACTTCGTTTCTGCTGCCTGTTTACTGGAACTAATGCTCTGCTGAGTTTCGGTTGTGTTTTGGGATACTTGCAGGAAATCAGAACGTTGTATTTGGGTTCTGGTTATCTTAAAATCTCCATTCCTCCTTCATTATACACATATTACTTGATCTTACATAATCCATGAGCTATCCTGATTCTGTTTGCTCATTTTGGTTGCACTAACATTCTCATAGGGAACCTTGCATGCCCCTCCTGGTATCCAACCTAACCCTAATGTGTTTAAGTTTCCCCATGGTTATATTTCAGTACTTGGGACCATTTGTTTGGTTGTCTGTGATTCACTATGATCCTTCTCTGAGTCTATACTTGGTTAGTTTATTTTGCTCCCTTCTATTCTCTTGTATATTACGAGTTGTACACCTGAAAAGAGTTTGGATGTTGGCATGAAAATTTTGGCTATCTGTAACGATTTCGGCCTGTTAGTTCATTCTGTTAGTGGCCCTCATCTTGATATTTTGTTGAAATTGCAAGACTGACTAGAAACCAACGTAGGCAAATCTGGTTTTTGAGAGCGGAGGTTAATGCAAACAGAGAGGATCTTGTAATAAAAAAGGAAACAAACTGGAAATGGATGTTTAGGTTCAGTTTGTATTCAAAGTCGATAATAAGAGTTTCCAGTTTCTTGACACTCATCCTTGCAGTTTAAAACTTTTATTTTGGTCTTCTGTGTGAATAAGTGGAAGTGGACGAACTGGTTTGATAATTTGTTCAGAACCATATTTGGTTCAAGCATGTTAGCCTTAAGCCTAGGTCCTCGGCTTATTTGTTTCTTCAGAAGCTTTATTTGATTATCCAGGGAGAAGAGTATGTTAGGTAGTGATTGAACAGAAAAAGGACAAGCCGTTTGGCAACATAGTTCAGATTTGATTTGTGTGTGCTTAATAACTTCGAACTCCTTGCCCTCTGTTTAAATTTTCTACCGATCCCTTAATAGCATTGAGCATGTCTGTTTATCTGATCGTTTGTTATTATCGGTTTTGATTTGCTTAATCATCATGATGTCCACTGTATACTTGCTTTGCTGTAACTTTTACTTCCTTTCCTTGTATTTTGATTACTATTACTAAGCCCTTTATAACCTTTTAGGTCCAAACCCTTAGGATAGGGGTCCCCCTAGCCTGATAGACCATTGGCCTATCTCATGGTGGTGACATCCTAAACCCTAAAACACACATTTATTTATAAGCAAATAATGATACCTTTAGGATAGAGGGTTCCCCTGGTCTGATAGACCATCGGCCTATCTCGTGTGGTAACACCCTAAACCCTAAAATGCACCTACAATATGTATATATAATTAAATCTCACTTCCGTTTCAGACCTTCAATTCTTTAATTCAAAATTCTGTCACTAACTTTTCATCTTCTCGCCTCCATCCTCAAATTCAAAATTGTCTCTCATTTCCATAATCATCTTGTAAATACAAACCCCAACGTTTTTTTAGTAATAACTCATTCCCAATCTGATTTCTTCTTGTAAATTTTGTTTCCCAAAGATATATATGTATATAAAAAAACTCAAATCATCCCAAGCCCAAACTTTTCCCATCCAAACTTGGCCCATCCCTGAAATCGGCCAAATTTCAGACCAGCCCAATACCCAGTCCAGCCCAATCTAAGCTCAAGGCCCAAACTCGAAGCCAAGGCCCAAACTCGAAGCCCAAGGCCCAAACTCGAAGCCCAGCCCAATACCCGTGACCCAATACTACATGATCCAAACCCGTGGCCCAATACTACATCATCCAACCCATGTCCACAATATTACATCATCCAACCCATGTCCACAATCCATCAAGCCCGCAAAACCCATGGCCCTAGCCCAAAAAACCCACAGCTCAATCCAACATGACCCCCCATGTACAACTCGAATAAGACCGACCCCATTCAAAACCGGCCCAAGTTCCATTTTTAACCAGGCCCAAATCAACCTCAATCAGCCCAAACCCCAAAAATCCACAAAATCGAGTTAAGTCCACAAAAATCAACCCAAACCCTAAAGGTCCACAAAATACCAAAAGTCCAAGAGTTGACCCGAGTTGTTGACCATCTAACCTTGAACGACTTTGACCAACCGACCTTTGACCAACCAGCCTCGACGACTTTGACCAACTGACTTTGACTAACCGACCTTGACAGACTTTGACCGACTTTGACCAACCAGCCTTGACCGACTTTGACCAACCGACTTTGACTAACCGACCTTGACAGACTTTGACCAACTTTGACCATCCGAGTTTGACCAAACTTTACTTTGACCAACCGGACCGTTCCAATTCCAGCCCAAGTTCAATCCATACCTAATTCAAACCCACCTCTTCTTTAATCCAAGCCCAAATTCAATTCACCCGTTTCAAATATAACTCTAAAATCCAAAACATTTCTCTTTATTTGGTTTTTAATTCAAAAGTACCGAAGGTCCCTTTTCTCAAAATTCAAACTAACATTTCATTCGAACTTCATCAAGTTTTCAAAAGAAACCATTTTGTGGAATTTTAAAAGGAAAACTCTTCTCACATCACAGAAACTCTTCTCAAATGCAGAGAGTTCTTCTCACATATACAGAAAGTCTTCTCCTAAAACATTTCTCAAAATCAGTGTTTCTTCATCGAGAATTCCGAACAACTTCAAAAGTTTTCCAAACTCAGTTTTCAAACTCAAAACTAAACCGTTTTCAGGGAACATGGGATGTCTAACACCTTCAAAGAACGCTTTCTTCCTAGTTAGGCATCACTTGTCTCCCTTCCAAACAAAAAATCCGTGGCAGGGCGCTGAGGTCTTAACCTCCCTTGTCGCAGTCTAGATCTCTTTAGGCGGGGCATTAGGGTGACAAACCTCCCCTAATTGCAGTCTAGATTTTACAAGGCGGGGTGCTAGGGAAGTAACGACCTTCCTAGTCGCAGCCGGGATTTTAGAATCGTCTAACTCCCTTCCACTCGGTTTCAATGTTTTTGGTTTTTAACGTTTTAAAACCCGGGAGTTAGAGACGTTATTAGGGTTTGATCGAGAACATCTCATTCATGGTGTTTCTCTATATATCCTATTTTCGACATAAATTCATTGCCCCGTCTTTCGAGCCTCGGCACTTACCATTAATTAAGTGTCGTGTTCGAGGGGGTACATAGGGTAATCCCTCGGGATTATCCGCCATTTTACAACAAAAATGACTTTTCGGTTTTAAAACTTCAAGAGAGTCAATTCTGAATAAACCAATCCGACCCTTCCATTAGAGCTTCAGGACACATAAACACTTCTTAATCCTTCCCTGAACCAACTCCAAGTCACATAGGACCTCCAATTCCTGAATACTCCCGAACAACCTTAGTCATCTGAAACCTGACACATCTTCAAAATCTGAGCACCTGCAAACCGAATATCCTCTTCTGCACTCTATCATCCCGAAAACCTGAACTCTTCTTTAACATCTTTGGCTTCACAAAACGCCTCAAAAATCTAACCACTTCGAAATTTGAACCTAACAAACCTGGGAAGCTCCCCAACTTCATCAAATGATCAGAATACCCCTCAACTTCACAAAAATGACCAAAATTCCCTTATATCATTCTCTTAGCCCCGCGAAATCCGAGACATACTCGAACCCTTTGAAAAAATCAAAACCTCTCAACACTGAAACCAACCCCGCCAACCGATACCTCAAGACCAGCCTATATCTTCAAACTCTTCGAAATCTTCTACTCCTCAATCCACACTCAATCCTATCCTCTGGCTTTAATTGAATCTCTCAAATAAGGTTTTGAAAGAAGGTAATCCCGACAATTGGAGACCGAGGTTTCCTCGGGCACCAATCCAAAGTCGTGGTCGTTGCCAGTTCTAAGGGGTGTAACCCAGTGCGAACCCACAACAGAATCTCTAGTATGACCGGATAAGCCCTATCCTTAGGCAACAAATTCAGAGTCAACCAACGGTTCTTAGAACCTTCCTTCCCTCCCTTCCTAGTTCCTTAGGTCAAACTAGGTGGCGACTCTAGTCAATTCCGCCCCTAGGGCATAAGTCCACGTGGAGCCCATTAAGAGCGGGTGTAGTGTTCACTAGCACTCCCCATTAAGCTTTCTGGGAAAGACGGACGATGTAGTAGGTATTTGAGGGATGCCAGATTAACGGGTTTTCACCCTCCACAGAATGGCATTTTTTAGGATCTAGGCTTTTCAGTCAATAACCATATTTAGATAGCCCCCCCTCATACCGAAAAATCACCCTCCACAGAATGGCGACTCTGCTAGGGAAAACTTGAGTAAGTTTTTCAATAAAACTTGGTCAAGGAAGACTGAACTCCATTCAAAATTGTCAGGACTTCCCCACTTCTTTCAAAACCTTCAAGAGATTCTTTTCAAAGTGTTATACCCAAAATTTCAACCCCCCGGAAGAGGGTCTCTACTAATAGGCTATTAGCGAGGGTTCCCAGCTCGATCGGCACATTTCAGAGTACTAGGGACAGCTTAGTCATCTCCAGGGGCATTTTCGTATATTTTCAAGGCTCCTAAGCCCCCTATAGGCTTTCTCTCTCCTCCAAAGAAGGGTCAAATCAATTCAAAATGCTTTGAAATTTTACCCATGATAGAGGATGACATTTTGGGCATAATGGCGTTGGAATTTTGATTTTTCGAATTTCCAATAATTTTCTAGCAATTTCTGATTAAATCTGACGAGAAATTGAATTTAAAAATATTCCAATATCCAAAAAATTCGATTCCACTTCATAAATATCAAAATACCATCCTTTATCCATGTTTAAAATTTCGTAGTCAAATTTCTTTTGGAAGCCCTTAAGCCAAAACGTCGGTAAATCTCGGTTTTTACCGGATTTTTCTATCTTTAAGGAAGCCTATATAAGGAGCCTTATCCCTTGATCAAATCAGAACCTAAAGAACCCTAAGCAACCAGAAAACCTAGCTGTCACAAGTCCCCCACGTTTTTACACATCCAAGCACCACAATCACATCAAAAATCCCCTAAAATCACCACCTAAACACACTTTTCAACTCCCAACACATCAACAATCATCAAACATCAACCAAACCACCTCCAAAACATGAAGAACATCATCAACGATCAACAACCAGAAGCTCGGGTCGAACTCAATCCGGAACCGGCATCATCGGAGCCTCCGAAGAATCCCAACGTGAAGAATCATCTTGAATTCGAAGGTAAAACAGGTTATAATTCTACTTTTCTAACTCCCCACAACCCTATTAACTCTCAGTTAAATTTTGGGCTCAAACCAACCCTTTTCGGCTTCTATATCGCTAATTGTTTTTGCTTCTGCCTTGTTACTTGTTTGTCAAGTTTCGTGCATAATTCGACTTCAAACTACAATCTTTCAATTACTAACGTATTGTATACCTTTCAGGCTACACGTACATAATTTTTTAGCCGAAAACACCGTCAGGAACCACCAGAAAACCCCTGTCCGTGGGTGGTCCGGGACCACGGACGGGTAGTCCATGGCCACAAACACCCACAGACAGCAGCGGGATTTTATTTTTCAAATTTTTAGGGTTTTAACGGTACATGTCTGTGGCCCCGGACTTTTCAAAGTTTTGTTTTCTGTTTAATTCGACTTTTATGTTCACATAGGTTAACTAGGGTCTGTGGGTTCGGACATTAGGTCCGTAGCCACTGGCGGAAACAAAATTTGACCTAATTCTGCCTCCGAAACCCTAGTTTAGGTTTTTTTAAATTTCCACTTTTATTTTCAGTAAAAAAATGCAAAAAAACTTAAAAAAAACAGAAGCTCGCACACTTAGGTTAAAACGATTCGTAATAAGCCGTAATTAAACTAAGTAGAGGAAAAACGACTTCTAGGGGTAATGAAAGTAATTGAACCCTAATTAAGTCGAATATCAAGCCCCCGAACCCGAACTCTCCTTTCCTAATTCGATCTAGGTTAAAATTAGGTGGCGACTCATAATAGGTTCCAGTGAGCTAGCTTAGGTTTTAATAATTGTTATATGACATAGTTATTAATCTTAGGTTATAAGTGGACCTAAAACCCAACTGGATCCTAATCATTTTAATCAATATAGGATAGGGTTTAAAAATCGAGGCTCACACAAAGCCTTTAGGATTATTCTACTCCACACTTAGAGTGTTTCTCTGATGAGGACAGATAGGATTTATTAGATCCTCGACAAACATTACAACAATTGGGTTAATAATTAGCTCACGATTAGAAAGAGACGCTTAGGATTGAATGAAGTTAACTTCCCTTTAGGTTAATAACAACCAATTGGAATTACCACCCTAAAGACAAAGCAGTTAGTAAATAGGGTTGTTTGTTCTTCTCTGCTTTATTTACCGCATTCATATTATTGTTGCTTGTTGCCGGGTGAGACGGTCACTGACCTACACCATTACCGCTTTTATATTTACAAGTTGTGAGTGAATGGGTAGCTTAGGACATACATTCCTCTGTGTCACCCCTATTTCCACGAGTCACGGCATCCCAATCGGTCCACGATTGATTTCCCATGAGTCGGGTCACTCATTGAGTGGTTAAGCCCGCGAGGCGAGACGGTCACCGACCTACACCCTGAAGACTCATGATCCAAAATTATCCTCCATATCCGAGTCAGAGCCAGCATATAGTGAACCATGAGCCTTCAGTGTCCAGCTGCCTAATCCGGTGTCTAGGACGGGTTTTATGGGTAGTCACCCCCTTGTATGCCGCCTGTCTGACCACCCTTCTACCTTACCCTGAAGATTGTATGGGCTCAGCTCTCTATGATTCCTCTGCACCACGGGTGTCTTTAAAGCCCAATGTCACGCTACACACCCATAAAGGATCCCGTATTTACCGGATACCCATATATGGCACAACGTAGTCAGTGAATAATTTGGACTTTAGACACACCTTATCGTGCAGACGACGGGAGACCTGTTCCCATGCAGTGCTTCCCCAAGTTTTGAAAGTGAGCATGTTGTGATAATCATCGGTCGTGGCCCGTGTGGCTTTATGATGGATTTTATTGGTGTAGGCCTGGAAGGTGATTATCCCAATCATTCGCACTCAGCTCCACATAAAGAACCAACCACGATTTAATTTGAGTTGTTTGCATTGTGTAAAAAACTCTTGTCAAACCAATTTGTTTACGTCTTCTAAAAATGTTCGGAATTCTCATTTGAACAAGTTGTTTCAATCAACAAGTATTTGGGAACTCATTGACGGTTTTTAAACCATTTTCAAGATCAAAGACTGTTTTCAAACCCTTTTTGAAAACCCTTTTCAAGATCAAAGACTATTTTCAAACCCTTTTCGAAATTGATTTCCAAATTTAGTTTTTCATTTCCGAAAACGAAGGTCGCACTAATATTGCTGAAGCTGTTTTCCCTTATTCTTGCTCACCACTTTCTTTCCTTCTCTTTATTTACCCTACTTTGCAGGATTAACCATGTTCAACCGACTAGTGCCTGTGCCCGGGGAAGAGAAGAAGCGTAGAAGTACGCAACATAAACCAAAAGATGAAGCAACATCTGGGAGTCAGAATCAACTCTCGCCTTTTCAGCAAGAGCTAGTCAGAGAATGGGAGTTTGGTCAAAAGCTGTTGAGCCGCTGCATGGAGATGAAGAATACATGTGAGCCACTCTTGACAAGCCTCGCTCGCTTATGTAAGGTCGACATAATCTACGAAGCGTTGTTTGAATCCATCACTTATTGGGATCCAGTAGATCACTTATACCGCTTCTTCCGAGAGGAACTGGTGATACTGCTGGCGGAGTTGGATGCTTTCCTCAAGATAGAGCCTCACCAAAGAATGTCGATGATCCCCACAGAGTGGACTAGAACTCCAAAATTCGCAGCCGAGTTCTTAGAGGTGAGCCTAGAGGAGGTCGAGAACTTCGGGAATATAGGATTGAGCTTGCCAGAACTGCTGGAACGTTTTAGCCGACCTTACCGCTCACTTAAGACCAAAAGACGGGCATTAGACCTTTGCATCATGGGTTTGTTCTTGTTCCGGAAGAGAGACCTCAGAATGAATCCTTAGGTCATCTACTTACTACATGCATTTGAAGAGGGATTGAGTGTGGGGTCGGTGGCAGCCACCAAAATTGTTCGGGCTTTGGACCATTGGAAGGAGACTGGAACTGCAGAGACCTTCTTTATAGGAAGCCCCCTGCTACTTCAGATTTGGCTTTTCGATCATTTGAATCTATTGCCAATAGCACCCCGTTATTCTGTAGTCAACATGGACACTCTTATAATGGCTAGAAAGCGAGAGTGTAAGCCGGAAGACGGTTGGAGAGCTCGTTTCCGTGACACCCATCTGATTTTCAAGCGCTGGGTCATTAAAGATTGGGATGTCCAAGGGGGAGTAGTCTAATCAGCAAGCAACAGTGGACTAGTACTCATTGGTCTGGGCAAATTCATCACCATTTACCCACAGAGGGCGATGTGTCAATTCGGACGCGAGCAGATCATCCCAGGAGCCATAGAGTCAGGTTTCAAGAACCATCAGTTTACCAACAGCGCGGTTAGATATGTCATCGAGGCTTATGCCAATGGCTTAAAGTGGGTTGTTTACGCTAATAGGGAAACTTGCTTGGACCTTAGCGACCGGTACAAGAATTGGCTCGACATAAGGATCAACCGGCAAGTCCGCCATCCCTACTCACTTATTCATCCGGTGATCGAGCAGAAACCTGGTGAAGCGATTGTCGAGAACTTACAGCCTCCCATGTCAGCCTGCCAGTAGAGGAAGAAGGAAAAGAGAAACTTGAAGAGGAAACAAGCACTTGGCTGACCCTTCCCGCCGGTCCACGTACTTATCCTAGGTCTTAGATGTGTCACCCCCTTTTGTTTCACTTTGGATGTAATTCCCCATTTTCCCCATTACAAAATTCGGATATGTAACGACCTTTTGTATGCTTCATTCGATATTATGTCTTCCCCTCTAATTTAGATGTAATTCCCTCTCCCCATTATGGAACTCGGCTATGTAATGACTATTTATTTCTTCTGAACTAATGTCATGTTTCCCCTATGAACTCGAATGTAATCCCTTATCTCCCCACTATATTGCAACGGCAGTTAAGTAATAATAGCACGACCTTCGTTTTGGAAATGGAAATCGGCTCGTGCGCCTTTCCCTTTTATCATTTTCACAAAATAATTCAATCGTTTTCATACGATTTTACGCAAAACCGGGGACGACCTTTCCCTCCTCTTTCCCCCTCTTACCTTTTCAAGTTACTTTCATACTAACATTTTTCACGTATTCCGTATTCCCCGGGTATCGCAGAGCACAAAGTAAGGAGTTTTTTCCGGCTTCCAACATTACTCGACTTTGGAAGAGAGACTCTAGAGGCAGGCTGGCCAGCGATACCATGACCGAGACCTCATCTGAAACCATGGATCCAAGTCTGATCAACCCGACTGCTCTAGAAATTACCCAAGTTGTCACTTCTGCCACAGAGGCAAGCGCTAGCGCTCCCGGAGTTGACGGCAGCATACGACACCCTGATGCTAGCACCCTCTACCGTTTGTGGGAACAATCCCAAAGGAATGAATCTCTGATGAGACAAACGATAGAGCGTCTAGAGGAACAATTGCGAAAGGAAAGGGTGAGCTAGGGAAAGGACCCATACCTTACCGACCCCGACGATGATTATATTGAAGAGAATCCAAGGATCACTTTCAATCAAAACCCTATATTCAACACCACCACACCACAACCTTTCACGGGAAAACAACGTACCATCGTCCACCCCATAACGACAACGTTCCAAACAACTGACCTACTTTCTGGAGCCCCCTTGCCACCACCAATTCTGACCACAACCACAACCAAGCCAACCACTTTTCCCAAATTACCACCATTCCAACCTACCGGAATCACTGCCCAAACTGCCAATCTCAGCAGGACCAAACCAACGGAAGCTTTCTACCCAAATTCACCTGTCCCAGATCCGATTCAGATGGGACAGTACCAATACACCACCCCAGGACACGCTGTCCATTTTGAGGAAGCAATTCCCCATACCCAATTGCTGCCGCACCCGTCTAACCATCTGATTCATGGCTATAATCAAGCCCCACCTACTGAGCACCTTTCAATTGACTTTGGTCAAATGAAGAAATCCTTAAAGGAAGAGTTACTAGCAGAGATGCAGCTCGAAGAGCGAGCCAAGATGCTGGGTTTCCATCATTTCCAATTGAAGCCAAACTCCAAGTTGCCCGAGAATCTGAAACTGCCAGAAATCTCTAAATACTCCGGGAAAGGGGACCCTAGGCACCATCTTGCCCAGATTGACCGGGTCATGACCATGTAAGAACTAGACGATGAAATGAAGATAATCTGCTTCCCCAGCTACCTCGAAGGGTCTGCCCAAACTTGGGTGTCAAGGTTGGACTTCTCAGGAAAAAAGTTGGAAGAAGTCTACCAAGCTTTTGTGGAGCAGTATAGCTACAACACTCACCTAGGGGTCACCCAGAGAGATTTGGAGACTATGAGACCAAGGAATCACGAGACAGTAATGGAATTCATTACCAGGTGGAGAGAGAAGGCGGGACAAATGTTAGACCGCCCCAGTGAAGATGAGAAAATAAGAATCAATATTGATTGCCTAGAGAATCCTTACTCAGATCATCTCAAATCTCTAGGGATTTGCGATTTCAAGCATCTGATGGCAGCTGCCACGGCCGCGGAAGAACTAGCCTTAGCTGGAAAGTTGAAAGGTCTAAGTTTCCAGGGATCGTTTCAGTGACAGTCAAACTATCAAAACAAACAGCCCAAGACAGATGCGAGTAGCAAGTTTGTCCCTACCCCATCAACCAATCAATCCCAGCCACCAGTGTTTCAAGCCCAAGTTAGTGGGTCAACCTCAAACTATTCTACAACTCCACCACCGAGCAGTTACCAACCCCACTAAAGAGAAATTACACAAGTCTAGGAATGCCGATGGGCAAAGCCTATGAGATGTTGAAGAAGAGCGGATTCCTACAGAGACACCCGAATCCGAAACCGGGAGTCACTCAGATGGGACTTGACCTCAACAGCCTATGTGAATATCACATGATCAAAGGACATAGTGCAGATAATTGCCGAACCTTGCGCCATGCCATCCAAGACCTGATCGATGCTAGAGAGGTGGAATTCCCGAAAACTAATCCGAACACTCAGAACAACTCAATCCCTAGATATGTGAATATGTTGAGTCTTATGGGAGAAGGAGAAGAAGAGTTAGACATTAGCAGAATCATAAGGATCAATGTCATTGAGAATTTTTCTGAGTCAGGCAACCAGAGCACACCCCCTCCGATCGTACTATCCCCGGAGCTAGACGCCTTCCGAGTTCGTCGTCCAGAAATTCAGCACGATATTCAACCGCAGATGCATGAATATCTAGCCATGACGCATGAAATTCGAGGCACAGTTGAGCGTCTGGTACAACAAGGAAGGGTGTCTATAATCACTCTACTAGTAGTAGGACGACACATGGAGAAGAACCTTGAATTACTCGTGGGACTGAATTTTGAAGCACGAGAGCTCTATAACACTATGAAAGCATTGGAGGTGGTAGAAGCATGGTGCCGGCAGAAGATTGCCGAAAGGCGAGGAAGGAGAATCTCTGAGTGCAATGTCATCATGATCACCGACGAAGATGAAAGTCCACCGGCTATAACCCCTGCTAAAGTACCATTTCTGATAGCAGATGAGGAAAAACACGATGATGACTTGAAAAAAATCAATCACTTAACCCGTTCGGGAAGGCATTTCAAACCCACTAAGCTCGCAGAGGAGCGAGAAACACTGCAACAGAAAGTCCATGACCTTACTCTGAATGAGTCAGAGAACAAGTTGGTGGGAGAAGAAGAACTGATGAAAAAGCTGAAGACTACCAGCATACCTATCACAATCTGGTCCCTGTTGACGATTTTAGAAGAGCACAAAGATGTAGTAGCTCAGCACTTGGGAATGGACAAGAAGCGGCCGGCGTCGGTTGAAAACATCATAGCTCACCTATCCCGGACTCCTGACGTCTCCATAACATTCACCGATGACGAGATCCCTCGTCAATCGGGAAAAGCCCTCTACATAACTGTGAAGGCTGGAGGATTCCAGGTCCCAAAGACTCTAATTGATGATGGGGCCAAAGTGAACGTCTGCCTGCTCCGTGTAGCCCGTCACATGGGACTCAACGACTTCAAGCCGGTAGACATGACGTTGAGTGCCTATGACAACAGCCATAGAAAGGTTTTGGGAACCATCTCACTGCCGATCTTGATGAAGACGTCTCCCTGACCATCGAAGCAATGGTCATAGACATATCCTCCACCTTCAACCTTCTGCTGGGGCGGGAGTTCATCAATCAGAATAAAGGAGTCCCCTTAGTAGTCCATCAGAAGCTAAAATTCAAACACGGGGGGCGAATCATGGAGGTTTTGGGAGAGGCTAGAGCTGAGTCCCAACTATTTGAGATTAAGACACCAAGGGGTCGAGAGTTGACGCTCGGGGGCTTCACAGTGGCGAGGCCACATTCACAGGTAAGTCAAACTTCTTCCATCACTCCTCTCTACTTCGACCCTAGTGTCTATAGCCCCGCATCACAGCACATGATGTCTCGTAAGGGCTACAAACAGGGGAATGGATTAGGCAAGGAGCTGCAGGGCATGGCGGAGCCATTAACAACATATGTAGGCCAGGAGCCGGGTTGGGATTTACGGAAATGCCAGTTATGAAGTTGACAGATTTACATGTGAGAACTCTTGTGGACTCTTTCTTATCAGTTAATTTTGAATCGTGCATGTCTGTGAGTTGTGATAAGCAGAAAGCAGTTCAAGCTCGGGGAAACCAGGAGACAATGGAGTGGGAGAGTTGGTGGACCACTTTATTCTCCCTCAACACATGCCCAGAAAGCTATGACGGCAAGGAGTGCGGCCAAGGAATGCCCGAGGAGGTAGCAGAGAACAGTGTCGTGATCAAATCATTCATCAAGGCCCCCGCACTCTCGGTAGATAGCCATGGAGCATGCCTTGCCATTTGCTACAGGAAGGAGGAACCATACTCAATCAGTCTAGTTGATAGTGATAGCAGTAATAGTAGTGATAGCAGTAGTCCTAGCAATATTGATGATGAGAATGATATCTGTCTCAATTTCGATGAAGGAGAAAGAGAGGGGGAGCCACCATTTATTTTCAGCTGTAAAAATGGTGGCAATTTTCTAACAATCACTGAGTTACCCAACTCTTCGAATATTAATGAAAGTTCAGTTTGTTCAGAAAATTCATCTCTTTTGTCACTTGATTCAATGCAAAACTATGAGGCTGAAGAAGAAGAATATGACGAGGAGAATATGCCTCCCATAGAACAATATTCCACCCACACTCAGATTGTGAAGGACACTGTAGCAATAAATATCGGAACATCTGATAACCCCAAAACTTTGCAAGTCGGTTTGGGTCTGAGGGAAACAGAGAAACGTGACTTGACTTCTCTGCTAATTGAATATGTCGATGTTTTTGCTTGGAGTTACGCAGACATGCCAGGGATCGACCCTGACATTGTCCAACACCGAATACCGTTGTATCCCAATGCCAAACCTAAGAAACAACGTTTAAGAAGAATGAAACCTGAGCATCAACTGAAAATGAAAGAAGAAGTTGAGAAACTGTTACGTGTTGGCTTTATACGGGTCGTCAATTACCCCGATTGGCTAGCCAATATCGTAGCCGTCCCTAAGAAAAATGGGAAAGTGCATGTGTGCATCGATTTTTGGGACTTAAATGAGGCCAGCCCCAAAGACAGCTTTCCCTTACCCCACATTGATATCCTTGTTGATAATACTGCCCAACATGCGCTACTGTCATTTATGGATGGGTTTTCCGGTTACAACCAAATCCGAATGGCTGTAGAAGATCAGGGAAAAACGTCTTTTATTACACAGTGGGGAACCTTTTGTTACGTAAACACCTTTGGCTTGAAAAATGCTGGAGCCACGTATCAAAGGGCTGCCACTACATTATTGCATGATATGATTCACAAGGAAGTGGAGGTATACGTAGATGACATGATCGTCAAAGCTGCCCAACGGGAGGACCACTTGACAAACTTGAGAAAGTTCTTTGATCGGATGCGAAAATATCAAATGAAACTCAACCCGGAAAAATGCACATTCGGTGTAACCGGGGGAAAACTTCTAGGATTTATGATCACTACCCGAGGAATCGAGGTAGACCCAGATAAGATAAAAGCCATTCAAGAAATGTCTCCCCCGAAGACCGAAAAGGAAATCAGGGGTTTCTTAGGCAGAGTTCTGTACATCAGGAGATTCATCATGCAGCTAACCGAGACTTGTGAGCCTATCTTCCGTATGTGGAAGAAAGATTCGTCTAAAGTCTGTAATGAACAGTGTCAAGAAGCATTTGAGAAGATAAAAACCTATTTACAGAACCCGCCAGTCTTAGTACCGCCCCAGGAGGTAAGCCAATGATCCTTTACCTCACTGCCCGAGAAACGTCAATGGGCGCTATGCTGGCCCAGGAACCAGGATCCCCACCGCGTGAAAAGTCGATCTACCATATAAGTAAAAAATAGGTTGATGCAAAACACGATACTCCGATATCCACAAGTTTTGTGCTGCTTTGGTTGGGCCACGAAGAAGCTAAGGAACTACTTGTTAGGGCAAGAGGTTCATCTGATTGCAAGCATGAACCCTATAAAGTACCTTCTGGAAAAGCCAATTCTTGACGATCGCTTATCCAGTTGGTCCCTATTGTTGTCTGAATTCGATATCACATTCAAAATTCAGAAATCAATCAAAGGGAGTGCCATAACTGAACATCTAGCAGAATGCCCTGTAGCATCCAAGTTCTTCGGAGATGACGATTTCCCGGACGAACAAATCAAGACATTACGGAAAACCTGTTGGAGATTGTACTTCGATGGTGCCGTCAACCATAAGGGTAAAGGGGATGGGACCTTGTTGATCCATCCTGAGGGAGATCTGCTTCCAGCTGCGATAAAAATCTATTACCCGGTCACCAATAACATGGCCGAATACGAAGCCTGCATCCTGGGACTCGAGATGGCGCTAGAATTGCAAGCAAAAAAATGGGAGGTTTTCGGTGATTCTAATCTGGTCATTTTGCAAGTCAACCAGACTTGGGAGATCAGAGAAGAATGATTGATCCCCTACCATGACTACCTTTCTCACCTAATCACCCGCTTTCGAAACGTAACTTTCAAGCATGTGAACCGGAGCCAGAATATCTTTGCGGACTCTTTAGCCTCCCTAGCTTCAGTAGTCCAAGTGTCGAGCGCTCATTATACTTTCCCTTGTGGATAACGATGACCAATGTACCCTCGTTCGAAATTGGAGCCATCGAAGTAGAGGAAACCGGAGACGAGTGGTTCGTGGACATTGAGAATTTCCTCAGAAAAGGAGAGTACTCGCCAGAAGCCACTAAGCAGGACTGCATTGCACTGAGAAGAATGTCGAATCAATATGTGATCTGCGGAACCAGGGTCTACAAGAGAATGCCGAATGGAGTCCAACACTTATGTGTGACCCGAAAAGAGGCTGATAAGATCGTCGAGGATGTCCACGAGGGAGTATGTGGGACCCACACTGGAGGACACTCCTTATCCCGGAAAATCCTCAGACTAGGGTATTACTGGACAACAATGGAAGCCGATTGTCACGCATTTGTGAAAAAGTGCGCCAAGTGTCAGACACATGCAAACTTGCAACACCTGCCTCCCCTACCCTTGACAGCCATGACGGCTCCTTGGCCGTTCTCTATATGGGGAATCGACATCATTGGGGAAATTCACCCTAAAGCTTCAAATGGACACCGCTACATCCTCGTGGCGATAGACTATTTCAGCAAGTGGGTAGAGGCACGGTCGTTCGCAAACATCGGATCAAAGCAAGTTGCCCAGTTCATCGAGCGAGATATCATATGCCGATACGGAGTTCCCTCAGAGTTCGTATCAGACAACGGTCCCCAGTTTGACGGAGACACTATCCGAGTTATGGAGAAGTATAACATCCGGTACCACAGATCATCCCCTTACAGACCTCAGACCAACGGAGCAGTCGAACCCGCCAATAAAGCTGTAAAAAGCGTATTGTCAAAAATGGTTGAAACCTACAGAGATTGGCCGGAAAAGCTGCATTACGCTCTCTGGGGTTACCGAACTAGTGTCAGAACGGCAACCGGAGCCACCCCGTATTCCTTAGTGTATGGGTCAGAATGTGTTTTGCCAATCGAACTTGTAATCCCAACCCTTCGAGTCACAAACGAACTGAAAATTGCTGAAAGTGACTGGTTGCAACAACGCTATGATAGTTTAGCTCTTCTTGATGAAAAACGTCTATTGGCGTCATATCACATCCAGGGTTACAAGAAGAGAATGGCTAGAGCGTTCGACAAAAGGGTCAGAGAACGAAATATCCGAGTAGGTGACCTAGTCTTGAAAGAGCTGAGAAAGGATCTGCCAGACCCGCGAGGGAAATTCAGACCGAACTGGGTGGGCCCTTATATGGTCAAAGAAATAACCACTCACGGTGCCGTATTTGACAGATTTAGATGGAGAAGAATTTCAAAGTCTTGTCAATCTCGATCGGTTGAAACGATATTATGTCTGAATCGTCACAAAAATCCAAAAAAAATGCATTCATTCAAAAATCCCAAAAATGCATCCATAAAAAAATTCATCCGTTCAAAAATCCAAAAAATGCATCCACACAAAAGTTATCATTATCATCTGCATTAGGTTTAGCTTAACTGCATCTGCATTTGCATATCCCCAGTCTCAAGGTGTATTTCGATCTTTAATTCTAGGAAAGTCACATAAGTCATCACAAAGGTCGCCGAACTCTTGTATCATTTTTCCCGAAGAGGTCATAAAAGGATTTCCAACCACCCGTGAGAGTTGAGTGCATGAGAGAAACACAGAGCGTGCAAAACCCAGAGCGCTTGAGCATTTAAATTTCGAAGCACCATGTGAGGATCTCCCTTCACGGAGCCAAATATTGATGAGAAAAGCGCGTTACCACTCATGTCAAAATTTGGGAATAGTAGAGGAAACAATTATCTGTCAATAGGGATGACGAAGCACCTAGGATCGAAGAAAAAAATCTCCACAAGGCCAAAAGGCCCCATTAACCCTGAAAATGATCCCTTAGTGAACCCCGCTGAGCCTTTCATTGAAAACCTTTTTCGGAAATAGCTCCACGATATACCACCCCACATCACACAACGATTCACCCTTGCAAAGGAGGATGAAAAGAGCCGGAGCCATGGTTCCTTCCCCGCCATTTAAAGCATGAAAGAAAACTTGAAAGAGATACCAAAGAGGATGAAAACGAGGAATGAAACACAAAATACGCAAAACAGTAGAGAGAGGAAATGAAAGTCTCACATCACTCGATACCTCCACACTTGAGAAATAGATGAGACCGGAAATGTCAAACACGAAGAATACAAATAGACTACTCAAAGAAAGTAGCAAATAAAAAATGAGAACACATTATAATCCGCACAAATGCGAAAGAAGTTCAAAAATCACTCCACCCATGGCAAAGGTGAAGCATATCCTTCGTTGCACAAAAGCTCCACAATTCTCAAACAAATCCTCCAGTCCCATGTGACATACCCTGCAGCCCCGTTATAACCCATTGAAAGACCTCCAACTTACAGATGATATTTGCTTGATTTGAAAAGTACCGAATTCGAAACATGAAAGGCAACAACGCGTCCAATCTTGTCAATAAAAGCGCACAAACGAGTGTTAGAGAAATCAGGAAGAAAGGGAAGAAACGAGTGTTTATCACCTCGATTAAATAAAGCCTAACCGACCTCCAGAAAGGAAACTGAGAGGTACAAGAGATCCCGAAAGACCTCTTTCGGGAAAAAAATTCAAGAAGGAAGCGGCTTAGAGATGACTAATCTGACTTAATTAGAATTATTGGTTGAGCTCACCTTGACACGACATCCCATTTGCGTTCAATCATACCCAACTCCAAAAAATGCATGTAGAATAGATTTGCATTCATCGGTTTGGACATAATATCCTACACCACGGAAAGAGAAGGATAAGTATACTCTTCTTGTAAGGGAAGCCACAGCATAACGGCTGTCTCCTTCACCAACCGGAACAACAGCCATTCTCTGAGTGATGTGGAAGACTGCGCAGTCACCGAAGCAAAGGATTAAAAGTCTTCGGCACCGTTCAATGAAATGCCCCGCAAGACACCTCTTATCACTGCCAAACTCCTCACAAAAAACTCATGAACTACGTAAGGTATGATCTCAACAGGGAGTTGAGTACGTAGGCAACCCTCTCAGGGTGCGACCCCGTTCCAAATAAAACACTTCACCCCTTGAACCACAAGGTCATTGCTATCACCTTATGAAGAAATCCGCCTCAACCGAGAGGATCATCTCAGGGCTATACCGGAGCCATCTTAGAGCTACATCGGAGCCATCTCAGAGCTATACCGGAGCCATCTCACAGCTATACCGGAGCATCTCAGAGCTACGCTGGAGCCACCTGATTATACCGAAGCCATCCGGGCACATCAAGGCCATCCGGTTCCAAAGCTACTCATTCAAAAAAAAATCCATTCAAAGACCAACCACAAAATCACAAATACCTAAAACTCAGGAGCCATACCGGAGCCATCTCGAAACTCTGGAACCAGGAGTGTTACCAAATCCCGAGACTATAGTGCACATCGGGCAAGGCTGTCAAAAACAAGACTGAAACACAAGTCCCACACTGACAAAGTCAAGGGCCACATCAACAAAAGTGTTCGACCATCACATCCTTCATGAAGGAAATCAAAAAGCATCCAATTCCGGATCAACCCGCAACCAAAATCAACCTCAAATCAACCACTCAAAGCAGCGAGTTTCGTACAACTCCACAAAGTATCATAGGCTCGTCATAAGTCCTATGACTAGATATCAAGAGGTCTAGTTGAGGCTCGTCATAAGTCCTCGTACTTTCAATTGCATTATAGGCTCGTCATAAGTCCTATAGCTAGATGTCAAGAGGTCTAGTTGAGGCTCGTCATAAGTCCTCGTGCACCCCAATCAATCTAATTGTTAGTATCATAGGCTCGTCATAAGTCCTATGACTAGATATTAAGAGGTCTAGTTGAGGCTCGTCATAAGTCCTCGTACTTTCAATTGCATTATAGGCTCGTCATAAGTCATATAGCTCGATGTCAAGAGGTCTAGTTGAGGCTCGTCATAAGTCCTCGTGCACCCCAATCAATTAATTGTTAGTATCATAGGCTCATCATAAGTCCTATGACTAGATATCAAGAGGTCTAGTTGAGGCTCGTCATAAGTCCTCGTACTTTCAATTGCATTATAGGCTCGGTATAAGTCCTATAGCTAGATGTCAAGAGGTCTAGTTGAGGCTCGTCATAAGTCCTTGTGCCCCAATCAATCTAATTGTTAGTATCATAGGCTCGTCATAAGTCCTATGACTAGATATCAAGAGGTCTAGTTGAGGCTCGTCATAAGTCCTCGTACTTTCAATCGCATTATAGGCTCGTCATAAGTCTTATAGCTAGATGTCAAGAGGTCTAGTTGAGGCTCGTCATAAGTCATCGTGCACCCCAATCAATCTAATTGTTAGTATCATAGGCTCGTCATAAGTCCTATGACTAGATATCAAGAGGTCTAATTGAGGCTCGTCATAAGTCCTCGTACTTTCAATTGCATTATAGGCTCGTCATAAGTCCTATAGCTAGATGCCAAGAGGTCTAGTTGAGGCTCGTCATAAGTCCTTGTGCACCCCCAATCAATCTAATTGTTAGTATCATAGGCTCGTCATAAGTCCTATGACTAGATATCAAGTGGTCTAGTTGAGGCTCGTCATAAGTCCTCATACTTTCAATTGCAGTATAGGCTCATCATAAGTCCTATAGCTAGATGTCAAGAGGTCTAGTTGAGGCTCGTCATATGTCCTCGTGCACCCCAATCAATCTAATTGTTAGTATCATAGGCTCGTCATAAGTCCTATTACTAAACGTCAAGAGGTTTAGTTGAGGCTTATCATAAGTCCTCATGCATCCCATTATCGCGTAATTTTCACGTTGCATTCATACAACGTTCCATTTGTAACCGCATCTCGGTGCACGCGTAAAACCTTAGTGAGAATTTTTGGCGCCCCGTCACCTTGATCCAATTCTGCAAGCCTTCTATTGCAGAATTGAATCAAGGGGAGCCATCTGTAGACACCAAAAATTCTCACCCGTGTTTTTAAAAAACGAAAATACAAAAACAAATGTGTGTAATAAAAAAACTTGTTTTTAGAAGTAAGGCGGTCGTCCCCGTTTTCGATCAAAGGAATTTCTTTTTCCCGACATTTACATCTCACATCCCTATGGAAAAGGGAGCACGAGCCTTTTATTGTAATCCGTTTTAACCTACTTCATTATGTATACTTCTTTGTTGCTTTTGTTTTAAAATATCCCACTGTTTTGGTATTACCTTGTATTATTTTATATACTCGATTGAATCATACCTTTTTGTATTATTTACTATTTCCTTTTAATTTTCCCGTTGTTTTATCGTCACTATTTCTATTATTTTAGGTGTCCTTTTACTACTTTTATTTTTCTCATTTTATTTATTTCATGTGTTGTATCTCCATTACGAGGCATTATTTTTATTATTTCACGTACGTATGCTATTCCGTTTATTTATACCTCATTACGCTTTGAACTTTATTTTTTAGTTATATTCCATTGGATTTATCCCATCATTTCATTGTTTACTTTTCCTTAAAGATAATAGCATTTTAGAGAGAGTATCTAGTTCCAATTAGGGCTTTTGTACTATTTTCGTCGTTTGTATACTGAGTTCTGAATTAGCACAACTTGTTAGAGTATTCTTTGAGGATGCCTTCTGTCTTGAGTTCGAATCCCAGCTCGAGCGTTGTTCTTTCCTTTTGTTTCCTTTCTTTCTTCTAACTCGCATTACGGGTTAAACAATGGTCTTCTGTATATTCACCAATTTCCGCAGCAGCAGAGACGGTTAGCACACGCTTAGACGGGGGAGAAACTCGAGTTCGAACCCAGGTAAGAGCATATTGCTCTATTTTTGTGTTTGGGCGCCGGAAATCAATCCCAAACGCGGCCCAGGTCCCAGTCCAGCCCGGTTTTGTTTCCAAACAAGGTCCATATATGTCAGCTAGCCCAAATAAAAATCAATTAGTGAGCCCATGCCTGAAATAAAAACCCTAGAGCTGTTTATAAAAGACTTATTAAAAAACCCTACAGTGACCCACGGGTTTTACCTAACAAGCAGCAATCCCCATGAAATACCCCAAACCTTAATATATTGTTTAAACACTTAAACATGGTGTATTAAGACTAAAAAGAGTCTTAGACAAAACATTAGTAAAACAAATTTAAACAAAAGAAAACACCAAAATGTGCCTTAAAGTCAATAAGAGACAAAATGGCTCTAAGCTTGGGATAAACTTGGTTAAGACCTAATGAACTTACCAAGACCTCATTTATACACTAATGAACATATTAATCAATTACCAAAGAAAACCAAGCTTGAAAACAAGTTTAAAACAAAATGTGCTTTAAGGAGTCTTAAAGCACATTTTTGAAAAATTGTCTTGTAAATGAGTTTTGAATGGCTAGATGTCCATCATTACTCTTAAATATATATGTGTACTATATAATATCACATTGGGGTGTCTATATAGTGGAAATCAAAAATTTCACTTCTATGTGCCTTGTTTTATGAATAGTAACTTTTATAAGCTATTTTGTAACATATGTTTGTATAAGTAATTAAATTGACAAACAAAGACTATATTACCCCTACTATATTTGGGGCCGGTTTTTAAGGTTGGTGAACACCACCTCTTGTTAATTTGTTAAGTAAATAATAAACTACTTAAGTACTTTTGCTTTAAAGTACAAATATCTTCTAAAGTAAATTCCAATCTCATTCTCTCATTTCCTTTCCTTGCTCACACGGGTTCCCACCTCTCTTCTTCCTTTCTTCTTTGTTCTCTCACGATAGAACACTACCACCATTAAAACACAGCTTGACCTCTTGTAAAACCTTGCTCACTTGTCCAAATCAAAAACAAACACCACCATCTTCTTCCTCTCATCAAGCTCTTCATTCCTATCTTTCAAAAGTCCAAGACAACCATTTCGGTGCCATGGAGTTTCTCCATTGAAGGAGCTTGAGCTTGTATTTTACATATTGTTACTCTCCTTGACTTCTAGGTAAGGAATCTCAAACAAAAATCATTTCCTCCTTGTTTTTGTCATGTCCGAAAATATGTATTGAAGGAGCTTTTATGTGACTTTGTTCTAGCTTCATTCCAACTCTTCATGGACTAGGTGGAGTCCTCTCTTGCTAGATATTCAAACTCTCTTCAAAGAGCAAGGTAAAACAACTACATTAATGTTTTTGAAACAATGTAAAACTAGGGTTTACAATGAGATGGAGCTTATAGCTTGAATACTCATTATAATGTTTGTATATTGTTTAGAGCTTGTCAAAGAATCAAGTACTCTATCGGTTTTCTAAAGGAAACAAGAAAGAAGTTATTTTGCAAAAGAGGTAAATCTACTAACCTAATGTTGTTTTAATGCCTTAGGAGAAATGAGCTTATAAATGCTTATTAAAACTACCTAAAGAGCCAATGGTGAATGACTTAGTAAAGTGTTCTCAAGAGCTTAGTAAAAGGCATATGTGTGTTGAGTGTATTTGCAGGTTAAAGGCAAATATATTGTCAAAAGGCTTAAATATATGGGGAAATTCAGTGTTTTGATTTTGCGCATTTTAAGGGCCTAAGGAGCCATGTCATTTAAGGGCCTAAGTGCCATGCAATTTAAATGTGCACTATATTGTGATGTAGTGCTTTGTAAGTGAAGTTTGTGTATAATAAGTACTTGATGGATTTTTAGTGTTCTGGTTGTTTTGGTAAAAACAAGTGTTTTTGGTTTAGTAATGTTCTAGGAGAACCTATGTCAAAATTTGGGTAACAAATGTGAAGTTCTAAGTGTTAAAATGAGTTTGATAAGTTAAGGAGTATTTAAATGGTTAAGTGTTGTTCTTGTGTAAGAAACATGCATTAAGGTGATTTGGGATGTAACAAGGACTTAGGCATGAGCTTGAGATTTAGTATGTACCAAAGTCATTTTGGGACTTAGGTAAAGACTTAGGCAAACTTTGGTAAACTAAGGAGAAGTATGAACTTGAAAAGGATTGAAGTAATGATATAAGGAGTTAGTTGTGAGAGATGATGCTTGGGAGATGATGTTAAAAAAAGGAGAAAACATTTTGGGATAGTAGTTATCATAGGTGAGAAACACCATTAGAAACCTAGTTAAAAATTTGTAAGTGTTAGGAATTTACAGGAGATAAGTAAAGGTTTAAGGAATTAGAAAAAGAGTTTTGTGAGTGTTTAAGGATGTCTTAAGGTGTGTTTGAAGTGCCCAAATGAGGTTAGGGGGTACTAGGTTATATGGGGAAGTTTGGAGTTGAATGTGAAGGAAAATAAGGATTTGGGGCAGACCGACTTGCGACCGGAAGCAAGCAGGTCGGGCCCTGTTACACTACCGAGAATGTTTCTGGAATCGACCGGACTTGGGGGACCGGACTTGCAAGTCCGGTCGGGCTTGTTTTGTGAGAGGGAAAATGTTTCTGAATGGACCGGACATGGGACCGGACTTGGCAAGTACGGTCGGCATAAATTTTGTACGGGTTATAAGTCTGGAATCGACCGAACATAGGACCGGAATGTAACGGTCGGAGTAGAATTTTAACGGGAAAAAGGTACTGGAATGGACCGGACTTGGGTAAGTCGGTCGGCAAGTCCGGTCGGACCAAAATTGTAAAAAAAAAAAAGAAAAGAATGTGACTTATGTAGTTAACCCTAGGGTGTAATGAAGGTAACCTAGGGTAAGATAGACATTAAAACATGTCATACAATTATGTTAAACACTTAGTAAATTTGGAGGTTAAGTAAGTTAATTAACCGACGTTCTTGAATTATGTATAGGAGTGACTACGGAGGAAACCAAACGAGGCAAGGACCAAGGTATGGTTTTCTTGCAGTCTGTTGTCTAGCGGTTTACACGGTTTGTGTGTTGTATGTTTTTCTGTGTGTTTACAACGTTATAAGATTTAAACATGTAATGAGTTTACAGTTGTTCATATTATTGTGATGGTTGTTGTGACTCATTTCCCTTGTGTGTGTCTAACATGACTTACCACCTATTGTGTGTTGGTTGTTAAGTTCCACTATGAACTTCTAACAAGTGTTAACTGGGAAGTGAGGAATCCGGTTGTCCGGTCATGCATGTAAGTTAAGAGTAGATATCTGAATCAGATTCGACTCTTATGTTGTTAAGATTGTTCTCCTTAATTTGGCGTTCGATCTCCCGCTAGCTTCTTCCAAAGCTTACCTATTCTGACTTATGATCGGTTTAGTGGGAACCTGTGTTTGTGTGGTGTGTTCGGGTCACTAAATCCGAACCATCTGTGACTTAAGTTACTCGTTCGTCTAACAGAACGGTAATGAGTGTGTTTAACGAGCTTGACATGAGAGTGAATCACTCTCTAGGCTCTTATGTTATTTGACCCTTGTGGTTTGTTATCGTGGAGTGAATCCTGTGTGTGTGTTGAGCTATGCACCATTGATGCCATGCTCCATGTTATGTTATGCTATGTATATAAATTGAATGCCATGTTATAATGACAAGTAGCTGCGCGTATCCCGGTAGCCGATGGGCTGCGCGTTAGCCATACCAGCCAAGGGTTGCTGACCCCCTCGGGGGATCCATATTTCTTATACTGCAGGATGAGGATCGAAGAAGCGGAGTGGCTTTAGATCCTGTGCAGGTTTTACTTTTGTATACTTTGGGATGTTGGCCCGGGATGCGCCTGTGCTCCCGTGGCGTTGTTGGATTTGGTTGTGACGTTACAGTGATGTTTAACAGTGAAGGATGTATATGTAAACACTCGGTATTGTATATGATGTAATTATGGTTTAGTTTTATGCTCGGGAGTCTGATCATCAGACCGGTACAAGTGTATTATTCTGCCTTGTCAACCACGTGGGTGGTTGACGGCGTTGTAGCACCGAAGCGTTAGTTACTGTTTAGTTGTTTTATTCCGCTGCGATTCATTTAGTATCATGTGCGTATTAGGGGTGTTACAAAAAGTGGTATCAGAGCGAAGTATCGCTCTGATGACTAGAATACCGAGCTTAGGAATATACCGAGTTAGGAAACCTAACTACAGTTACCTAAGTGATCAGTTATGGAAAGGTTAACCACTAACTAAGTGTGGAAATACCTTATTGTCGGGAAGCGTTACGATCGTTGGACCGATAAGTGTAAGCATATTGCTAATGAATACTCATGTGAATACAGATGTCAGGTAGACCACGCGGTAGAGGCCGCGGAAGTGGTACTAGTACTGGGGGTGACCAGGGCGAGAACACTACGGCTCAGGTTATGGCTGAGGCTGTAGCAGCCGCTGTGGCCCAGATGGTACCCCAGCTTGTAGCTGCGATCCAGCAGGGGCAGATGCCCGGAGTTCAGCCACCACCGCCACCGCCACGAGAGACCAACTGGGTCAAGGCATTGGCAGACTTGAGACCCCCTTCATTTCATGGGGAGACCGACCCACGTAAGCTGGAGGCGTACATCTCCGAGTTGGAGACCGCCTACGAGACCTTGGCTGTGCCCGCAGAGGCTAAGGTCCGTCTTGCCGCTTACTACCTGAAGGGTTCGGCACAGAACTGGTGGAAGCTAGTGAGAGAGGACCGGATGGCGGATCCTCAGTTTGGTGGAGGGAGTACACGGCTCTGCTGCGAGCCAAATACTACCCCGTGCACGTTCAAGAGGCCAAGCGCCTGGAGCTGGATAGTCTGAGGCAGGGGGACAAGGTGTCGGTTGATGAGTATTACACTGCCTTCACCGGCCTTGTCCACCTGTTACCGGACCTGGGATACTCGAACCGGGTGCTGGTAAACCGTTTCTACAACGGTCTCAGCCACCGTCTTCGCTATGGGATGGGGCCAGCTGAGTATACTACCTTGCAGGTAATTTAAGTAAAGAGTGATGTGAATATGTGTAGTCTATAGTGAGTAATAATGTGAGTTTTGAGTATGTATTGCGGGGCATGACTGATCATCCTAAATACAGGAGTGCTATCATGCCGCTGCTAAGGTGGAGATCACCGTCCGTCTGAGGGACGAGGAGAATGCGCACAAGCGCAAGGCCACGAGCGGGGCCAGAGTTCGCAGGGGTACGGGGGAGGAAAGAAGAAGAAGAAATCTTATCCCCAGCCCCAGAAGAGTCAGCACCAGGGTGACAAGGGCCAAGCCCAAACCACCACCGCTGAGGAGCCACTGAAGCTCACATATGCTTATGCGGCGAAGCCCCTACGCTCTTACCCACCAAAGGGTAATGGTTTAATCATGTGTAATAAGTTGATGTGTATGTTGATAAGTTGTGAAACAAGTACTGAGTGTGTATTGTGTTAGCAGCTAGCACGGGCTCTGGACCGGAGCGCCACTATTACTGTAAGTGGTGCAATGGAGACCACCCCGGCAAGGACTGCAAGGGAAATGAGGTGCAGTGTCGATACTGCGAGAAGTGGGGTCACCGTGACCACGAGTGTACCGGAACCCCCCAGCAGAGTCAACAAGCCCAAGGGCAGTGGAAGGGTAAGGCCACAGCAGCTATTGATGGCCCGAAGACGGCTAACCAGCCACCCACCGATCAGAGGCATACTGATTCCCAGAAGGGGAAAGGGTCGGGACCTAGCAAGGCCACCCTGAATGTGGTGGACCGGTCTGAGGCGCCAGGGCCCTCTTCTAGACCAGGTACCGCCTAAACTGTTGAATGTAATAAGTGATTGCATACCGCATTTCATGCTTATGTGTATTAGTGAGTTCAAGTGTATTCATGTGAGTAAGGAGTTAAAGTATAGTGTGAAAGACACCTAATTAGATAATTCTAAACTGAAAGGAACCTTCAATATATGTTATCCAATCCCACCCACACCAAACCCTGAAGAGACCACCATCAACATCACCGACTTTCCAATGGAGCAATGTCAGGTTATCCAGCCAGGTATGATACTCTTAAGTGGATACCTGACACCGGAAGCACAAGTTCACATCAGACAGCGACGAAAGCTAAACACATTCTACGAACACGAACTTGGATAAACCTGGAGTTTCTACACACCTGAATATCCGAAGATCAAGATGCAATTGAAGATGATGTGCATGGGTAAGGACTGGAACCCTTACACCAAGTCATATCAAGAAGTGCGAGCCGAAGATGGAGCAACGGTACCAAGTATACCTGAGGAGTTCCGTGCGGTCGTTAATCACGCCGTGGGAATTGCTCAACAAGTTGAAACGGAATCAATTCCAAGTGTGGAAGCAGATTTGTGTATTGTGAACTTCTACAAAAAGGTGGACGGTTAGGTTTACACCAAGATAAGGACGAGTCACCCGAGTCTCTAAGTAAGGGAGTACCCGTGGTGTCTTGGTCCATTGGTGATACCGCAGTATTTGTATATGGCGAGCAGAAGCGTGCTGATCTCGCAAGGAAGTTAATGTTGAAGTCAGGAGATGTACTAATCATGGGTGGGCAGTCAAGGATGCTATATCATGGCATCAGGAAGATCAAACTGAATACCGCACCGTCGGCAGTGATCAATGCCACACACATGAAACCCGGACGTTTGAATTTGACCTTCAGACAATTCTAAACCTTGTATACTTTGTAATGTGTTAAGCCAGTATATGTTAAGGAGTTATGTATGTGTTAAGTTATATCAACATGTAAACCAACAATGTTGTAAAGAGGAAGTGTTAATGAATAAAGTGGAGTTATTGAAGTATATCAACCGTGTTGTTACCCAGTACTTATTAGTTTGCCAATGAATTAGGCTGTGCACTCGGAACGGGAGGTACATTGAGTGTCTGCAATGAGGCAGAAGCCGGCAAGAGCGGCACAATCCTCACCGGTACCTTTCCAGTGAATGGCGTGGATGCATCGATCTTGTTCGACTCTGGAGCCTCGCACACATTTGTTTCGCTATCTTTTGCGAAGAGGCTGGGGTTAGATGGAGAGGAGATGCCAGACTTCTTGGTCACTCTCCCATCGAAAGAGCGGATCAGGTGTACCCGCTACCACCGAGATGTCATTGTACGAATCAGAGGTGAAGAGTTCCCGATCGACCTGATAGAGTTCGACGGACTTGGATTTGATGTGATTGTCGGGATGAACTGGTTGGAGCGGTACAAGGGCAGAATCCTGTGTGCCGAGCATCGACTGCTTCTTCGGAGTCCATCTGGGGTTACCATATCACCGCCAGAGGCCCAGGGAGCCTTCGACTCAGATCATCACCGCCATGGCCATGTATCGTGAGTTACGACGAGGGAGTGATGTATACCTCTGCTATGTCCAGGACATAGAGAGAGACCCTGAGTTTAGCCCAGATGTGCCGGTAGTGTCGGAGTTTCCTGATGTATTTCCTAAGGAACTGCCGGGCATGCCGCCAGCACGAGAGGTTGAGTTTGAGATCGACTTAGTTCCGGGCACTGGACCCATTGCGAAAGCACCTTATCGTATGGCTCCAGCAGAGATGACAGAGCTCAAGGAGCAGCTGAGAGACCTACTCGACAAGGGCTTATCCGCCCTAGTGTGTCACCATGGGGAGCGCCAGTCCTCTTCGTGAAGAAGAAGGACGGTAGCCTCCGCCTGTGTATTGATTATCGGGAGCTGAATGCTGTTACGGTGAAAAACCGTTACCCTTTACCACGCATCGACGATCTATTTGATCAGCTTAGGGGAGCATCAGTATTCTCCAAGATAGACTTACGTTCCGGATACCATCAGATTGCCATCCGTGACAGTGATATCGAGAAGACAGCTTTCAGAACGAGGTATGGGCATTATGAGTTCACAGTTATGCCATTTGGCTTATCGAATGCACCAGCAAGTTCATGGACTTAATGAACCGCTTGTTCCAAGATCAGTTGGACAAGTCAGTGGTAGTCTTCATCGATGACATTCTTGTGTATTCTAAATCGAAAGGTGAGCACGAAAGCCACCTGAGAGATGTGTTACAAACTCTGAGGAGAAACCAGTTGTATGCAAAATTTTCGAAATGTGAATTTTGGTTGAACCAAGTATCTTTCCTTGGGCATGTGATTTCTGATGCCGGGATCGCTGTTGATCCGGCAAAGATAGATGCAGTGCGCACCTGGCCTAGGCCGAAGACAGTCACTGATATCAGGAGCTTCCTCGGTCTGGCAGGTTATTATAGGAGGTTTGTGAAGGACTTCTCCAGTATCTCGAAGCCGATGACTTCCTTAATGAAGAAGGATGCACCATTCGAGTGGACAGTTGACTGTGAGAGTTCTTTCGCGAGTCTCAAGGATGCTCTGACATCTGCACCAGGACTATACCAGACGGTCCAGATGGTTTTGAGGTCTACTGCGACGCATCAGGCAGAGGTATGGGTTGTGTATTGATGCAACACGGGAAGGTCGTAGCATACGCCTCCCGTCAGCTGAAAAGCATGAGGAGAACTACCCTACCCACGACTTAGAATTGGGTGCCATTGTCTTCGCATTGAAGATATGGCGACATTATTTGTATGGGGTAAGTGTGACAATCTATTCTGATCATAAAAGCTTAAAGTACTTGTTCACTCAGAAAGAGTTGAACATGAGGCAAAGAAGGTGGGTTGAGTTTCTGAATGACTATGATATTAATCTGCAATACAAAGAGGGTAAGGCAAATGTGGTAGCTGACGCGCTGAGTCGCCGAGCACACTCTCTCCATTCGCTAGTCTCTTATACTGGCTTGGTTGAAGAGGTGCGGAGTGCTCAGATGACGGATCAGTACATGCTGGAGATCCGGCAGAAGCTTATTGATGGCACATTCGAGGGTCAGAAGTACGACTTCAGACTCCACGATGATGACCTGATTAGGCTGAATGGCCGCTTGTGTATACCTAGGAGTAGCGCTGAGTTGAAGGAGCGCATATTGAGTGAATCCCATTGTTCTACTACTTCGATTCACCCCGGAGCTTCAAAGATGTATAAAGGTAAAAAGGTATTTTTGGTGGACTGGAATGAAGAAAGATGTAGTGATTATGTGTTGAGGTGTCTCACTTGCCAGAAGGTCAAGTTTGAGCACCGACGGCCTGGTGGTATGGTACAGCCAATGCCAGTGCCTGAGTGGAAGTTCCATGATATCTCCATGGACTTTGTAGTAGGGCTTCCGCCTACAAGGGGAGGTCTGAATATGATATGGGTGATAGTTGACCGACTGACCAAGGTGGCCCGATTCATTCCGATGAAGGACACTTGGAAAGTGGCAAGATTGGCAGAACTGTTTGATAAAGAGATTGTAAGACATCATGGTGTACCGAAAACGATTGTATCTGACAGAGACACCAGATTCTTATCCAGATATTGGAAGTCCACACGAGAGGCATTGGGTACTGAATTGAAATTGAGTACAGCGTTTCACCCACAGACCGATGGTCAGAGTGAGCGCACTATTCAGACACTTGAGGATATGCTACGTGCTTGTGCACTTGACTTTCAGACCAGCTGGATTGATAAGTTACATCTGATCGAGTTTAGTTACAACAACAGTTATCATGCTTCGATCAAGATGTCTCCCTTCCAGGCCTTGTACGGTAGACCATGCCGCACGCCATTATGCTGGGATGAGTCGAGTGAGACGGTCATTATAGGACCAGAGTATCTTGAGCAAGTTCAGGCAGAAGTTCGCCAGATCAGGGCTAATATGAAAGCAGCTCAAGATAGACAGAAGTCGTACGCAGATGTGCGCCGACGTGACCTGGAGTTCGCCGTGGGCGATCAGGTATTTTTGAGAGTGTCCCCCATGAAGGGAGTGTTTCGTTTTGGCCAGAAGGGCAAGTTGAGCCCAAAGTATGTGGGGCCTTATGTTGTGACGGAGCGGATCGGCCCGGTAGCCTATAGACTAGACCTACCCGCCGAGCTGGGCAAGGTACATGATGTATTTCATGTGTCCCAGTTGAAGAAGTATATGTCTCATCCGTCTCATGTGCTTCAGCCTGAAAGGCTAACCTTAGAGCCGACCATGCGATCAGTGGAGACTCCGGTACGGATTCTGGATGCTAAGACTCGAGACACTCGCCATAAGTCCGTGAGACTGGTGAAGGTTCTTGGTCTAACCAGGACGTTGAGGAGGCCACTTGGGAGCTGGAAGATAAGATGAAGGCGAAGTACCCGTCATTGTTTACTTCTTAGTACTTATGTGTATAGGGTACGGGGCGTACCCCTTTTAAGGGGGGTAGAGCCGTTTCGGTTATGTGTGTACGACGTGTATTTGAATACATCGTCTATGTTATGTTGTTATGTTACAGACCGTTGTGTCTGAATGATGTGGATAATGTTGTATGGACCTGAGTCCAATGTTATGTAAGTGTGTGTTAGTAATGTATGGAAGTATTGTTTATAAGTGTTCCGTGTTCTAATATTTAGGATATGTGGAAGTATGAACTTTGAGGACAAAGTTCTTTTAAGGGGGGTAGATTGAAATACCCCAAACCTTAATATATTGTTTAAACACTTAAATATGGTGTATTAAGACTAAAAAGAGTCTTAGAAACATTAGTAAACAAATTTAAACAAAAGGAAACACAAAATGTGCCTTAAAGTCAATAAGAGCCAAAATGTGCTCTAAGCTTGGGATAAACTTGGTTAAGACCTAATGAACTTACCAAGACCTCATTTATACACTAATGAACATATTAAATCAATTACCAAAGAAAACCAAGCTTGAAAACAAGTTTAAACACAAATGTGCTTTAAGGAGTCTTAAAGCACATTTTTGAAAAATTGTCTTGTAAATGAGTTTTGAATGGCTAGATGTCCATCATTACTCTTAAATATATATGTGTACTATATAATATCACATTTGGGTGTCTATATTAGTGGGAAATCAAAAATTTCACTTCTATGTGCCTTGTTTTATGAATAGTAACTTTTATAAGCTATTTTGTAACATATGTTTGTATAAGTATTTAAATTGACAAACAAAGACTATATTACCCTCCTACTACTATTTGGGGCCGGTTTTAAGGTTGGTGACACACCACCTTTGTTAGCTTGTTAACAAAATAAGTAAACTACTTAAGTACCCTTTTTACTTTATAAGTATAAATATCTTCATAAGTAAATTCTATCTCATTCTCTCATTTCTTTCCTTGCTCACACGGTTTCCCACCTCTCTTCTTCCTTCTTCTTTGTTCTCTCACGATAAACCACTACCACCATTAAAACACAAGCTTTGACTCTTGTAAAACCTTGCTCACTTGTCCAAATCAAAAACAAACACCACCATCTCTTCCTCTCCTCAAGCTCTTCATTCTATCTTCTCCAAACTTCAAGACAACCATTTCGGTGCCATGGAGTTTCTCCATTGAAGGAGCTTGAGCTTGTTTGACTACATATTATTACTCTCCTTGGATTCTAGGTAAGGAATCTCAAATAAAAAAACTTTCTTTCCTCCTTGTTTTTGTCATGTCCGAAAATATGTATTGAAGGAGCTTTTATGTGACTTTGTTCTAGCTTCATTCCAACTCTTCATGGACTAGGTGGAGTCCTCTCTTGCTAGATATTCAAACTCTCTTCAAAGAGCAAGGTAAAACAACTACATTAATGTTTTTGAAACAATGTAAAACTAGGGTTTACAATGAGATGGAGCTTATAGCTTGAATACTCATTATAATGTTTGTATATTGTTTAGAGCTTGTCAAAGAATCAAGTACTCTATCGGTTTTCTAAAGGAAACAAGAAAGAAGTTATTTTGCAAAAGAGGTAAATCTACTAACCTAATGTTATTTTAATGCCTTAGGAGAAATGAGCTCATAAATGCTTATTAAAAACCTAAAGAGCCAATGGTGAATGACTTAGTAAAGTGTTCCCAAGAGCTTAGTAAAAGGCATATGTGTTGTTGAGTGTATTTGCAGGTTAAAGGCAAATATATTGTGGAAATTCAGTGTTTATGATTTGTGCATTTTAAGGGCCTAAGAGCCATGTCATTTAAGGGCCTAAGTGCCATGCAATTTAAATTGTGCACTATATTGTGATGTAGTGCTTTGTAAGTGAAGTTTGTGTATAATAAGTACTTGATGGATTTTTAGTGTTCTTGGTTGTTTGTTGGTAAAAACAATGTGTTTTGGGTTAGTAATGTTCTAGGAGAACCTATGTCAAAATTTGGGTAACAAATGTGAAGTTCTAAGTGTTAAAATGAGTTTGATAAGTTAAGGAGTATTTAAATGGTTAAGTGTTGTTCTTGTGTAAGAAACATGCATTAAGGTGATTTGGGATGTAACAAGGACTTAGGCATGAGCTTGAGATTTTAGTATGTACCAAAGTCATTTTGGGACTTAGTAAAGACTTAGGCAAACTTTGGTAAAATAAGGAGAAGGTATGAACTTGAAAAAGGATTTGAAGTAATGATATAAGGAGTGAGTTGTGAGAGATGATGCTTGGGAGATGATGTTAAGATAAGGAGAAAGCATTTTGGGATAGTAGTTATCATAGGTGAGAAACACCATTTGAAACCTAGTGTAAAATGTTGTAAGTGTTAAGGAATTTACAAGAGATAAGTAAAGGTTTAAGGAATTAGAAAAAGAGTTGTGTGAGTGTTTAAGGGTGTCCTAAGGTGTGTTTGAAGTGCCCAAATGAGGTTAGGGGGTACTAGGTTATATGGGGTAAAGTTTGGAGTTGAATGTGAAAGGAAAATAAGGATTTGGGGCAGACCGGACTTGCGACCGGACTTGCAAGCCCGGTCGGGCCCTGTTACACTACCGAGAAATGTTTCTGGAATCGACGGACTTGGGGGGACCGGACCTACAAGTCCGGTCGGGTGTTTGTGAGAGGGAAAATGTTTCTGGAATGGACCGGACATGGGACCGGATTGGCAAGTCCGGTCGGCATAAATTTTGTACGGGTTATAAGTCTCTGGAATCGACCGGACATAGGACCGGACATGTAAGTCCGGTCGGAGTGAATTTTCAACGGTAAAAAGTACTGGAATGGACCGGACTTAGGTAAGTCGGTCGGCAAGTCCGGTCGGACCAAAATTGTAAAAAAAAAAAAAGAAAAGAATGTGACTTATGTAGTTAACCCTAGGGTGTATAATGAAGGTAACCTAGGGTAAGATAGACATTAAAACATGTCATACAATTATGTTAAACACTTAGTAAATTTGGAGGTTAAGTAAGTTAATTAACCGACGTTCTTGAATTATGTATAGGAGTGACCTACGGAGGAAACCAAACGAGGCAAGGACCAAGGTATGGTTTTCTTGCAGTCTGTTGTCTAGCGGTTACACCGGTTTGTGTGTTGTATGTTTTTCTGTGTGTTTACAACGTTATAAGATTTAAACATGTAATGAGTTTACAGTTGTTCATATTATTGTGATGTGTTGTTGTGACTCATTTCCCTTGTGTGGTGTCTAACATGACTTACCACCTATTGTGTGTTGGTTGTTAAGTTCCACTATGAACTTCTAACAAGTGTTAACTGGGAAGTGAGGAATCCGGTTGTCCGGTCATGCATGTAAGTTAAGAGTAGATATCTGAATCAGATTCGACTCTTATGTTGTTAAGATTGTTCACCTTAATTTGGCGTTCGATCTCCCGCTAGCTTCTTCCAAAGCTTACCTATTCTGACTTATGATCGGTTTAGTGGGAACCTGTGTTTGTGTGGTGTGTTCGGGTCACTAAATCCGAACCATCTGTGACTTAAGTTACTCGTTCGTCTAACAGAACGGTAATGAGTGTGTTTAACGAGCTTGACATGAGAGTGAATCACTCTCTAGGCTCTTATGTTATTTGACCCTTGTGGTTTGTTATCGTGGAGTGAAATCCACTGTGTATGTGTTGTTGAGCTATGCCCATTGATGCCATGCTCCATGTTATGTTATGATATGTATTAATTGAATGCCATGTTATAATGACAAGTAGCTGCGCGTATCCCGGTAGCCGATGGGCTGCGCGTTAGCCATACCAGCCAAGGGTTGCTGACCCCCTCGGGGGATCCATATTCTTATACTGCAGGATGAGGATCGAAGAAGCGGAGTGGCTTTAGATCCTAGGTGCAGGTTTACTTTTGTATACTTATGGATGTTGGCCCGGGATGCGCCTGTGCTCCCGTGGCGTTGTTGGATTTGGTTGTGACCGTTTGCAGTGATGTTTATCAGTGAAGGTTGTATATGTAAACACTCGGTATTGTATATGATGTAATTATGGTTTAGTTTTATGCTCGGGAGTCTGATCATCAGACCGGTACAAGTGTATTGTTCTGCCTTGTCAACCACGTAGGTGGTTGACGGCGTTGTAGCACCGAAGCGTAGTTACTGTTTAGTTGTTTATTCCGCTGCGATTTCATTTAGTATCATGTGCGTATTAGGGGTGTTACAGGTTATAACAAAAACTCCTCTTAATATAGAGGACCTCTAGACACCCACTATGGTGTCGAATACAAAGGTAATGATAAGCCAATACCCTTTAGAAATGAGTAGGGAGACGGACCCTTTGTATCCGGGGTAGAGACCATATCTAAAAAGGAATAGGGAGACAGACCCTTGTTCGGGTAGAGACCAGAAACTAGAAGGCATAGGGAACGGACCCCTTTGTATCCGAAGAAGAGGCTAGTAACATTGAAAAGGAATAGGGGATGGGCCCTTTGTATCCGGGGTAGAGACCAGAACATTGAAGGCATAGGGAGACGGACCCTTTGTATCCGGAGCAGAGGCTTGAACATTGAAAGAATAGGAGAGAGGCCCTTTGTATCCGAACAGAGGCTTGTAACATTGAAAAGGAATAGGGAGACGGACCCTGGTATCCGGGGCAGTGGCTTGTAACATTTAAAAACAACAGAGAGGGAGAGAGAGAGAGCTATCCGGGAATGGAGGATTAGCTATGAAGAAGACGTTCCCCAAATGGTGGTGATAAGAGAATTCACAAATAACCCTTAAAGAAACAAGGAAAGATTAGAACCTACATGAGATGTCACGGGATCTAAATTACATCCCTAGACCTGGTGGAGGAAAGAGAAAGAAAATACACTTTAAGGGAACAAGAGAAAGAAATGAAAACACACAACGCTTGTACGATCCATAGTGAGGATCATGGGGTATTACATACCTATGCACACGTTTTATTATGTACATGATTGCTGTGTGATATTAGCAGCTTGTTGTGCTGGTTGTTGTTGCTAATGTGTTACTACCTTTAAGTGCGTATGATACTATGATGTACTGTGGTATGTTTTACTGCTTTATTTAGCATGCAAATTGACTTAATAATATTCGACCAAGTAGTTGTGTGGCCGGTAACATACGGGCTACACACGTTCATACTCAGCGTATTTACTGAGTCCTTACAACCCAATTTTACAGGATTGAACCGGACGACAACGGAGCGTAGGCGGGATGGCTACCATGGGGGTAGTCCATCAGGGTTAATTTTTGAGTTGTAGTAGTATGCTTGATGTATGGGTGGTTACTACACCCGGGATGTAATTTCCAACTTATGATTTGGAATATTATTGTAGACACTCGGTATTTGGGAATTGTAGTTGAGTTTGTATATGAGTGTTGTTGAGGGCTGTTCCCAGTCATTCAGACCGTAACTTAGTATTAGTGATATGGTCTGTCAACCACGTGGGTGGTTGGCATCTGTAGCACCCGGATGATATCGAGAATCCGCTGCGTAGTTATCATGTAATATGACTAGGAACTTGCCTTTGTACTATTGGATGCTTATTCGGGGCTGTTACAGCCATCTTACTCCTCTATAAGTTTGGGTAATTTAATTGTTTCTTTCTCCCCAATCCTCTCCTCTTATGATTGTTCACCATGCGTGGGTAATCTCCTTCATTTGTGGTAAGTTTTAAGTTTGCTTGAGGACAAGCAAAGATTTATATGTGAGGTAGTTTGATAAGTGGTTTAAGTGCTGTTTTACACCATGCTTCTCTTATATTTTGTGATCAGAAGCACTTAAACACTCTTTCCCTCTTGTATTTGTTGATTTCCTCAGTCTGGTCACTTATTAAGTTTTATGTACTATTTTGTGGAAAGAGATAAGAAAAAATGAAATACGAGCAATGATGACCAATGAGAAACTGATCTACACCTGTGATTGATTGTAACTCGAGGCATTAACTATCCCCTAACAAAAAAGAAGCAAGAAGCGCCAAGTAGAAATGAAGCGTTGAATTTGTTCCCAACTCAGTAGCAGCCAAGTTACAACTAAGCTTAATTTAGAAAGATGGAAATCGACAAAGTTCTTACCCATCAGAATCAGCTTCGAATTGTGTAGATCGCTCCCCCAACCCGTCTCTCTCAACTAAAACACAAAGTAAAGCTAACAAAGGAAATCACAAATCAATTAGTACTAACGCTACATGAAATTGAGGTGAAAGGGGGGGGGGTTAGGAGAGATGAGTTGAAATACCCCTAAATAATTTAAATTAATTTAGGGGATTTCTTTTATTAAACCTTTAATAATACTATTAAGTATTGAATTATTATATGGAATCATGAATGTTAAATTAGTAGAAGGAATTATGAATATTAAATTATTGTATGGAATTATGAGTATTAATATTATATGGAATTATGGAAATTATTTTAGGGGATTCCTCCTATTTAACTCTAAAGAATACAAGTAAATATTTAATTATTATATATTATTATATAGTATTATGAATTTAATAATAAGATTTATAAGTCAATAAATCTTGGGAAAATTTCTAAACACTCCAACTATAGTATAAAGATTTTAGGAAGTGTTGGAACATTGTTTTGAAACTTAAAAGTCAATATAAATTCTAGAAACCTTAAAGCTTATTAAGCCTTGCTAGGGTTGACTTTTTGAGAATGGTCAAACCAGGTCATGAAACCTATACCAATAAATAGGTTATGGAAAACCATAAAGATCGATAAAAAGAACGTCAAAAACGGATCATCCTAGCCAAAGTTATGATCAAATGAAGTTTAGAGCCAAAATTTTGATAAAGGCTGACGTGGCATGGACTGTTGACTCATCGCCGCCTCGGTAATCGCGCCCCAACACTTAGACAGATTTATCTCCTATATTTCCGGAACCAAAAATCAGATTTTTCACTATCTTGTGACCTTCATAACTTTCTCATCTTAAGGAATTTTTTAGTGCCGTCTTCTTGTTGTCTTCTCCTACATTCCCTATAAACAACCATAACTCATACAAACCCTAAATCGTTCTGAATCAACCGGAAAATCGAGTCAAAGTAGCCACCCTGCAAAAACTGAAACTGCAATTCCAGTTTTCTCTTTGAATCAGGTAACTTTGATCAGCCATAACTTCTTCGTTTCTCATCCAATTCCATGTCTTTAGCTCGTTTTGAAGAGCTCTAATTCCTCTAAACTTTCATGTTTATGGCCTAAGCCAATTCTCAACCGATTGGAAGGAAAAGGTGTCTAAAGTCTCGGTTTCACCATCACATAAAATCACAGTTTTCTTCCCAGAAAACGCAAGGTAAACTCGCAACTTCTAGCTTCAATTTCTTTCTGTGTGATGCGAGTTAGGATTAGTCTTGCTATCAATACGTAGATCTAAGTTTGCTCTTTCCAATGAGCCCTTACACATAGCCTAACTCGATTTTTACTGCTAGTTATAGATCCTCAAAGTTGGCCTCGTGAACTGCTCAGTTCGAATTTTCCAGATTTTTAGATTCGATTTCACTCAATTCGCACAACTCCGGTAAGTTTCCGATCAATTGCTCCGTTATTGTCATTCGAAATCAAGTTACCGGTCTAACCCATGTCTCAATTAAGTCAATTACGTGTTAGATTAGGAGAATTTGTTAGATTTGTTCTCGAATTGAATCCTGTACCCGATATGAACCCTAACATTCGAACTGAATTCGAATTCCATCGAATACTGCATTATAATTGGGGAAACCGGTATCATTAGAACCCAAATTTGATTTCGAAACTATAGAAACAAGAATCACTCGATTTCGTTCTGTAGATTAGGAGAAAATCGAGATTTAGTACTCGACAAGGCTAAGGGTTTCGCTGAAGAACTAGGAGTTCAGGGGCCGTCCGATCTCGTTTTAAGAGATTGGACGGCCGAGATTAGATCGTGCTATTAAATAATTATTATAAGTTTATAAAATTCCAGTAAATAGTCCTAACTTGTTGGGTTAATTTAAATATCTTCCCAAAGGTATTTTGACTTGAAATTTTAACCATAGATTCCTTATTAAATCTAGTTTATTTTGATGTAAATTATTATGGTTTTGGAGTTTTTAAACATAAGTTATGATTTTTACAAGTTCGGGTTTTTGGAATTATTTGACTAAATTAAAAAGGTATTTTTATGAAATAAAAATTTTATAATATGTCTAAAATGTTATAGTTACTGTATATTAAATTTGGGAATTTTTGGGCAATGGTAAATGGTTTTAAAAATTGTGTTTATGAGTTTTTCATAAGAATAACTTATAATATATGGTTTTTAATGTTACCAAAAATTAAGGTATGGTTTGTTAATTAACTTTTAAGCTGGGGAAAATAAGGGAAACTAAATTAAAATTTTATAACAGTAAGTTTATAAATGTTTTGGTATTAACTTTGAGAGAAGTGAATTATTTAGATATATGTATATATACTTGTTTAAGTAGAAACTTATGTAAATCAAGGAATTTAATTATTTTTACGTTTTATTTATTATACTATATGGGAGTTAATATTTTAATTAAACTAAGAAATAAATATATTTTTACGCATATATAAAAAGGGAATAAAGTAGTAACATAGAGTGAAGCAAGGAACTCATAAATTAACACTTATAATAACTAAATTTATAAGAGCTAGAATCCTAAGATATAGTAAAAGAAATACTTTATGAAACACACTTGGAATGCAGCTAAAGGTTGTAGTAATAAGATAGTTTAAATATAATGGGTTACATAGGGGATGTCTTAGTTAAATTCTAATACAGGTATACTTATATATATTAAATAAATGAAGGAAAACATTTTATTTATTAAACCATATATCGGTTGTAGTTATGCCTAAAAGTTTTTTTGAAAACAGATAGTATATTAAGAAACAAGGTCGCGTACAATGTCCGGAAAGTCATCCGAACTCCATGTTCCCGCAGTGCATGCGTCGGGCATGGTTGGCCAAACAATGGGCCGTTACATTGAACTCCCTAGGAATATAAAACAAAAAAACCTCCGTAAAGCATCCTAGAGAAGCAAGAACCCGATCAAGAATATCAGTGGTCGATCGGAGCAACGATTGCGTGTGACCGTTACATAATAATCTATGATTGATTTTTGTCAGACAGCAATCGGAAGCACTGAAGTTGCTGACGGGTTGCTGCTTGAACCGCTTCTTCAATTGCCATCGCCTCAGCATCCGCTATGATCAAGCGTGTCTTAGATGCTACCATACCAACAGATGAAACGTGTGTCGATGAACAGATGATCCATGCAGTACCAACATGAGCACCATTATCCAGACTAGCATCCACAAATATGTCAGGGATGGCTGGGTGATGCTGTCTGTGAACCTCGAGAGCATGCCAGGTGGCTTGTGAAACTGATGTGGCAAGATGTAAATATGCAGTCGCTGGACCCCATCCTTGCCTAATATCTTTAACGCTGCCATGGGTTGTCTGACAACGGGCAAACCAAAGCATCCAGAAATGGCTTACTAACTGTGTCACCTCAAGCTTAGACTGTGTTAAACAAAGGCCCCGAACCAATCCTGCAAGCTGCATCAGTAGTAACGGAAGGAGGAGGCAACGGTCTACCAAACTGATGCCAGAATTGGTGATCACAGGGCATTGGACTAGTGCATGCAGGAGAGTTTCATTATGAGAGCAGAAATGACAGCCAGGGTGCATATTAGCTTTTTTCTATCCATCAAAACTGTCTTACAAGGCAGCGTGTTCGTGATCAATTTCCATGCAAACAGCCTAACGCGCCCAGGCACAGCCAAAGACCAAATAGTTCTGAAAAGTTTACCACGAGGTGTTGCTTCCGAAGTTGCTGGGAGGGAGGCATTTCGCATTTGCAATGCAGCATAGTAGGCGAGGAGACAGTGAAGGTATTGACTTTGAGAGTCCCCAGACTGATCCATGAATTGTGAATTTGTGTGTGTGTTGGTGGTGTGCAGTAATGAATAAGCTAAATGTGGGTTAATATCATCTGAATGGCACCATTGATTCAGCAGACACAATTCCTGACTGAGATGTGATATAGAGTGGCAACAGAGGAGTGATGAAACCAACGGTGGCAAGGCCAGCATAAGCATACATCGTCACCTGGTTTTATGTGCACAACAGACAGTTCAGTGATTTTAGGTCGACCCCAACAGAAATCAATAGTCCACCACGTGCTCCCGAAGTCTCTAAGTACTAGAATCCGTAGCCAGTCCTACACGTACACTTAATAAGGCCTTCCACATGGGGTGTAGAATGCGGTGGTGGTTGATGGGTGAGCAGTGTGTAGTACGTAAATACTTAGCATGATAAACTGTGATAACAAGGTATCTGGTTGAGTAATGATACGCCACAGCTGCTTAGCTAGTAATGCCCGATTAAAGCTCTGGAGTTCCCGAAAACCCATGCCCCCATCTCGCTTGTCCTTGCATAAGGTAGCCCACTTTGTCCATCTGAGGGCTGGTGAAGCCGCTGAACCCCCCCACCAAAAACTGACAATCATGCGCTGAATCTTCTTCAACAGGAAGCGGGGAAGGAGAATAACAGACATGGCATAAGTGGGGATTGCTTGTAACACAGATTTGATCAACAATAGTCTACCGGCTTGAGATACCTTCTTAGACCAGCTTTGGATACGTTTAGACACCCGGTCAATAATATAGTGAAAAACCACTGTGGGCTTCTTCCCAATATGGCTGGGAAGCCAAGATACATGCCCAAGTCATCCACCAGTCTGGCTCCAAGAAGTGACCCAATTGTCTACTTAAGATGAGGGCGGAGGCCATTAGACAGCATAAGGCATGACTTACTTGGGTTGACACACTGACCAGAGGCTTCCGTAAACACAGATAGAATATTGGACAGAGCCATAGCATTAGCAGCTGTTGCCTTCCCAAAAATAACACAATCATCAGCAAAAAGTAGATGCGAGATTGCGGTTGGAAGGCCGGGTAATATAAACGGCTGATACACACCCACATCTGCAGCTAGCTGAAGTGATGCAGACAATGCTTCCATGCACAAAATGAACAAGATAGGGGACAGCGGGTCGCCTTGACGTAACCCCCGCTGTGGAGAAAAAGCAATACCTGGATACCCGTTAATGACAATCGAAGTGCGAACAGACGTAATACATTTCTGAACCAACGAAATCCAGGATGTATGGAATCCCATGGCTGAAAGAACATCAAGAACAAAAGACCATTCAAGGCGATCAAATGCCTTAGCCATATCGACCTTGAAAGCAAAGAAACCTTTTGTTTGTGCACGTGACCGACGCATCGAATGAAGAATTTCATGGGCCAACATCACCTGATCCGTGATAGATCGTTTCTGGACAAAAGCTGCTTGGGTAGATGAGATAACCGTGGGAAGAATAACTGATACGCGATTAACCAAGACCTTGGATATAACCCGGTAGATTGTGTTGCAGAGGGATATTGGTCTGTAATCCTTTATATGTGTAGCCCCTGGTTTTTTTGGAATCAGAACAATGTTCGTATCATTCAAAGGTGCCTCCAGCGGGCCGCCATTAAGAAAAGCCAAGCAAGTATTCAGAAACTCATCACTTATTAAGGGCCAATATGTGTGAAGGAAGACACCGTTAATTCCATCTGGACCAGGTGCTTTGTTTGGATTCATTTGTTTATACGCATGAATAATCTCTTGCCGTGTATATGGTGCACCCAATGCTTGGTTCAAATCCATCGGAACCCGAGCGGTTACACGGGCCAATAAGTGATCATCACGCAGAGGGGATGAAGTTGTAAACAGAGTCTGGAAAAAATTACGTGCCACTGATTCAATACCAGCCCATGTTGTTTGAGGCGTGTCTGTATCTGAAGCAAGGCAAGTAATCTCATTTTGTCTGGTTCGCACTCTAAAGCGGCTGTAAAAGAAAGCAGTACTTCGATCTGCAGAAGACAACCATTGTTGCCGAGAGCGCTGGTGTAATCTGATGTCCTCCTTCAAGAGAAGCTCATCCATATGATGATTAAGTGTATTCCATTTAGTAATGTTTGCTGCAGATGGTGGCTGATGTGCGACTTTATCAAGAGCAGCTCGGGTTTGATATAGAAGGCGTTTTTCAATCCAAATTTGCTGCCTACCCCAAGTTCGCAACTGCTGCCCACATTTGTGAATTTTTTGACAATAAGATAAACCACGCTCCTGCCATACTAAATGCACCAGGCGTTTACAAGACTCATTAGTTGCCCAACAATTTTCCTACTTAAAAGGCTTCGGGCCACGCCTGGTACTGCACGAAAAGACAAGCTTGATCGGCTTATGATCAGATTGACCCCACTGTAAGTGAAAATTCGTTGCTGATGGAAACCGCCGAAGCCAGGACTCATTTGCTAAAAATCTGTCCAATCTACTGCGAGTATTAAACCAGGAAGGACTCTTATTTGTAAATGTATACTTGCTACCCCGAAATCCCAGATCTTGGATATCACAATCAAGCAGACAATTACGAAAATCAGCCATATTGTGACGAGAACGATTAGCACGACCACTATGCTCATGATTGTACATAACTTCATTAAAATCACCACCCAACACCCAAGGGCCATCCCACTGAGTATGCAAATACCGAAGAAGAGACCAAGTTTTCCATTTCTGGGCAAAATCAGACCATCCATACAGACCACTAAAACGCCATTGATATCCCCCATGTTCAGTAACGACAATATCTACATGATGACTTGAGTAACTAAGGACTTGTACATTAAGATGAGCCTGCCAAAACAAAACCACCCCACCGCTCCTACCGATACTATCCCCACCAGCCCAGGAGTAATTACAAAAACATCGAGATTTAGCAAAAGATCGCAACTCAAGAGTCGACTTCTTGGTCTCAGACAGGAACACAAAAGAAGGCACTTGGCGACGCACCACGTCCCTAATCCAGCGAACCGTAGCAGGAGTGCCTAATCCCCTACAGTTCGCAACCAGCACCGACATTATCCTGGCGATACTGGGATTCACCAGCATCGCCGCTTCAACACCTTGCTCCTCTCCACGTCCCTTCTTTGAAATCTCCTCCACAGCTTGAATGTCCCGAAGCTCCGACTCTGATGAAGAACATTGAACGACAGTGAACTTGCGCTTGCGATCATTGGAATTGGTTGGCGACAGAGGTATCTCACCCTCTTCAGTGTCAGGAACTTGATTGATGTCAACACGAGGCCGAACCAGCGCGTCATCCTCCATTGCATCCTCCACAACAGTTTGAACTACAACAGAAGGTTGGACCGGTGGAGATGGTGGCTGCGGCCGAGTGACTGATGGACCGACTCCATGAGGTTCATGTCGAGGTCGTTGCACACCCGCAGTCCCCCGCCTTCAGCCATAGACCTAGTTGAGTTCGTCTGTGTCGCCTCAGTGCGATAAGGACAATTACGCAGGAGATGAGTAAGTGACCACAAAAAACATAGATTTGGTAGACGCTCGTATTGCAGAGGCAAGATCGTGCTGTGTGCGCCATCAGAAATGTGATGAAGCGCATAGAGGCCGTGTGACATCAAGACGTACCTTGAGGCGCATATAGGACCCAACACGACGACTATCGAACTCCATATATTCCATGAAATATCCTATCTTCACAGCCAGGCGACGCGCAAACAACCTAGTCATAAACTTCAGTGGGACATCATGCACATGAACCCAGAAAGGGACCAGCAAAAGTCATGGTCCTTTGGTGGAACAGACTGATCAACCTCAGAGAGTACAAGCAAACTTCCTTCATGGGTCCAAGGGCCCCGTGAGAGAATTGACTGAACAAAAGCTTCATCTGGAAGGTGAAATAAAAGAGTCCGCCACCAAGATTGCGAACACGTAAAGTATACTCACATTTCCAGGCCTTTGCAAGAGTAGTCTGGATCTGCTTGACGTCAATAGAACGAGGCATGAGAAGCTTGCCCAACAGATAACAGCTGGTGTGAGCATCGTTGGATCTGTCAAAATACGAAGGAATTAATAAGTTAAACTACATAACTAATGTTTGAACAAGTCCTAGTATATATAAATATATACACATTAAACATAAATAAAATTAGATACCTTATAGGAAATATAATACGAAGGAATTAATAGTTAAACTAACCCCTACATAATACTAATAGAAGAATATTATATGAGGTGGTATTAAATTATAGTTATGTATTAGGCTTAAGAGTTACCTTTGAATTTCCAAGGTTTATATATAAACCATATTAAAATACATGTATAGTATTATTTGTCAATGACCAGAATGTAAATCTAAAATTGGGATTAAGTAATTAATAAGTTAAAACTTAGGAAATTGTGATTTGATTACATAAAATGTTGTACAAATAGATCTTATTCTATAATTAATGATAAACAATGTAATACATTTACATCTAAATGTTCTTAATATATAAACCATAATAAAATAAGTAAAATACTTTTATATCTAAATGTGAGGTGGATTAGTAAGTCTAGATTTAATCATTTCTTAACATTTATGGTAGTGAAATATAACTTAATGTTTTAGATAGAATCATTAAAAGGATTATGATATAATCTATGTTAAACGATGATTTGAAAATTTATCTAAATAATTATCCTTAAGGTTCTTAGAATTAGATAAGCCATCTAAAATACATTTATTACCAATATTCAGGATGTGAGTTTACAATTAAGTGAGGTATTTAGTAGTGAGAATTTATAGGAAGGTTTATAAATGGGAATTTGATACTTAAAACCTTTGAACCTTTTATTAGATAAAACTAAGTTACATAAGATATTATATTGATATACTTTACGGTAATGGGAAATAATGATAGGTTGTTTGAATATAAAATATGGGAATTTTCATAATAGATTATCTTATTAAATAATTAACAATTTCACTTACGAACCAGAATTTAATTCTTTGGTAAATTCTACTCTGTAGATATATTGTCCATCCTAAATACAATAAAGGAAATTTATTTATTAGGTTATTCCTTTGAAACCTTAGGTTTTATAAAACAGTTTAAAACGTATTTAAGGCTTAAGTTTAATGAAGTTTAGTACAAAGGATTATGCATAGTCTATAGAGAGAATGTGTGTAAAAATAAACATTTAGGAAATTAAATGTAAGTAAGGATACATAAAAGGTTATACTAAACACCTTATTGTATAGGTAATAATAAAACATATAATATACCTTGTGAATACTAAATGTAAGATTAATTCGTTAAATCTAAGTTAACTATAGTATAGTTATTCAGGATGAGAAGCAATTTAACATTTTATGGCAAGTTTATTAGATGGTTGTAATTAAAAGTCATTCTGAACTAAAGATGAGATAATTGAGTTTAGCAGTTCAATTAAGTTATAATAAAAACCGTCTACAACACTACGATTCCAATATACAAGATGTAGATCTTAATTAAGTTAAGGGAAAGACTTAATCATAATGGGTTATCTAGTAGGTATTGTTTAAATACATAATCTTTACATTGTGAGATAATAGTATAGTATTCTGAGATCAGTCCATCATGGGTCATAATACAATGTTTATTCTAAATTAGGAATAAAGGTATTGAGCTTAAGATTATTATTAAATTCTTAGATTTAATTATATAATATAAACACATTTATGTTATAAAGGTCTCAAAAGTCTTGAATGTGAGGGTTGTGGTTAAATATGAATAAGTGGATAGGAGTGGACAGTTAGCAGGTGTTAATAAAATACATTCCTTGATCCTACAACCTTGGGCTATACAACCTTCTAAAATAAGTCAAAGGTTTACATAACATTTAAGCGAGGGCTTATAAGATAATTGAGATTTAGAAATAAGAGAGAGGAATTTATGTAAGTTTAACTTAGGGTACATGTTATTGATAGTAAATTATCTTCAATGTTCCTCAGAGAATTGTTGAATGTTTGCACGAGTTTACTAGTACTGCTACAACGTTGACCAGGTACGATTTCTCGTACTCTTATATTTTTGCTGTTTGACTTGTGGAATGTTTTGGAAAACGCTAACTGACTTTAAGAGGAATTTCTAAAAAGGAAATGGTTGTGTGACTAACTCAGCTTGTGTGACTAACTGAGCCTTGAATGTGAAACTCACTTGGGTTTTGGTTCCTTCTATTTGGTTGTTCCATTAGACATTGACTGCTTAGGGTTTACGCTTCTGCACTCTGTAGGACTGAGTGTTTTGGTATTGCTCTGAGTAGTTAGTGATCTGGTGGGAATTTGGAAAAGGTCAATTTTGGTAATTCTTCTTTGACTCTGGATATCATTTCATCCATGAGCTGGTTCTTGATGTTTCGACGTGCGCGCGTCTTCAATGGTAACGGCAGGGGGCTGTATATCCCTCGCCCATAGGGGCATTTATATTTGACAGCAGGGGGTTGTATATCCCTCGTCCATACGGACATTAATATTTGACAGCAGGGGGCTGTATATCCCTCGTCCATACGGACGTTTATATTAACAGTAAAGGGCTGTATATCCTTTGTCCTAAGAGGACGTTGTAGACAGTGAGGGGCTGTATATCCCCTGTCCTAAAAGGACGTACTTGGCGGTGGGGGCCATCTCTCCCAATTGGTTTTATTCCACTCTTGAGTTATTGGTTCTTGGATCTATCTTATCATTCCTAGTCCTTTGTGACTATCTGAGTCTTTCTACTCCTAATGGGAATTGGGTTTAACTATGGCATTGGATGTCCACTAACACATGGTGTGGTTTTGTTTCACTAACTTTACCTTTCTATTATTTATCTTTATCCTTAACTTGTTATCTTTGACTTGGTGATTTTAAAGTGCCTTGTTCCCCTGCTTTACCTTCAAGAGTTTAATTTCAAGCTACTGTTTATTTGAAGAGTTATGTTTTAAAGATTGTTTTGGAGAATTGTACCAGTTCCATTCCAGGGAACTGACTCACCCCTCCCGGGGTGGGCTGCTTGGTTTCATCTTGCAGGTACAAATTGATTTACAGGTGGCCACGAAGAGCATGAGTGATTAGGATGGGATTAGGTTTATGGAGAGTGAATGTATTTATTATTGTTTGTTTATGTTAAGTTTTCTCGAAGTTCAGACCGTAACTTAGTTAATTGTAATGGTTGTAGTTGGTGAGGTTGGTACCGAGTGTTTGGAGCCCGATGGTCTGTAGCACCTTTAGTTTATTTTCCGCTGTTGTTTTATTATTATAGGGGTGTTACATGAGTACACACCCATACACACCTCCCACCTTCTCCTCTGGAAAAATCATTAGCCGGTCAGTCTATTCTTTTCGCGTGAGAATGCCTAGCTTCTGTAGAAGCTCGAGAGAGGGAAGATCGAGAGTCAGATACAAAGCTTTCGAGAAGATAAACTCCACTACACATCCCATCGCCACCATCACTGCACGTCTCCCTCACCTTCAATGGAGGTCAGCAAAGATTTTTGTCAACGGAGAAGCTCCTCCTCTCCTCACTCAGAAACAGAGCCTTAGGATCAGACGCATTAAAGATTACCGGGAGAAGAAATCTACCCCGTTAGGACCGTGCATGTCGATAACGTCTCCTGGTATAATTATCGTCCCTTGAGATTCTCTAATTTTTGCTTTAGCAAGACTGTGTATACTAATCCTGAAGATAACCTAGTTAACTCTCTAAGAAACCCCCAATTTCTCTTCAAACTAAACGGCAAATCCAAAAACCTCCCATTGCTTTGTCACGGCTCCACTGATGGACTCTATAATTTCAAACTGTTCTAGATTACAACTCCACCTAGCCGAGAGGGTGATGATAGATGTTGCAACTTAGCGAGTGTTCCTTCCCTTCCCGAAATTCAAAGAGCTATCTTTGGTAAACTTTAGAACCGTAATCGAGTAGCTCTGAAAGTACTCCAAAATGTGATGGGGCAAATTTGAAAACCCAAATCTATTTCCGAGTTACGGAAGTAGGATTCCAATTTGCGGCGGAAAATGATCTGTGAAACATTCTCTCCAATGGTCCATGGCACTTCCAGAATCGATTACTTACGATAATGCCCATCAATCCAACCCTAAACTTGGGAGAACATGAACCACAGTCCATCAAAATGTGGGTAGGTATTCATAAACCCCCTTTAGGACGTTTCAACAAAAAGTATGCTATTCTACTTGGAAATAGAATAGGGAAGTTTATTGAATGCCAAGATAGAAACAAACCCTCTGGCTAGTAGGATTCTGAGGTTTAAAGTAGAAATCAAGATAGCTGGACCATTGTGTTGAATGCTCATAGTAAAGACGGATAGTGGAAATAGGGTCTGCAAGGTACTCTATGAAAGTCTCACTAGTATCTGCTATATGTGTGGTCTATAAATCATGTGATTACTTAATGCATTATGCAAAAAGCTGGGCCAAATGATGGAGAGATATGGTCCTTGGATTATAGTAGAATACGCAGGGACCATGGCTGATGTGACTGATACCTTCTTACTTAATTAGTGGAAAAAATGAGTATTAGACAGTCTCACAGCTATGGCGACTCAAGCAGAACTTGTGCCATCCGTATATCCCCTAATGGTTAAAGTGGATCTCTCTTTAGATACCCAGCCAGTGAAAGCAACCCCTCCTTCTACAAATTCAAACTCCTCTGTCCATAGATCTCCCCCAGGATTCTCCAAAAGAATCACCCCCAAAGTTTTCACAAGCTCCACAACTCTTTTAGCCCTTCCCACTTTAGATATTCCAACAGCTCCACCAAATTACATACATAACTCTAACCCGATTTCACCCCTCTCAAATTTTATATGTCCCTCCCCAGTTGACAATAGAAAAGTTTTTCACAACATGCATCTACTGGGAGTCAACAGTTGGAAACTTTGAATCTGAATTCAATAAAAAATTTAAAAATACTGAATCTCCAAACCAAGACGGAACCCCCTCTCTAGCTAAATTCATCCAAGAAGTTGACTCCAAACAAATAAATCACCAAATCTCTGCCCTCTTACCCATTGATGAACCCCCAAGATGCTGGAAGCAAAGTCTGTTAAAAGGAGAAATGTACTCGAAATCATCTCTGAGCCCCCACTACCCTGATAAATTCAAATCCAAAAAGTGGAAAACAACTCACCTCAGACCACTTAAGATCAATTAAACCATTTGTGTGGATGAAATGGAGGAGTCTGACTATTATTGTTATAACCATGACAAGGCAGACCCAGTAGAAGAGCAGGGATGCCTGCCCCAATGAGTTGTCTTACCTTAAACTGTGGAGGGTGGGTCATCGTTGTGCAGTAGCTTGGGTGTCAAGTCTGATTAAAAAACATAAACCCGAGTTGATATTTTTGATGAAGACCCATATGAGGTGTTCACAAATGGATTCAATCAAAGGTAGATGGCATGAGTATAATGGTGTTCTAGTGGCTTGCATTGGCACCAGTAGAGGATTACTGTTGTTATGGAAAAAGCACTTAGACGTCAAGGTTATCAACTTCTCTTATGGGTGGCCAGATTGGGATTAAAGTACCTTTCATGGAAGTTTATTCAAACTCTTAGATTACAAGTAAAAATCCCCTAGATCCTAGTTAAGGATTTTAACCAAATCATGTTTGAGAGTGAAAAAGAGGAGAGAACCTGAGAGGTGAAGGAGAAAGATGACACCCTTTAGAGAAGTTGTAGAGCAAGTAGGACTGATAGGCATAGGATTTTCTGGTTACCAGTATACCTATACAAATTCCAACCTGAACCCTTTCATTCTGAGAGTAGATTGGATAGATTATTTTGCACCAATGATATTCATAGCCAGTTCCCTGCTATTTCAATCCATTACCTAGACAATAATCTGATCATTCTCTATCCTGATCATATTTTTGTAGCCCACAAAAAACCCTCTAGAATTTCCAGATGTAAAAAATATATGGTTATTGGAAAAAGATGTCGAGAGATGGTTACCTTTGTGTGTGAGAGAGAGAGGGGAGGGGGGGGGGAGAGGACAACCTTGTGGAGAATATGAATAGATGCAAAAAGAAATTGATGGAGTGGAATGAGGGGGTCTAGTTATAAACTCAAAGCAAAAATAGAGAGTCAAATGAAAGAGTTGGAATACATTTCTAAAAGGGGCATTCTGTGTGTGCAATAGTGAATAGGAAAATAATTCTGATGGAGATTGATCTCCTTCAAATAAAGGAAGAGATGTGGTGGAAACAAAGATCTAGAGATAAGTGGATTAAGGAAGGTGACAAAAATACTACCTTTTTCCATAGTAGGCCCTCTTCCAATTAAGGAGAGAATGAAATCATTGGATTAGCATATCAGTTAGGGAACATGAAATTTGAATGGAAAGAGTTGGATCAGATTGCTAAAAAACTACTTTAAAGAGCTTTTCAAAGCTACTAACCCTCATAGCAATGCCAAATTTGTAAATTCTATAAAAAAAAATCCTCCCTCCCGACCGTGGAGAGACCCTTAAAAAGCCTTGTACAACTGAAGAAGTGGTGATAGCAGTAAAACAACTAGGATCAGATAAGGTCCCATGACCTGATGCGTTCAATGGCTTATTCTACAAAACCTATTGCTCTGAGCTAGGTCACCAAGTTACCTCCACAGTTATACAAATCCTGAATGGCAACCCTCTTCCTCTAAAGCTAAATGGCTATTATATTACCCTGATCCCCAAAGAACCAAGAGCCACCTCCCTTCATAAATTTCTTCCTATTTCCTATGTAACTTTGTATACAAAGTAGTTACCAAAGTGCTAGCCAACCGAATCCAAGACATCCTTCCCTCAATTGTCTCTCAGAACCAATCTGGGTTTGTCAAAAATAGATAGATTACAGACAATGTAATATTAGCAGGAGAGTTACACCATAAACTCTCCATAACCAAAGCTAGAAAAAAGGCCTATTCTCATGCAAAGTAGATTTAAGCAAAGGTTATGATAGAAGTGAGTGGACCTTTTTGGATCAAATAATTAATGGGTTTCCCTGACAATTGGAGGATACCAGTTATTAACTATGTCACCTCAGTCAAAGGTGCTGCTATAATCAATGGCTCACCTGAACACATTTTTTATCAGCAAAGAGGCATTAGACTAGGGGATCCCATCTCTCCTTTTCTTTTCATCGTAGCCCAAGAAGCCTTCTCTAGATACCTAAATGATGAAATGGAAAATAAAACTACATAGGCATTGCCCTTACCAAACATGCTCCAAACATATCCCACTTAGCCTTGTTGATGATATCATCTTCTATGGGCAAGCTACCACGAACAACATATCCAATACTATCAACGATTTTATGAAAGCGTCTGGGCACAACATTAACTACCAAAATCATACATTGATTTCAGCCCCAAAATACCATAAAATGAAAAAGATATAATGGTTGATACCCTTAAGGTCCAAGAAGTCCCTTCTTCAAAAAATACTTGGGTCTCCCTATAGAAGTAGGGCGCAACAAGAAAGAAACATTTAGCTTCCTGTTGGATAATCTCAGAAAAAGAGTTGAGGGATGGAAAAAACTCATGGCCCAAGCTGCAAGATCAGTCCTGCTACAGAGTGTACTCCAAGCTTTACTAAACTTTACCATGTCTCTATTCAAATAGCCAAATCACTCTATATCCAAAATAAACTCAATCTGCTCCCAATTCTGGTGACCTGGTAAATTAGCAAAGAAAGTTCTATACTGGAAAAGTTGGAGATATATGTGATGATCCTCAAGAAGGGGGATTAGGATTTAGACACATTGAAGCTTTCAACCAAGTTATGTTAGCAAAACAAGTCTAGAGAATTATCATCTTCCCTGATAGTTGGTTAGCAAATCTCTGAAAGTCTTCTACTTCCTTAATATACCCATTCTACAAGCAAAACCCAACCTTGGAGATAGTCCAATTTGGAGAATCATAGTGTCAAGCACCAATATAATTAGGTTGGGAGTAGCAAGAACTTTGATAATGGGCTTGACTCCAATATCCGGTCCCACCACTGGATTCCAGCCTCCTACGTAGCAAGAATCATATCCCCCAAACCCACAAACACACAACTCCAAACTGTAAACCAACTCTTCCTGCCTGACAGAAATGAGCAGAACATAGATATGATTACAAACACCTTCCTTGATTTTGAATAAGATATCATTATGAAAATCCCTATCAATGGTGATCACACTGATGCTTGGAGGTGGATCCCCCACTTCTGGAAACTACACGGTTAAGACTGGATACTTTTTAATCCTAAAGGAAAAAAACCTATCTTCTACCTCCCAACAAAATCAAAAGAACCAATACCAAAAATGAAACTGTCCAAAAAACTCTCCCACCTAGAGTCCACTTATTTTTTTTGGAAATTTCACAACAAAATCATCCCCTCTATGCTAAATATTGCAAAAAGAGTACGGGGTAGCAGTAAATGCTACTTATGTGGGAAGATTGATACATACCAGCATAGTTTATTTCAATGCTGGTCAGCGATGGATTACTGGGATGGAATTATCAACATAGACAGTATTCCAATCTAGAAGGAAGGGGCTATCCAAGACTGGTTTGTCCACAATGCTCATTCTGGAGTAAAAACAAATTTGCTCTAGTGACCAACTTGATATGGACTATCTACGACGCAAAAAACAAAGTTAGACATAACCTAGAGATGGCCATTCTGGAGTGCATCGATGCCAATATCTATTTCATAAATCCTATCAATGACTATGAAGAAGAATGTACAAATTGACAAAATATCAAGTACCTACCATACATCTCAAGATGACTTTACTTTATCTACGTCTGCCATCAGGAAAAAAGGAACACCAATGATTCTAAGTGGCCTAATATCATCTTATGAGGGTGATCTTGTGATTGCTTTTAACAGGAAAAAATAAAGATGCAGTGACAATCTACTGGCGGAGATAGAAGTCATAATCCATGGTCTGCAACAAGCTATCCACAGACACATAACCAAGATGGTGGTTAAAGTCAACCATGCTGCAATTTTGAAATGCTCATAAACATCAATAATGGAGAAACCCTCGTCGATGCAAGATTTCCGGAAATTAAAGCTATATGAACTCGTTTAGCTCTATCAATTTCATAATGTGTAATGAATTTGTTTCTATCTTTCCTGTAGTAGTTACTAGCAAGTGTTACAATGCTAGTATTGCGACTGAATGAAGACTATGATCCACCGTTTCAAAAAAAAGTTATGACCGAGCTTGGTCTAACGTAGTCTTCACTCAAGCATATGCCGACATTGCCTAGTGGCGAGCTGGTATTGGTATAAACAAGTGAATAAAATCTAGCCTACAACCGAGGAAGACCCAAGATTGGTCATAGATCTGGAAAAAAACTATGCATGCCACCTAGGCCATTGAGCACGTCTTGGGTTGCCACATGACTCTTTGAGTTTTTAGCTCTTCGTTATCTCTAAGTGGCTTCTTAGCCTTTTCTCTACTTTTATATCTGTTTGAATGGTGTATCCAATCTTGTAAGTTGTGTGACTAAGAAATGAATACGAGTATCTTCTTTATTTTGTGTTCTTACTGCTTTATTGGCATGAACAATTAAAGATGATCTATTGATTATAATTCTACATACCATTGTTGATGATTTTGTATAACTAGACATCAACATGCTAGAGATGACGAGATAATGACTAATTACAGGTGTAATGGTTTTTGTTGCATAATAATGGGCTCATCTTTTCCATGCTTTCAATAGTGCTAATCCAATGAAACGATTCACATATAAGAAGTGGTAGAATGATATTTCAAGTTGATAAATTTGTATGCTTGGATGTTTGAAATGCCTTTACAATACTTCACGCATTCCTACACCACACAAGTTACAAGAGAGACAACACCACCTCAAGGCCTTCTCTTGCCAAGCCTTACCTCCTCAAAAGGAAATACCTGACATCCCTTGTAGTTCATAAGAAACGAAACACTTTGTGGACAAGCTTGGTAAAACAACACGTGATCCTCTTGGCTTCAAATATATTGGGTTTGTCACTCATTCAGTTAATTACTATCAGAGTTAGATACGACGTTATGTTAGTATTCTAGCTTTAATACGATACGTTTAGTGTTTTCTCTTCTCTTCTTTTCATATAAATACTGTATGATTTCTATTTCATTTTAAGGAGCGAGAAAATAGACATTCTTTTTCTCCTTTGAGCTCTACGCTCTCTACGTATCAATCAATAAGAAATCTCAAAGTCTTTCTTCTTCGATTGCAACAATGTCGATCGCTTCCACTTCCTAAATGGTATCAGAGCAGGATCTGCCCTTTCGAACGTTGAATCTTATTTTCACAACCTAGATCAAATGACAACCGAAGAAACAACTTTGCGCTGCAAAATCTGTTACAGTTTTTGACGAGTGCATCAGCGAATGCTGGAAACTCTTCGGATATGTCGGATCCTTTGTTTGTGCATCCTAGCGATCATCCAGGTATGGTTGTTGCTACTCAATTCACTGGAGCTAATTTTCATACCTGGAAACAATCGGTAATCCTGTCGCTCGAATCAAAAAATAAAATCGGCTTCATAACTGGAGATGTTGAAAAACCTACTAATGACGACGCCAAGCTCTTAAAGTGGAAAGGATGTGATAGCTTTGTTAGATCTTGGATTTTAAACGCCTTAAAGCCATCTGTTGCACAAAGCGTGATGTTTGCTCTAACTGCTAAGGAACTTTGGGACGATCTGTGTAGTCGCTTTGAAGTTACTAACGGAGCACAGTTATTTCAGCTAAGGCGCGATATTGCCACTTTAAGACAGGATAATGAAAGCATTACTGAGTATTATACGAAGATGAAACGGCTTTGGGATGAGCTCAGATTAATGAGCAAGCTACCGTCATGCTCTTGCGGTTTTGTTAAGGAATGGGAGAAATCCTTTCAAAATCAGAAGCTGGTTGAGTTTTTGATGGGGCTAAATGAGAATTATAGACACGTTCGAAGCAATATTTTGATGATGAAACCATTGCCTACAGTTGAAAAGCCTACTCTATCCTAATTCAAGAGGAAAAACAGACGGAGGTTTCTATAGGAGTTAATAAAATCCAGCCTGATGGCATGAGTTTCTCTTACAGCTCGAGTAAGCCTGGACAGGAGTTGAGATGGCAAAACGATTCTGAAAAATGGAAAGAGAATCGTTGCACTCATTGCAATAAGAGGGGACATACTGTAGATACTTGTTATACCAAACACGGATTCCCCAAGGGTTTTAAACAGGGCATAAAACAGAAAGAACACCAGTTACAGCAATGCTTGTTTGGATACAGAATCTTTTAAGGGAGAAGAAGCTTCTGGTGTTCATATTCCTTCTAGTCTTGGTTTTACTAAGGAGCAGTTGGAGTATCTTTCAGCTAACTTTGCTAGGGAGAAGAAAGAAGAAACAACCCTCTGCAGTTTTGCAGGTATAAATCACACAGATATTCAATATTCTCATTGCCTTAGTGTTTTTGAAGCTGATGATAAATACCGAGGCATGTGGATACTTGATTCCGGAGCCACTGATCGCATTTGCTGTGACTTAAATCTCTTTAGCAAGTATGGAAAAATGACACACTAGAAACGTATTAAAATGCCAGATGGTCACTTCCAAGAAGTTCTTATTGCTGGGAGTATAAAACTTGCTGATAACTTTCAACTGTCAGATGTGTTATTTGTTTCAGGATTTCAGTTTAATCTGATTTCTATTAACAAACTCACAAAAGAGTTGAACAGTTTCATAAGTTTCAGCCCTGATCTTTGCTATCTACAGGACCTTTCCTTGATGAAGCATGAAGTCATAGGGCGTGAGAGAAAAGGTCTTTACATTTGGGATCAGCACCAGTTTTACAGAGCTTTGGGATTCTGGAGACAACTGAGCTCTATGAAATCTAAGAATAAGGATTTTTTCGTATGTAATGTGGTCCTTGAGGATTGGCACCACCGCCTAGGGCACATGCCTATTTCCAAGATGAAGAATCTCAAGATAATAAAAGAGTCAGATTTTGTTTCAGACTTTGTTTGTGACTCATGTAAAAAGGCCAAAGGGCATAGACTTCCCTTCCTGATAGCAATAGTAAAGCTGCTGCTATTTTTGATCTTTTACATGTAGACACTTGGGGCCCTTTCAAAGAAGCCACTCATGATGGTTTTGTTTATTTCTTAACCATTGTTGATGACCATAGCAGATGTACTTGGGTACAATTACTTAAACGAAAGAGTGATGCTTTTGTTGCTATTAACGGGTCGTTTGGTAGGAGGAGGTAATAGAATTGTAATTCCTGGAATTGAAATAATTACACTATTGGTTGAAGGAATTTGAATTCCAAGAATTTTGGTAACTGCCAAATTATGGTCTTATTTTGGGAATAGTATTCCTGATTTTTAGCTAGGAATTACAATTCCAAATGAGTTGCCGGTTCCTTCCGTCACTTGAGACGTGATAATTAATTATAAATACAAATATTTCATAATATTGTAACACCCCATCCAACATTAACACACTTAACAACAAACTGCAGCGGAAAACATACTTCATCACATTACTTAACTCGTTGGTGTTACACGCCGTTAACCACCCACGTGGCTAACAAGGCTATTACATATACATTGTACCGGTCTGATGGACTAGATTCCCGAGCGACTACACATTACTGACCCTTCCATTAACAATAGAAACAACATACACCTTTCAACTGTACCGAGTATTCACAAACTGATGCCGATAACAATTCGGTCTTACTACACCTACTGTACATATACAACTTAAAAGATTACCCATGTACAACGACTACCCCGTCCTACTCTCGAACGGCTTCCTGCTCTTTGTACCTGAAATAGGAAAAGAAGAGAAAGGGTGGCCCCCAAGGGGCTCAGCACCTTTGCTGGTATGGTAATCCCGCAGCCCACATGCTACCGGGCCACGCACAACTAATTGTCGTCTTAGCATGCGATTGATTATATTTAAATCATGCATGCAACTGTAAACACACAACACATAACATTTCGCCTCAATGGGCTCAACAAACGGATAATACATCCTTACTTGATAAGTCACTCATGGTATTCATTATCCCTAGAGTGTTCCTCCTCTAATGGAGCTACTTCCTTAATAGACGACACTTACCCTTAAATCGGGTTATCCTTAAACGCCTCTTATCACAAACTGGGATTCATTTCCATGATCCACACACTCCATATCTTACAACATATATCATTCCTCACATAACAAAACATAACAACACTTTTCACGTTTCGACGTGCACATAATAACATCGCAATAGGAATTGCATTACAACAACATCACATAACATAACGGGAACGGTCCTCTTAGGAACCGACCCAAACATAGTTAATTCACTGGTGAGCCTAGAGAATGGTGTCACCCTCATGGTAAGCTCGTTAACAACAACAACAACACTCATTACCGTCCTAATAGTCGGACGAGTAACTTAAGTTAAGATGGTTCGGGTTTGGTGGCCCGAACACACCACACAAACACATGTTCCCCCTAAACCGATCATAAGTCAGAATAGCTAAGCTTTGGAATAAGCTAATGGGAGATCATAACCCGTGAGGGAAACAACCATAACAAAGAGAAGGGTAAGGCTAAGAAGGATACCCTCTCCCAAACAACGCGCGACCGGCCAAACCGGATTCCTCACCACTGTTAGTACATACTTACTTTAAGATATTAGTTAGAACCCCACTATGAAGTCTATCACATCTACACACCATACAGTATTACAACTGGGTTAAACACACAAGGAGATCCCTACATTCACATGCACATATCACACAATTAACACACGCATAGCCGTGGTTAGAACGTCCCATGGTTCGGGTCGTTTATCCGAATACCGAACTCTCATGTGATCCTAGACTCAGTTAACTAAGGTTAACACTTCCGAGGTTAAATGGTATCAGAGTTGAACACGCCACATAAATGAATTACTGTAAACTCATTACATGTTTTTATCTTACAACGTGGCAAACATACAGAAAAACACATTGGCATACAAGCCGGTGTAATCCGGTAGGACACAGGTTGCAAGAAAACCATACCTGTCACCGGAGTCCACTTTACCATGTCCACTTATGTTCCTCGAGCAATTCTCGAACAACTGACAACATTACATGTATTTTTATTAACATCGGGGTAACATGATTGTTAAAGTCTAATGCTTATAACTTTTCCCCGTTAACTTAGTTACATAACTTCACTTTTTAACTTGTTTTACTTTTACATTTTAATACAACCTTTCCCCCACTAAATTGTCATTATAACTCACTTAACATGTCCTTAACATCTTATAACATCATTACTTAGTAATCACCATTTTTAGGCAACTTTTCCCACCTTAAAACAAAGTTTTTGGTCCATACAGTGGCCTGTCCGAACTTGTGTCCGGACTTCCCAAGTTCGGACACAAGTCGAGACTCAAAACTGAATACAGACGCCTGTCCGAACTTGTGTCCGGACTTCGGAAGTTCGGACATGGGTCAAGGAAAATTAAATGAAGAAGCAGGTACGTCCGAACTTGTGTCCGGACTTCCCAAGGTCGGACACAAGTCGAGACTATGAAAATTTTTACGCAACAGGCCTGTCCGAACGTCCATGTCCGGACGGATGTTCGGACAAGGCAAAACACTCATTTTCTAAGCCTTTAAGCACTTAACCAATTTCACCAAACTTCTCCTAAAGCCTCATAATGTTTCCTAACATCATTTGCACATCAAACATACCTTTAGCCATGTGCTAAACTCTTTAAATCACTCACCAAAACCATCTTATCATTCACAAATTTCTTACAAAATTCCTAGCACTTGGGATGTTTTCTCCTTAAGATTTCTAAGTGGTAGTTCACCAATAATGATCACTACACCAAGGTGTTTCCTCTACACCTTAACATCATCTCTTAACTTCTTTCTTACTAACTAAATCTCTTTTCAAACTTCTTAAAATTCCTTACTCAAAACCCTTACTAAACATCATTCCCTCCTTATTCATCAACATTGCCTAAACCTTAAACAAACTTCTCCAAGACTTTATTACATCCTAAAACACTCATTGAATTCCTAGAACTTCCAAGACAATACCAAAGTCCTTGTAGCACTTTAGAACACCTTAAAAACATGTTTTCTTCCTTAGTAAAACATTTATCCTTTCCTAACATATCCTAGTTCACCAAAGTTCATTTAAGCACTTACAACTCCTTATACATTATACAAATTTTGCCATGGGTTCTCTTAGCACATCATCATTCCAAACTCATGGTTTTTCCATTAAACATTCAAGAACACCTAAATCCATCAATAGTATTCTCACACACATAACTTCACCAAATTACACTACATCACAATATAGTGCATAAACTTAAATTGCTTGGCACTTAGGCCCTTAAATAACATGGCTCTTAGGCCCTTAAATAACATAAACTTTAAACACTGAATTCCCACATAATATTGCCTTTGACCTGCAATTACATACAACAACACATATTCCCTTTAATAATCTCCTAAGAACATTTACTAGGTCTTTCACCATTGGCTCTTTGGTATTTTATTAAGCAAATCAAGCTCATTTCCTAAGGCACTTAAACTACATTGAGATAGCTTGATTACCTCTTTTTCCTCACAAACTTCTTTCTTGTTTCCTTGTAAAACCGGTAGGGTGTTTGTTGTTTGTCAACTTCTATAAAATGAACAAAAATAGAATGAGTATTCAAGCATTATGCTTCATCTCATTATAAACCCTAGTTACACATATTGTTTTAAACATTAAGGTAATTGTTTTACCTTGGAATTGGAAGAGAACTTGAATAAGTATCAAGAGAGGACTCCTCCTAGCCCTGGAAGATTCAAATGAAGCTAAAACAAGCAAGGTGAAAACACCATTGTGAGGTGAATTTCGGACATCATAAAACATGGAGGAAACATGGATTTTCTTTGAGAGTTTCCTTACCTTGAAGCAAAGGAGAACAATAATATGTGAAAAGGTGAGCTCAAGCTCCTCCCATGGAGATTCCTCTTGGCACCGAAATGGAGCTCTTGGAATTTTGAAAGGATAGAATTGAAGAGCTTGATGAGACAAAGAGAATGGTGGTTTGTTTTTTATTTGGTTAAGTGAGCTAGGAAATATTGGCAATGGAAGATGGCATTTGGTGTTGTGCTGTAGCATCACCGTGAGAAAAGAAAGAAGAGAGGTAGAAGAGAGCTTAGAGGCGTGTGAAATGAAGGAGGAAGGGAGAAATGAAGATAAGTTCTACTTTTAGAAGATATTAAGTAGTAAAAGTAGAATAGGCTTTACTTTATGCTTTTCCCTTCTTAAATTGATTTGCAAATGGTGATGACTCACCTTACAAAAACGGCCCCCTTATGTTACTTAGGGGTAGTTTGGTCTTGTTGACCAATTTAATTACTTATAACAACATATGTTACAAACTAGCTTATTAAAGTTACTATTCACTAAAACAAGGCACATAGATGTGAAATTTTTGATTTCCCATTGATATAGACTTCCAAATGTGATACTATATAGTACACATGTTAATTAAAGAGTAATGATGGACATTAGCCATTCAAAACTCATTTACAAGACAATTTTTCAAAAACGTGCTTTAAGACTCCTTAAAGCACTTTTTGTGTTTTACTTGTTTTCAAGCTTGGTTTTCTTTGGTAATTGATTTAATATGCTCATTAACAATTTATAAGGTATAGGTATGACCATTAAGTCTTATACAAATTTATCCCAAGCTTAGAGCACATCTTTGCTCTTATTGACTTTAAGGTATTTCTTGTGTGTGTTTTATTTGTTAACTGACTACCAAGGTTTCTAAGGACTTAATTAGCCCTATTAAATCATAATTGAATATTATTAAGTCTTGGTAGGCTCTTTGGGTCCTAACCAAGTTCACTCATAGCTTAGAGCATGTTTTTGCTCAAACTGTATCTTAGTGCTTATTGCATTTACTATGGTTTAAATTGTTCACTGATGTTCTAAGGCACTTTTTAGCCTTTACATACCATAGTTTAATATTTAAACAATATATCAGGGTTTGGGGTATTTCAATCTACCCCCCTTAAAAGAACTTCGTCCTCGAAGTTTACACTTCCCACACATCTTGGATTAGAATACGGGGATTACTTATAGAATAAAACTTCCATAACCAAACACACTTTACATCACAACCTCGGACTTAATGGTCCGGGTAACACATTCACATCCATACCTAACATAACATATTCACATGATAACCTCGGACTCAATGGTCTGGGTATCTTAACAACATTTACACATACATAACAACCCTTAGACTCTCTGGTCTTGGGTAACATAACAACATTTAGACACATAGGTCTCGATAACCTAACAGCTTTAGACACATAGGTCTATGTAACACAACACATTTAGACTCATAGGTCTTGATAGCATACACTTTAGGAAATCAAAGTCAAAATTACAGTTATTACACATACCACACAACATGTCATAGCATGTATAGCAATCAAAAAATATCTTTGATATACACTGTGATCCCGCAGAACCCGGTCGCGATGGACACCTTCCGTCCCCGTGCCTTTGGGAGATCAAAACAATCACTTAAATTTAAAAATTTCCTTGTGAGGTTAAGTAAGAGAACTTTAATTTGTAAAGTATCTATCGACGTTTTATAAGTACCAATTGAAATCCTTTTGAAAACACACACAACTCCAAGTCCAACTTATGCTCTTGCTTCTTTTTTAGCGTGGTTATTTGTGACCACTTATAGGGAGCTTCAAGAATCATCCAACCCTAATGTGATCAGCATCAGTGTCGAACTATCCTTCCACCACAATTTGTGTTCGGCTTCCCTTGATCGCATGCAAATCAAGTTCCACTTCCCACTTCATTTTAAAGCATCAAATAAATCACTCATTTCCAATTTTCTATCTTTTAAATCATTCTAGTCATGATCATAACATCTCCAAGGGATAGAACGCCGTCTATCAGTTATTTTCATTTGCTTTAATGTGTTACCTAGGGAATCTTATTCTCACTAGGTTCTATGTCGGTTCCATTACCTTTGATGAGTCACTATATAATATATATACACATATATTTTATCAAAATACCACACACAGTTTCACATTTATACACTGTCGGGGTTTGTTCCCCGGGAGTTCTCTACTCCACACTTGTACTATCACACACAACTGTTAACAAATACACACACTTACCACAATGGTATTGCATCTTCTGTGCGCAATTACCCAATTAAACCATGACTGAATGCGTATGTTTACATAACACACACACCAATCATCAAAAAAAATTATTTTGTGCTATGCACAACATAAATCACGTACACTTGTACGGTAATACACTAAGTGGTTTTGCGCTCTACCCCCTTAAAAGGGATTACGCCCACGTAATCAATCACTAATCATTGGTTCAAAACGTTCTGCCGCCGTGAAGTACTTCAACTTTCACGCGGTCTATTACAATGGATTCTGATTAGAGGATCTTAACCATATTGGCGGTTTAGTTCCTAAACCAAGAATTCTCATTGGAGTTTGTTTAAACTCTTAGTTGGTTTTGGTTCTGGCCTGTTAGGCTTCTAGGCGTTAATAATTAGCCATTTACTCATATTCACTATGCACATTGTACACTTGACTCACTGGTTCACTAACGTCTGCTGCGCAACTCTGACAACTGTAGGGCTTAGTTTGCCCCCATTCATTATTCTCACTGTATTGTACACCTCCCATTATCATCTTTATCTTGGTAATATGGTTTCTCAACCGACGCGTGGTATCTCTTACCGTGAGCGAATTCGGTGAGTTATAAACTTTCTATCCACTTCCATAATAATTGACTGTATATTGTTACGTATTTCACAATGATTGACTTGTTTCCTTCCGACTTACTATCGGTCTGAGATTGAGCTACTACATAGTGTGTAGTGCTCTCTCAGCTATTTACAACATTTGGGGTATATTCCATACCGAATTGGCAGTTAGTGCTACTGTAGTCACTTATTATTAATCATGTCTCCACATTTGGTTTTGTACAAGTACTCTTTTATTGGTGCGGCCTTGCATTTCCTATGCATCGGCCATTATAACATTATTCCTCTACAATTAACATGTTTCCAATTCCTAGCTATCCCACTCGATCATCACTGCGCAGTGCAATACCAAAAACACTCAGTCATACAGAGTGCAGAGGCGTAAACTCTGACAGTAAATCCCTTATGCGATTCGCCATGGAATTTACACTGAGTTCCTCATCACACAGTACCTACCACTGGCTTATTGCCCAGTCTGTTTAACATCGCTTATCTTGCATCTCTACTAAGTTTAACTTATACTGGTCTTATCTGTTACATTACGTTTAACAATACTTATACAACGGTCGCTTGCTGCGCACCGTGCTCTTACTCCTTATAACATCAGCTTATATCGTATTTACTGTCACATTAACTTCCACACATATACTTACATTATTCACATTATGGTTCGCCATCCATTTGGACGACTACTGAATGCTCCTGGAGCGTTGCTCATCGAGTCACAAGCCGGCATTTCAGCTCGGTGCTTCACTTTATACACACATGCTACTAAACTAACTGCTCTCTTTCAATAATAATATCATCCATCCTTAACATATTTCTTGATCTTGGTTCACATAACTACCGCTCCAGCGGTTTCACAGTATCGAGAGGTATCCCCACTCTTAATGCAGTGGTTCATTTCTCCACTCTATTCACTTATATAACATAAACTTCTACAATCAATCTAATTTACGTAACACATTTTATTTTGGCTTATGAGCCCTACTTGCTGGAGCTGTGCTCATTATAGGCTGTCTACACACATGTACTTCTTTGTAAAACATTACATGGTTTGAATATATATTGAGCTCCACGACAAAGTCGTTGCATTCGTTTCCTGTCCTGGGATGTCCCTTAGGATTGTCAGTCCGTCTCCTGACAACTTATCTAAACTGGGTGTTAGTTTCAACCCTTGTGTTTCTGTCACGTGTATCTTGTTTCAATTATCGTTGATGCAAACACCCTTCAAGGATCGCTCCTGGGTGTTGCTAAGTTATGCCTTTACATCAGGTTCACACTTATTTGTATACTCAGTTAGCCAGCTTTTTGCGTTCTTAACTGGTTATTATCTTCTTCTGTGAAGATCAACATTTCCTGATAGTGTAGGTACTTATATGGGAGGTTCATCCCGTTCTTTGCACATTAATGTGTCCACCTTAGGCATCTGCTTAGCCATGGACAGGCTGGGTCATCGTCGAGCTAACTTTCCTTGAAATGAATTCCACTAATTCCTTGGTCTCGTTAACTTAACTAGGCTCCTTTACTTCAACATTCATGGTAATCCTTAGCTCTGTTTGACTTTACTGCTTGACCGTAGTATGGAGTCGACTACTTCCCGTGTTCGGACTCTACTTGATACATATGTGGGGTACCATACTGATACATTTGCTTACTTACCCAACTACCCATAAGTAGGTCTGTCAGGCCCACAAGCTCCTATCGGAGTGCGATATCGTCCCACATTACCGTTGGTACACTCGTAGTGTCCGTCACACGCCTAGGTGAAGTATTCTGTTGTCAACTCCTTATATGTCCCGTGACAATATGCGTCCCGTGCTCCCCGAACTTAATCGAAGGAAAGTTTATCCACTGTTGTACTTTTATCAATTGTCCTTGGTTTTACTGGTTTGGTTTAAAAGAAGGTTAGAAATAAAATATGGTTTGAAAAAAATCTGGTTTGGAAAAGAAAAGAGTTTGAATAAATCTGGGTTAAAAGAAAAATTCTCATGGGTTCACAACATCTTCTTACCTTAGCCCAAGTCTAGCTTCTTGCTGACTGGTGTACTTACGACTACAGAGGTTAGGCTAACAGGCCTTCCCCTGTTATGACGATCACATTTAACTTCATGGTACTTTACTAAGTACTTTGTGTAACACCCCTCTCCATAATCACGATATAATCCCTCACGTAGCAATAAATAAAACATCTCGCTGCGGAAAAATAAATAACAATTACCAAACTCACACGGGGGTCACCGGCCATTACTCGCCCATACGAGCAACGTAGCCAAACCACATCCAACTTCCAAAAATAAACAAACTGCTAACCGCAGTGATAACGAGAAACTCCTATACATCAAACTAAGTCCATACCATAAACATTGACAAGTGAGCGTCTACCCAATCCTGAAAAATACATAACCTTACCATAAGGCCATACACCATCTTCATTACCATACAACATCTCCAACTACCCTGTTCCTGCTCTTCAGCTCCGACAATGATCAACAACCTGAAATGGTGTGTAGTATCAGCGATAGACGCTGAGTATGCCGGGCTGGACCCTAATGGTCACTTGTCATTTTAACCATCTTATTATTAGATTGGTTTCGCTTTTCCTTTTTACAGTTATAATCAAAACTGAAGCATAAATGTATAATATACATAATCAACCATCCAAATTTTCATAAACATTAATCATCCATCCAACCAAACATTCTAGAATATTTCAAACATATTTGTACATCGAACGTATCGAGCAATAACAACAATATTTTGTACAAGTACAATCGCCGTAGTGTTCACCATCCACTGTCAATTTATTTTAGTTTGGCTTTCAAGCCCCGTCCATATGTACAATGTACATTCGCCGTAGCGTACAGTTCCCATAGTTAATTACCTTAGCCTTGTAGGCTCCATCCACCGTGTGTTAATTAATGTCAGTAGGGCGTCATGTTAGGACAACCCGATAACCTCACCATGGACAGTAGTCCCCCGTACACACTGCAGACGTTATAAAGTGAGTGGTTAAACTGGTGTAAAATTAAAAGAAAAAAATTAAAACTCAAATTAAACGTCGGGCTGCAAACAAATCCCGGTCGCAGTAGTATAGTGAAAATGTAAGCAACCGGATGTCGAACCGTGGGACTAATGTAATATAATAGTACATAAGCGTGTCACAAGAGGGGGGATTAATTGACTTGTAAAATAAATAAAAAGAAAAGATAAAATAAACTAAGTTAATAGATAAATAAAATGGAACTCTGGTCAGGTAATATAATCTGCATAATTAAGCTATCTCTACTGGTTTTAATAATTTGGCAAGGTTCCTGTAATTATCTTAAGGACTAAGTCATAGCCTCATAAGAACTCGTTCACCTGTAATGCAAGGGTCTAATCAAGGTTCAAGCAAAAGCCTGCGAACGGCAGAGGAGTATTGAGGAATACATTTGCAACTGAATACTAACTTATAAATCATAACAAGTTTCCTCCAGTTTACGTCTTAATTAACCTATCTATTTATCACCGGTCTGATTCAAAATAGATTTAGTAAAGCAGTTAATAAACTCATGACATTTATTAAAAAGGTGCGAGATAACCTTTAAGCGTAACAAAACTGTATATAAATAAACCAGTAGAAATATTGCATAATTAATATAAACACATAATAACGTTCCAGCGCGTACGTAAACTAGCCTAACATATTAAATAGATAGACAGAGACAAGAGTAATAGAAATCATCCGTAATCACTCCGGCTCACTCTGCTATTTTGTATACGTAGGGCTAGAGGTGGATTTGTGGACTAAAAAAATAAAATGGAGAAGACGAGGAGAAAGAGAAATGAGATGGCGTGAGGTGTGGTGATGTAACAACCCCATCCAACATTAACATACTTACAAACAAACTGCAGCGGAAGAACAACCTCATCACATTACTTAACTTGTTGGTGTTACACGCCGTAGCCACCCACGTGGCTAACAAGGCTAATAATACACAATGTACCGGTCTGATGGGCTAAATTCCCGAGCAACTATACATTAGTATCCCTTTCCATTAACAACAACAATAATATACACCTTATCAACTATACCGAGTATTTATAAACTGGTGCCGACACACAATATCGGTCTTACTACACCTACTGTATATATACTTAAATGAATACCCATGTACAACGATACCCGTCCTACTCGAACGGCTTCCAGCACTTCGTACCTGAAATAGGAAAAGAAGAGAAAGGGGTGGCCCCAAGGGGCTCAGCACCTTTGCTGGTATGGTAATCCGCAGCCCACATGCTATCGGCCACGCACAACTACTTGTCGTCTTAGCATGCGGCGTTGATTATATTTAAATCATACATGTAACAACGAACACACATCACTAACATTCGCCTCAACGGGCTCAACTAACGGATAAATATCCTACTTAATAAGTCACTCATGGTATCCATCATCCCTAGAGTGTTTCTCCTCCAATGGAGCTACTTCCTTAATAGACGACACATACCCTTGAATCGGGTTATCCTTAAAACGCCTCTTATCACAAACTAGGATTCATATCCATGATCCACACACTTCACATTTTACAACATATAACATACACTACATAACAACGCTTAACAACTTTGCACGTTCCATGTGCACAACATGACACCGCAATAGATATTGGCATCACCACAAAGATACATACATAACGGGAATGGTCCTCTCAGGAACCGACCCAAACATCACAAACACACTGGTGAGCCTAGAGATTGTTGCCAGTCTCATGATAAGCTCGTTACATAACTCGTTACCGTTTCGTTAAATGAACGGTTAACTTAACACAAGGTGCCCCGGATATAGTGATCCAAGCACACCGAAACAAACATAACAATAGTATGCCCCTGTGGCCCGACGTGAGTCAGTAATAGCCTTGGTTAAGCTAAAGGGAAGGTTGGGAACCAAATTGAAAACAACCATAACATACAGAGAGGATCGAACCTGTTATGACAACGACCCCCATACTCACACGCGTGGCGGAACAGACCGGACTCCTCATTCCCCCCGTTAGCACTTATTAGAAGTTCATCTTTGAACTTTATAAACAATCACAAAACTTTGAGTTAAGTCTTGTCAGACATACACAAGGAAAAGAGAGTCATACATTCACATACAAACACCACGCAAAACATTACAACCAACTCACGCATAGCCGTGGTTAGAACGTTCCTTAAGTCGGAAACGTTATTACCGGATACCGTTCTCTTACGTTTACCTAATAGTGGTTAACTAGCCCTTCAAGCGCATTAGAGGTTACCGGTATCGGCACGTAAACATACAATAACAATAATGACTGTAAACTCGTTTCATGATTTATATCATAACGTGGCAAACATACAGAAAAACACATTGGCATACAAGCCGGTGTAATCCGGTAGGACACAGGTGCAAGAAAACCATACCTGTCACCGGAGTCCACTTATCCTGTTCCATTTATGTTCCTCGAGCAATTCTCGAACAACTGTTAACATCACACGTGTTTTTAAACATCGGGGTTTGCTTGATCATTTAATGTCAATGCTTAATTTTTCCCCGTTAACTTAGTTACATAACTTAACATTTTTAGCTTGTTTTACTCTCACATTTTAATACAACTTCAACCCTCTTAGGTGTCATTAAAACTCCCCTAACATGTCCTTAACATCCTTATAACATCATTACCTACCAATCCCCATCATCACATATCATTTCATGAACTTAAACCTTGTTTTTGGTCCGACCGACCCACCGACCGACCCACAGCTGGGTCGGTCCATTACAGAACCTTTTACTTCCTTATTAAATGCCCGTCCGACCCACGTCCGACCCACCATTCTGGGTCGGTCCATGTGCGAACATTTTCCTACCTTTGAAACTTGACCGACCGACCCATGTCCGACCCACCCTTTTGGGTCGGACCATCACCGAACATTTTCCCAACATTTACAGAGGCTCGACCGACCCAAAACGGGTCGGCCCCTGGGTCGGTCGCCTCCTAAACTTACCCAAATTGTCAATCTTCACCAAACTTCTCCTAAGGCCTCTTAATGTGTTCTAACATCATTTGGCCTTCAAACACACCCTTAAGATATTCTTAAACACTCACAAAACTATTTTCCTACTTCCTTAAACCTTACTTATATCTCCACAAAATTCCTAACACTTACAATGTTTTCTCCTTATGATTCCTAGGTGGCATTTCACCTATATAACTACTATCCCAAAACACTTTCTCCTCATCTTAACATCATCTCTTAAGCATCATTTCTTACTAACTAAATCTCCTTTTTACATCTTACAAACATCACTTATTCCTTGAAATCAACATTACCTAAACCTTAAACAACTTCTCCAAGACTTTAATACATTCACGAAAACACACATTGAATTCCTAGAACTTCCAAGACAACACCTAAATCCTTGCATCACTCTAATCACCTTAACCATGTTTTCTTCTCAAGTAAACATTCATTCACCTTTACACTTCCTAGTTCACCAAAACTCACTTACCACTTAGAACTTCTTACACATTTCCCAAATTTGGCCATAGCTTCTCTTGTATATACTCACATCCAAACACTTAGGTTTTTACCTTATTTCATTCAAAAACACCTAAAATCCATCAAACACATTTTATACACAAACTTCACACATTAAGCACTACATCACAATATAGTGCACAACTCAAATTGCTTGGCACTTAGGCCTTAAATAACATGGCTCTTAGGCCCTTAAATTGCATAACCTTAAACACTGAATTTCCCACATAAATAATGCCTTTGACCTGCAAATACATACACCAAACATATGTTCTTTTACTAGTCTCCTTGAGAACATTTTCTAGGTCACTCACCATTGGCTCCTTAGGTATTTATCAAGCAAATGAAGCTCATTTCCTAAGCATTTAAACTACATTGAGATAGTTTGTTTACCTCTTTTTCCTCACAAACTTCTTTCTTGTTTCCTTGTAAAACCGGTGGGGTATTTGGTTGTTTGTCAACTTCTAAACATTATACAAACAATAGAATGAGTATCAAGCATTATGCTTCATCTCATTGTAAACCCTAGTTACACATATTGTTTTAACACATTAAGGTAATTGTTTTACCTTGGAATTGGAAGAGAACTTGAATAAGTATCAAGAGAGGACTCCTCCTAGCCCTTGGAAGATTCAAATGAAGCTAAAACAAGCAAGATAAATACACCATTGTGAGGTGAATTTCGGACAACATGAAAACATGGAGGAAACATGGATTTTCTTTGAGTTCCCTACCTTGAAGCAAAGGAGAACAAGAAATGTAAAAAGGTGAGCTCAAGCTCCTCCCATGGTGGTTTCTCTTGGCACCGAAATGGAGGTTTTGAAGTTTTGAAAGGAACAAGATTGTAGAGCTTGGCTTAACTAAGAGAATGGTGGTGTTTGTTTTTGATTTGGTTAAGTGAGCTAGAGTTTTACATGTGGTCAAAGATGGACTTCCATGGTGTATTATGTATCAACCGAGAGAGAAATAAGAAGAAGAGAGGAAGAAGAGAGTGTGGAAACCGTGGAATAAGGAGGAAATGAGAGAATGGGAGAACACTGCTTTGGAGATATTTAAGTAAAAGCAAATAGTACTTTGCTTTGTCATTACTTAACTTACTTATTTGATTTTTTTTACATTGTTGGTGACTCACACATGAAAAACGGGCCCCCATGCCAAAGGTTCAGCCCGTCCTGAATACTTATACCATTATCTCCTTACCTGCTAGACCGTCCACGCTTGCCATGTGAACATATACCCTACTTCATAGTCCCCACTTTTCACCCTTACTTACCTAATTCCCTTCTATTCAACATTTATGTTCCCCCCATTACAGTGAACAAAGACGTCCTACCAATTCTTAACATTTTATGATTACCCATCTCCCTCTCCTCATTCTACCAATATGTTCCAGGGTTTTACCATGTTTCACACACTTTACCTCGATTCCAATTCATGTAATTTTTAACAGCTAGCCAAAACATTCTAAGTTTCTCTTTACGATTTATAACGCACCATCCTATCATAAACTAGGACTCTTTACTTCTCACTCCTTCCTGCTCTCTAACGACTCCACACTCAATCCTTAAGAACATATTACAATGTCAACATAACCCGTAATACCTCTCCGGTGCACACCCTTCCCACCCACTAAATCCACCCACTTCTGAAATTACTACCCCCACCCCAAATCCAATCCATTGATGCCATTAATTCCCACTTCCCTCTTTTACTACATCCTATTATAGCTTTCCACACACCAATACGCCTATTAAACACTTTACAGTCCTCCACGCTTTCACCAATTTAATCAAACCGTTATTCATCCCTCCCATGGCATTGACACCGTCCTACTACTTCCCCCCCGACTCCCACCCTTTCCCACAATCCTTTCCCATGCACTTGACAACACCGGCTTCTTTAAAACAGTCTTTACCCTAATTACATTAACAGTCCTCCACTTTTCCACCTGCTCTTGTTGTTACTTTACAAATCGTGGTTTTGGCACCAACAGCGATGGAGCCCACAGCAGCCTTAGGACCCTAGTAACAGTGGGAATAGGGAAGAGGCCTGAAAAGTATCAAGAAACTCCGGAAGTCCAGCAACAGGAAATACAACATTGTGAGGGAACGAGGAACAGGAAAAGGGAAACGACTCCCCTTACGAAGCCGACAAAAACCGTGGATTGATGGCTCAAGTGTGTGGGCTCTCGGGACAAGAAAGGAGGAGAAAAGCGATACAAAAACATAACTAAAAGTGAACACTTGTTGGGACCGAGACCTACTCAACTCACACTCACCCGGAAAACCCTCGCGGGAGAATAAGAAGAAGAGGTAGCAGACGTCATTAATGTTTTTGTCATATCCGAGTTCAGCTCTTTGGAACCAGCTCCAAAAGTCTTATTGCTTGTCCTGTGATGTCCACTACACGTTCTTCCACCTGAAAAACTTTCCCCCCATATGCCTCTGAGGTACATGGTCTTTGTTCAATTTAATCCCTCTAACTTTTGTTACAACTAGTTATACATTATCTATTCCAACATAGTGTGTTTTTTGATTCCCACTAATATGGCCACCCAAATGTGATACTATATAGTACACATGTTAATTAAAGAGTAAGATGGACATTAGCCATTCAAAACTCATTACAAGACAATTTTTCAAAAAACGTGCTTTAAGACTCCTTAAAGCACATTTTGTGTTTTAACTTTGTTTCAAGCTTGGTTTTTTTCTTAGTAATTGATTTAATGTGTTCATTAACATATAAATAAGGTATAGGTATGACCATTAGGTCTTATACACATTCATCCCAAGCTTAGAGCACATTTTTGCTCAATTGACTTAAGGTATTGTCTTATGTTTATTTGGTTTAACTGTCCACCAAAGTTTCTTAAGGACTTATCTAGCTTATTAAATCATAATTAAATGTATCAAATCTTGGTAGGCTCTTTGGTCCTAACCAAGTTCACTCATAGTTAGAGCATGTTTTGCTCAAACTGTGTCTTAATGCTTTATTGCATTATTATGGTTTAAATGTTCACTGATGTACTAAGGCACTTTTTTAGCCTTTACATACCATAATTTGATATTTAAACCACATATCTAGGTTGGGGTATTTCAATCTACCCCCCTTAAAAGAACTTGTCCTCGAAGTTCACACTTTCACATATCATTAGATTAGAACACAGTAATCACTTGGAAACAAACTTCCTTAACCAAACACACTTTACATCAAAACCTCGGACTGATGGTCCGGGCAACACATTCACATCCACACATAACATAACATATCCAAATGATAACCTCGGACTCTATGGTCCGGGTATCTTAACAACACTTACACATACATAACAATCCTTGACTCACTGGTCTTGGGTAACCTAACAACATTTGGACACATAGGTCTGGTAACATAACAGTCTTTAGACACATAGGTCTATGTAACACCACACATTAGACTCATAGGTCTTGATAGTATACACTTTAGGAAATCCAAGTCAAAAACAACATTCATTACACATACCACACAACATGTCAGAGCATGTATAGCAATCAAAATATCTTTTACATACATACTGTGATCCCGCAGAACCGGTCGCGATGGACACCTTCCGTCCCCGTGCCTTTGGGAGTTTAAAAACAATCACTTAAATTAAAATTTCTTTGTGAGGTTAAGTAAGAGAACTTTAGTTACGTAAAGTATCCATCAACGTTTTATAAATACCAATTAAAATCCTTTGAAAACACACACAACTCAAGTCCAACTTAAGCTCTTTGCTTCTTTATTAGCGTGGTTATTCGTGACCACTTATAGGGAGTTTCAAGAGTTATCCAACCCTGATGTGATCAGCATCAGTGTTGAACTATCCTTCCACCCCATTGTGTTCGGCTTCCCTTGATCGCATGCAAATCAAGTTCCACCTCCCACTTCATTTTCAAGCATCAAGTAAATCACTCATTTCCAATTTTCTATCTTTGAATCATTCTAGTCATGATCACAACATCTCCAAAGGATAGAACTCCTTCTATCAGTTACCTCCATTCACTTTTAATCCTGTTGCCTAGGGAATCTTATTCTCACTAGGTTCTATGTCGGTATCATGCCCTTTCATGCATCACTATAAAAATATATATAATATACACATATATTTTATCAAAATACAACACCTGTTTTACATTTATACACTGTCGGGGCTTTGTTCCCCGGGAGTTTATCTACTCCCCACACTTGTACAATCACACACAACTGTTAACAAACACACACACTTATCACAATGGTATTCGCATCTTCTGTGCGCAATTACCACAATAAACCATGAATGAATGTGTATGTTTACAAAACACACACCAATCATCAAAACAAACAATAATTTTGTGCTATGCACAATATGAATCACATACACTACGTACACTTGTACGGTAATATACACTAAGTGGTTTGCGCTCTACCCCCTTAAAAGGGATTACGCCCACGTAATCAATCACTAAACATTAGCTTAAATGTTCTGCCGTCGTGAAGTGTTTTAACTTCCACGCGGTCTATTACACAATGGATTCTGATTAGAGGATCTTAACCATATTGGCGGTTTAGTTCCTAAACCAAGAATTCTCATTGGAGTTATAACTCATAACCGGTTTCGGTCCTGGCCTGTGAGGCTTTTAGGCGTTAATAATTAGCCATCACTCATGTTCACCATGTACATTCAACATTTGAATCACTGGCTCACTAGTTTCTGCTGCGAAACTCTGATAACTGTAGAGCTTAATTGCTCCCTTTGTTATTCTTACTGTATTGTACATCCCCAATTGTCACCTTCATCTTGGTAACAATGGTTTCTCAACCGACGCACGGTATCTTTTACCGTTAGCGAATTCGGTGAGTTATAAACTTTCTATCCACTTCCATAACCATTTACTGTGTATACAGCTATGTATTTCACAATGATTGACTTGTTCCCTTCCGACTTACTGTCGGTTGAGATTGAGCTACTACCTAGTGTGTAGTGCTCTCTCAGCTATTTCCAACATTTGGGGTATATTCCATACCGATATTTGGTAGTTAGTGCTACTGTAGTCACTTACTGTTAATCATGTCTTCACATTCGGTTTTGTACAAGTACTCTTTTATTGGTGCGGCCTTGCATTTCCTATGCATCGGCCATTACAACATTATTTGTCCACAATCAACATGTTTCCAATTCCTAGCTATCCCACTCGATCATTACTGCGCAAGTGCAATACCAAAACACTCAGTCATACAGAGTGCAGAGGCGTAAACTCTCGACAGTAAATCCCTTATGCGATTCGCCATGGAATTCACACTGTCCTTCACTGAGACTCTTATCTCGTAACTGGTTGACCTTACCATATTATCATTCGACAACACTTCTTATACAACGGTCGCTTACTGCGCACCGTGCTCTCACTTATTGTATAACAAACTCACATAGTATTTACTGTCACATTAACTTCCACACATAAATTTACATTATTCATATTATGGTTCATCCCTCATTTGGATGACCACTAAATGCTCCTTGAGCATCGATCATTCGAGTCACAAGCCGGCATTATTCAGCTCGGTGTTTCACTTTATACACACACTACTAAGCTAATTCTCTTTCAATAACAACATGGTCAATCCTTAACATATTTCTTGAACTTGATTCACATAACTACCGCTCCTGCGGTGTCACATATCGAGAGGTATCCCCACTCTTAATGCAGTGGTTCGTTTACCACTCTATTACTTACACAACATAAACTTCCACCATCAATCGAATTATAGATATATCCTGCTTTTGGATTATAAGCCTTATTTGCCTTGAGCTGGCTCATTGTAGGCTGTCCACACAATGTACTTCTCTGTACAATATTACAAGGTCGTGCATCACGTTTCCTTTCATGGGATGCCCCTTAGGTTTGTCAGTCCGTCTCCTGACAACTTATGTCTAAACTGTGTGTTAGTTTCAACCCTTGTGCTTCTGTCATGCATTTCATTCAACAATTGTTGATGTGAACACCCTTCAAGGATTGCTCCTGGGTGTTGTTAAGTTATGCCTTTACATTTGGCTCACACTTATTGGTACATTCCGTTAGCTACGCCTTTCGCGTTCTTGACTGGTTGTTATCTTCTTCTGTGAAGATCAACATTTCCTGGTAGTGTAGGTACTCATTCTGGGAATTTTCATCCCGTTCATTGCACATTAATGTGTCCACATTAGGCATTGCTTGCCATGTACAGGCTGGGTCACCATTCCAGCTATAATGTTTATCCCTAAGGATCCTTAAGACATATGTGGTGTCTTTACATAACAGTCAGTGCTCTTCGCACCTCCTGACTCTTAAACATTTCCTTGAAAGGAATTCACTGACTCTTTTAGTCTAGTTACTTAACTGAGTTCCTTACTTCAACTATTCCTTGTAATCCTTAGCTCTTGTTGGTTTATACTGCTGACCGTAGACGGAGTCGACTACTTCCCGTGTTTCGGACTCTACTCGTATACATATATGGGGTATCATACTGATACATTGCTACTTACCCAACTAACCTATAAGTAGGTCTGTCAGGCCCACATGCTCCTATCGGAGTGCGGTCGTCCCACAACACAGTTGGTACACTGTAGTGTCCGTCACACGCCTAGGTGAAGTATTCTGTTGTCAACTCCCTTATATTGTCCCGTGACAATATTCATTCCCTGCTTCCCGAACTTAATCGAGGGAAAGTTTATCCATTGTTGTATCCTTGTCAACTGTCCTTGGTTTTACTGGTTTGGTTTAAAAGAAGGTTGGAAAGAAGTGTTGGTTTGAAAGAAAATCTGGTTTGAAAAGAAAAGGGTTTGAAAAATCTGGGTTGAAAGAAAATTTTCATGGTTTCACAACATCTTCTTACCTTATCCAAGTCTAGCTTCTTGCTGACTGGTGTACTTACAATCACAGAGGTTAGGCTATAAGCCCTTCCACTGTTATGACAATCACATTTAACTATTGTACTTTTCCAAGTACTTCGTAGTGGTTATAAATTCCCGAACAGTCCTGTTATAGCAGCACTTGCTACGGCAAGTGCGCCATGCTAACTGGCTATCAGTTTAACACATACGGTTGTGGTATTGTTTTTACCCGCACTGTCATCAGTGGCCTTGTTGGCCCTCACTGATCTTACTGTCTTGATAATAACTGTCTAGGTGACTTCTCACTGTATTCACATGACGATCATCAACTAGGGTGTTTCCCATTCTGGGAGACCCCTTTTACTTAGTATTGTATCCTCTTGTAGCCCGTTCCACGCACTTGTCGTGGTTACTGAGACTTGTCTCTTGTTTGGGCACTACGTTGTAGTTCCTTGTCGGTTGGTATACCGTGGTGTATCATTAACAACTGTGGTCCCGTAGACACTTGTCTCGGGTGTTATTAATCCACTTCTTGCCTGTTGCACGGTAGGTGCGTTGCAAGCTGGTTATTTTCGACTGCTAGCATGTCGACCCAGGTTGCCGGAAATTCTATTCTCCAACACACAAGATCCTTCATTCATTGCTATGAAATGCGGTTAACATTATTCAGATGGAGACCGTCTCCGGGATTCCCAGTTTTCGGGATCTACCGTATGACAGGTTCTCCGTACCCTAAAGGTATTTAATAACAGCCAGATCGGGTATTCCCGAGTAAGAGTGAGGACTTCCATCTCTCTGGCATTGTTTCCCAAGTTATATACAGGGATTGTGGAGGGTGGGAAGGATATTGTAGGTTCCCAGTAGTCACTGGTAGTTCCTAACTAGCGTATCTCTCACGCTATCACTCAACCTTTAACCCAAAGTACTTAAATCCTAACTCGGTACTTCCTAAGCTCGGTAATTCAGTCATCAGAGCGATACTTCGCTCTGATACCACTTTTTGTAACACCCCATCCAACATTAACATACTTACAACAAACTGCAGCGGAAGAACAACCTCATCACATTACTTAACTTGTTGGTGTTACACGCCGTTAGCCACCCACGTGGCTAACAAGGCTAATACATACACAATGTACCGGTCTGATGGGCTAAATTCCCGAGCAACTATACATTAGTATCCCTTTCCATTAAAACAACAACAATATACACCTTACAACTATACCGAGTATTTATAAACTGGTGCCGACAACAATATCGGTCTTACTACACCTACTGTATATATACACTTAAATGAATACCCATGTACAACGACTACCCGTCCTACTCTCGAACGGCTTCCAGCACTTCGTACCTGAAATAGGAAAAGAAGAGAAAGGGGTGGCCCCAAGGGGCTCAGCACCTTTGCTGGTATGGTAATCCCGCAGCCCACATGCTATCGGGCCACGCACAACTACTTGTCGTCTTAGCATGCGGTTGATTATATTTAAATCATACATGTAACAACGAACACACATCACATAACATTCGCCTCAACGGGCTCAACTAACGGATAATATATCCTTACTTAATAAGTCACTCATGGTATCCATCATCCCTAGAGTGTTTCTCCTCCAATGGAGCTACTTCCTTAATAGACGACACATACCCTGAATCGGGTTATCCTTAAACGCCTCTTATCACAAACTGGGATTCATATCCATGATCCACACACTCACATTTTACAACATATAACATACACTACTAACACGCACTTAACAACACTTTGCACGTTCCATGTGCACAACATGACACCGCAATAGATATTGCATCACCACAAAGATACATAACATAACGGGAATGGTCCTCTCAGGAACCGACCCAAACATCACAAACACACTGGTGAGCCTAGAGATTGTTGCCAGTCTCATGATAAGCTCGTTACATAACTCGTTACCGTTTCGTTAAATGAACGGTTAACTTAACACAAGGTGCCCCGGATATAGTGATCCAAGCACACCGAAACAAAATAACAATAGTATGCCCCTGTGGCCCGACGTGAGTCAGTAATAGCCTTGGTTAAGCTAAAGGGAGGTTGGGAACCAATTGGAAAACAACCATAACATACAGAGAGGATCGAACCTGTATGACAACGACCCCCATACTCACACGCGTGGCCGGAACAGACCGGACTCCTCATTCCCCCCGTTAGCACTTATTAGAAGTTCATCTTTGAACTTTATTAAACAATCACAAACTTTGAGTTAAGTCTTGTCAGACATACACAAGGGGAAAGAGAGTCATACATTCACATACAAACACCACGCACACAAACATTACATATCCAACTCACGCATAGCCGTGGTTAGAACGTTCCTTAAGTCGGAAACGTTATACCGGATACCGTTCTCTTACGTTTACCTAATAGTGGTTAACTAGCCCTTCAAGCGCATTAGAGGTTACCGGTATCGGCACGTAAACATACAATAACAATAATGACTGTAAACTCGTTTCATGATTTATATCATAACGTGGCAAACATACAGAAAAACACATTGGCATACAAGCCGGTGTAATCCGGTAGGACACAGGTTGCAAGAAAACCATACCTGTCACCGGAGTCCACTTATCCTGTCCATTTATGTTCCTCGAGCAATTCTCGAACAACTGTTAACATCACACGTGTTTTATTAACATCGGGGTTTGCTTGATCATTTAATGTCAATGCTTAATTTTTCCCCGTTAACTTAGTACATAACTTAACATTTTTAGCTTGTTTTACTCTCACATTTTAATACAACTTCTAACCCTCTTAGGTGTCATTAAAACTCCCCTAACATGTCCAACATCCTTATAACATCATTACCTACCAATCCCCATCATCATATCATTCATGACCTCTTAAACCTTGTTTTGGTCCGACCGACCACCCCGACCGACCCACAGCTGGGTCGGTCCATTACAGAACCCTTTTACTTCCTTATTAACATGCCCGTCCGACCCACGTCCGACCACCATTCTGGGTCGGTCCATGTGCGAACATTTTCCTACTTTGAAACTTGACCGACCGACCCATGTCCGACCCACCCTTTTGGGTCGGACCATCACCGGAACATTTTCCCACATTTTACAGAGGCTCGACCGACCCAAAAACTGGGTCGGCCCCTGGGTCGGTCGCCTCCTAAACTTACCCAAATTGTCAATTCTTCACCAAACTTCTCCTAAGGCCTCTTAATGTGTTCTAACACCATTTGGCCCTTCAAACACACCCTTAAGATATTCTTAAACACTCACAAAACTATTTTTCCTACTTCCTTAAACCTTTACTTATATCTCCACAAAATTCCTAACACTTACAATGTTTTCTCCTTATGATTCCTAGGTGGCATTTCACCTATTATAACTACTATCCCAAAAACACTTTCCTCCTCATCTTAACATCATCTCTTAAGCATCATTTTCTTACTAACTAAATCCTCCTTTTTACATCTTACCAAACATCAATTATTCCTTGAATATCAACATTACCTAAACCTTAAACAACTTCTCCAAGACTTTAATACATTCACGAAACACACATTGAATCCCTAGAACTCAAAGACAACACCTAATCCTTGCATCACTCTAAATCACCTTAACACTGTTTTTTTCTCAAGTAAACATTCATTCACCTTTAACACTTCCTAGTTCACCAAACCTCACTTACCACACTTAGAACTTCTTACACATTTCCCAAATTGGCCATAGCTTCTCTTGTATATACTCACATCCAAACACTTAGGTTTTTACCTTATTTCATTCAAAACACTAAAATCCATCAAACACATTTTTATACACAAACTTCACACCATTAAGCACTACATCACAATATAGTGCACAACTCAAATTGCTTGGCACTTAGGCCCTTAAATAACATGGCTCTTAGGCCCTTAAATTGCATAACCTTAAACACTGAATTTCCCACATAAATAATGCCTTTGACCTGCAAATACATACACCAAAACATATGTTCTTTTACTAGTCCTCCTTGAGAACATTTACTAGGTCACTCACCATTGGCTCCTTAGGTATTTTATCAAGCAAATGAAGCTCATTTTCCTAAGGCATTTAAACTACATTGAGATAGTTTGTTTACCTCTTTTTCCTCACAAATTCTTTCTTGTTTCCTTGTAAAACCGGTGGGGTATTTGGTTGTTTGTCAACTTCTAAACATTATACAAACAATAGAATGAGTATTCAAGCATATGCTCCATCTCATTGTAAACCCTAGTTACACATATTGTTTTAACACATTAAGGTAATTGTTTTACCTTGGAATTGGAAGAGAACTTGAATAAGTATCAGAGAGGACTCCTCCTAGCCCTTGAAGATTCAAATGAAGCTAAAACAAGCAAGATAAATACACCATTGTGAGGTGAATTTTCGGAAACATGAAAACATGGAGGAAACATGGATTTTCTTTGAGTTCCCTTACCTTGAAGCAAAGGAGAACAAGAATATGTAAAAAGGTGAGCTCAAGCTCCTCCCATGGTGGTTTCTCTTGGCACCGAAATGGAGGTTTTGAAGTTTTGAAAGGACAAGATTGTAGAGCTTGGCTTAACTAGAGAATGGTGGTGTTTGTTTTTGATTTTGGTTAAGTGAGCTAGGTTTTACATGTGGTCAAAGATGGACTTCCATGGTTGTATTATGTATCACCGAGAGAGAATAAGAAGAGAAGAGAGAAGAAGAGAGTGTGGAACCGTGTGAATAAGGGAGGAAATGAGAGAATGAGGATACACTTGCTTTTGGAGATATTTAAGCTAAAAGCAAATAGTACTTTGCTTTGTCATTCTTAACTTACTTATTTGATTTCTTTTACATGTTGGTGACTCACACCATGAAAAACCGGCCCCCATATGCCTAGGAGGGTATAATGGTCTTTGTTGACCAATTTAATTACTTATAACATTATATGTTACAAACTAGCTTATAAAAGTTACTATTCACAAACTAAGGCACATAGAAGTGAAATTTTTTGATTCCCACTAATATGGCCACCCAAATGTGATACTATATAGTACACATGTTAATTAAGAGTAATGATGGACATTTAGCCATTCAAAACTCATTACAAGACAATTTTTCAAAAACGTGCTTTAAGACTCCTTAAAGCACATTTTTGTGTTTTAACTTGTTTTCAAGCTGGTTTTCTTTAGTAATTGATTTAATGTGTTCATTAACATAAAATAAGGTATAGGTATGACCATTAGGTCTTATACATTCATCCCAAGCTTAGAGCACATTTTTGCTCATATTGACTTTAAGGTATTTTCTTATGTTTTATTTGGTTTTAACTGTCCACCAAAGTTTCTTAAGGACTTATCTAGCCTTATTAAATCATAATTAAATGTTATCAAATCTTGGTAGGCTCTTTGGGTCCTAACCAAGTTCACTCATAGCTTAGAGCATGTTTTTGCTCAAACTGTGTCTTAATGCTTTATTGCATTTATTATGGTTTTTAAATTGTTCACTGATGTTACTAAGGCACTTTTTAGCCTTTACATACCATAATTTGATATTTAAACCACATATCTAGGTTTGGGGTATTTATGCGGTGAAGTGGTCGTGGATGTATGGGTGGTGGATGTATATTTTGAGCAGAAGGCTCGTTGGTTTATATAGGGAAAGGAAGAGGAGTAAATGAGGGATAATAGACGCGTGAGGATTTGATTGAGGCGGTGGAAGAAGATAAGGGAGGTGCCAGTTGATTGCTCGTTGATTGCTCCTCATTAATTGAGGGGACAAAGCTTGAACACAGGCGTGAATTAAGGTAGGCGTCTGCAAGTTGGAGACAGTGGACGAGTTGCAGAAGTCGGCGAAGGTAAGTTGCAGACGGCGCGCGAAGAGAAAACTGTTGCGTCTCAGATCTGAATTTTACGCGTCCGCGTGGTGTCCTCCTGCTGTCCGCTGTGGTAGAGGCGGTTGCATATCCCTTGTCCGCCTGCGGTACCGCCTCAAAACAAGGCGGTTGCCTCTTGTTTCCGCCTCACTCACGTATCTGTCTCACGTCCGCCTCTGTTTTGGGCGGTTAGCTAGGCGGTTTGCAATGCTGACCGTGACCTATTTCCTTCTACGAACTTCGCCGGCTCTAGATCTTCGTTTGTTGGACTCCGTTTTCTGAGCCGTTTGCGTCTATGCGTTCGTCTATTCGTCTACTTTACACCAGCTTGGTTTTCCTCATGTTAAACCAATAAATTTGTGAGATAAACAATAAACATAAAACTAGAGGAAAACTAACCGAAGTGGAGAAATGAGCAGAGAAAAGTGCTAATATTATATATGAAATACACCTATAAATCATGCTCATTTGGACACTTATTCACAACCCCCACACTTATCTTTTTGCTTGTCCTCAGCAAAATCACATACCCAAGTAAGTAGGGAATGCTCAATACTAACAAATATTATTATGAAGGGTAGGATAAACATGATCTTTTAAACTTATTGAGGAGTGTGAAAAATTAACTGCTGGTGGCATAGGTGTGCTCAGGGTAAAAATAAATATAGAGTTTCGGGGTATGATCTAAGGTACTTCAATGTTTCTTTTGTTTAGGTGACTCTGAGAACTTTTACCATGGCCAACTTCTCAAGAATGGGCATTTGAGGAGAAAACAAAAGGAAAAATAGATTCATGCATTTGTTTCACTTTTGCATAAGAGATGAGAAAAATATAGGCATCATGCCTTTGTATTTAAGAACACTCAACTCTCTTTGTTGTTACCAATGGTGTCTCGCAAGTCCCTTATTTTTTTTCCTTCTTTTTTTTTCAACAGAGAAGCACCCCTTAGCAATCCCTAAGAGAGAAGACAGAAAGAAACCCTGAGCAATAAAATCCAACCATTTGCAAATTATTTGGTCACACCGCATATAAAATGTTCCTCAAAAGTAATCAAAATTTAAAATTTTGTACCATTTATCCTACAATTCATAACAATATTTATTCTTAAAGAGAACAACCCACATATAAAGGGTCCATAATATTTGAATTGGACAAACGCATGATAAGGAGAGAGATTAAACATTTAAGCACAAAATGTCACTGAAAAGGGCACACTCCCCCACACTTAAATTGAACAATGTCCTCATTGTTCACCAGAAAAACAAGGGAAGGTCTCAGAAGACCTTTTCGGTAAGTAGATAAAATAGAGATAACACAAAGATCACAAATAAACATTTAAGCACATAAACTCCTCTGCAGTTTTTATTTAAAATAAAAGCATAATTAAAGAACTGGTACTCCCCTGATATTATTTTTGCTTGCGTTTATAGGAGTTCCCCCCACACTTGAGCTTCAGCCTCAAGTAGCGTAGCTTGGTTGCGGTGTCTACATGGAGATGCACCTGCATAAGACACTAGAAGCAACCATACTAAAAACGGGGTTAAAAGTTAGCAAAAATAAAATTTTAAGAGAACCTGAAAATTAAAAGAGCATAAAAGCAAAATAAAATAAAAGTACACCCGGGTTGCCTCCCGGGAAGCTGCCCTTATTAACGTCTTTGGCTAGACGCCTGCTTCGTTATCCTGGATCAAAACAAAACGTTACCTCGGCAATAAAATAAGAAAATTAATACTCCACAAAATCTGGTGTTTGAGGAGGGTAATGCGGGAACGTAGTTCTAACAGAAGACCCGGCGGTGATGATTTTTTTTTCCTCAAATTGGAGGATGTAAACATCATCCTTTTGTAGGTGAGGCTTGTAGAAAGAACGCTGATCAATATCATCTTCAGAGAAAGTTAATTCTTTAAAGGTGATATTGGCGTTTTGTTTGGATATTTTGGAGGGAGATGATGGCAATTCCTTTTCTTCATGTTCGAGGATGAAGGTATCCTCATCTTCTGGATAAGCACAGAGAAGGATGGAAACTGGCGGTAGGCGATTGTAGAGGGAAGAGAATAACTTACATCCGTAGTGGGGTGTTCTACCTCATGAATTATTTCGCTCTTTGGTTGCTGTTCTGGTTGAGCGAGTCTCTCCAGGTAATCTGGTTGATCTTCTAACCAGAGTTGCTCTTGTAATATGAGACAATCCTCATAATTATGAGCTTCCCCACATACGGAGCAGTATAAATACTATGAATAGCAAAACTCTTGCTCGTACACCTGTTCCATTTCCATTTTTTTATGTTTTTGTAAATAAAACAAAACTACAGAAAAAGATTAGAAAATAAAATGATTAAACAAACACAATAATAACAAGCAAAATATAAAATGAAACCAGTGATTTGGGGAAGAACATGCGTGAAGGAACGTAGAGTTTTTTTTTCTGTATGTGGGACGTCCGCGTGGTGACCGCGCGGATTTGAGGCGGACGCGGCTATTCGAGGCCGCCTGGGCGTCCGCATGGAAATGAGGCGGACGAGCCTCTGTTAGCGCTTTTTTTTTTCTTCTTCACGTACTCACCGAAACAACCGTACTTACCGAAACAAGATTAGAAAATTAACATACATTAGTATAAACAAAATATATATAAACAAAATATAAAAGATAATTAATAAAAATAACAACAAAATATAATAGACAAAAATATAAAAGACTATATAAAACAACAAAAATAATATAAACAAATATTCTAATATAACAAGTGAATAATCCGCGGGCTTAGGGACTAGAATAACAAGTCCCCGGCAACGGCGCCATTTTGCAGACGTTATAAAGTGAGTGGTTAAACTGGTGTAAAATTAAAAGAAAAGAAATTAAAACTCAAATTAAACGTCGGGCTGCAAAAATCCCGGTCGCAGTAGTATAGTGAAAATGTAAGCAACCGGATGTCGAACCGTGGGACTAATGTACATATAATAGTACCTAAGCGTGTCACAAGAGGGGGGATTAATTGACTTGTAAAATAAATAAAAAGAAAAGATAAAATAAACTAAGTTAATAGATAAATAAAATGGAACTCTGGGTCAGGTTAATATAATGCATAATTAAGCTATCTCTACTGGTTTTAATAATTTGGCAAGGTTCCTGTAATTATCTTAAGGACTAAGTCATAGCCTCATAAGAACTCGTTCACCTGTAATGCAAGGTTCTAATCAAGGTTCAAGCAAAAGCCTGCGAACGGCAGAGGAGTATTGAGGAATTACATTTGCAACTGAATACTAACTTATTAAATCATAACAAGTTTCCTCCAGTTTTACGTCTTAATTAACCTATCTATTTATTACCGGTCTGATCAAAATAGATTTAGTAAAGCAGTTTTAATAAACTCATGACATTTATTAAAAAGGTGCGAGATAACCTTTAAGCGTACAAACTGTATATAAATAAACCAGTAGAAATATTGCATAATTAATACAAACACATAATAACCGTTCCCAGAGCGTACGTAAACTAGCCTAACATATTAAATAGATAGACAGAGACAAGAGTAATAGAAATCATCCGTAATCACTCCGGCTCACTTGCTATTTTGTATACGTAGGGCTAGAGGTGGATTTGGTGGACTGTAAAATAAATAAATGGAGAAGACGGGAGAAGAGAAATGAGATGTGCGTGAGGTGTGTGGTGAATGGTCGTGGATTGTATGGGTGGTGGATGTATATTTGAGCAGAAGGCTCATTGGTTTATATTGGGAAAGGAAGAGGAGTAAATGAGGGATAATAGACGCGTGAGGATTTGATGAGGCGGTGGAAGAAGATAAGGGAGGTGCCAGTTGATTACTCGTTGATTGCTCCTCATTAATTGAGGGGACAAAGCTTGAACACAGGCGTGAATTAAGGTAGGCGTCTGCAAGTTGGAGACAGTGGACGAGTTGCAGAAGTCGGCGAAGGTAAGTTGCAGACGGCGCGCGAAGAGAAAACTGTTCGCGTCTCAGATCTAGAATTTTTACACGCGTCCGGGGGTGTCCTCCTGCTGTCCACCTGTGGTAGAGGCGGTTGCATATCCCTTGTCCGCCTGTGGTACGCCTCAAAACAAGGCGGTTGCCTCTTGTTTTCCACCTCACTCATGTATCTGTCTCACGTCCGCCTCTGTTTGGGGCGGTTAGCTAGGCGGTTGCAATGCTGACCGTGACCTATTTCCTTCTACGAACTTCGACCGGCTCTAGATTCTTCGTTTGGACTCCGTTTTCTGAGCCGTTTTGGGCGGTTAGATTCTTGTTTTCCAGCTTGGTTTTCCTCATGTTAAACCAATAAATTTGTGAGATAAACAATAAAACATAAACTAGAAGAAAACTAACCGAAGTGGAGAAATGAGCAAGAAAAGTGCTAATATTATATATGAAATACACCCATAAATCATGCTCATTTGGACACTTATCACACACAAAGGTGCTCATTTCGCCAGAGGTCCGGAGGCCCCTGACTCACTTATGTCTCGTAAGACGTCCATAAAAGGCCGTAGCCACCTGATCCACGAACTATTTGGGCTCGTTGGATATAACCTGGAGCGGAATCCAAATAGGAAACCCCTCAGTGATCACAAATGCGCGACCAAGTAGTTCGTAAACTACCGGGATTCCTTACCTCAATCTCATACCATCACTCTCTCATAATGTTTAAGATCTGCTCTTAGTCTTATGGAGAATATTTATTAACCAGCGGCCCAATGGGTCACGCATACCTAGAAGTCATCTAGGTGATATTTATGTTAGAGATCCATGCTCTAGAGACCGACAATGTCGTGACTCGTTCCTAAGTGTTTTACTTAGGTTACCATATCCTTAATATTATATCATGGTATTATATCAAGTAACCGTCATGTCATCACAACGCATATGTATGTTTATATAAGTCGATCTATAGTCGACGTGTGTTAGTCCTGTAGGACGCTCGTGCATAAATAATTAATGCAGTCGCACACAATCACATACATGCATCCACACATATAACACACAAGTTATATCAACCAAATCCGAGCCCAAGGAACAACCTTAGGTCAACTCGGCAAACCCTTTTACATACCGTTCACCCTGATTGTATTACGGTGGAGTATGAATCAGCAAGATCTTACGCTCCGTGTAGTCCGTTAGCTCGTCAAGCGTCCTTGTCAGAAGTACACTCTAAACGGTAATAAAACTATAAGTCAGTCTCCATGACTAACTACATCCGGTATTTCCGAATAATAAGCAACCCCGACAGTTCACCCCTATTTTCTACAGTTGTTCGTTACAGGTTTCTCTAAAACAGTCGGTTTTGTTACTTAAAACGCATACGTCAAAACTATCCAACTGTTAAGTTTAATTCACTATTTCCTTTTTAATCTTATCCACCATCTAGTTTAGGTACGTAACCCATAGTTGCATGTATGTATGCATGCATGATTATATTATGTTATATTCTTTTTCTTATTGTATCATTTATTTTATTGTATTCTCTTTCGTATTGTTTTATTTTCCCACCATCCTTCATAATTCGACATGTTGTATAATCCCTTTATCTTTAGCAATAGTATTTGCTTCCAAAACTCATAACTTATAGTTCGTAACTATATTATTATTATTTTTTTTTAAAATAACCACCACCATTAAATCATATGGTTTCAACCAAAATATATATATCCACCTTATATACATTATTCTTGTGTATGTATATATTTACCACGTAGGTAATTCCCATGAGTTCAAAAACTCTTATATTTTATGTTACTTTTTATCATCTCCTATTAGATGGTTATTCCCATTAGTTGTATCATATTGTACAACTTATTTAATTAATTATTATCCTAACATGAGTAACATTTTATGTTGTACATTTACAACTCCTAAGGTTTATTACATAAGTACCTTAGTTTATAAATCTCATTTATTTATAGTTTGTCACACTATTTTATGTGAGTACCCTTCCTTATATTAATTCCATCTGAACCACCTTAATACCATTTAATTGTCATAACATTTATACATAGTAGACCGTAGTCTAAAATTCATTTTCCAACTCTTATTAATTCGGTATAGCCCTTGAATTTATTTAAATTCCCTTTGACCACATAACATCATGTAATGTTATACCAAAATACTAATACCATTTGATATGATATTTTATTTCCTTTAACTTATAACCTATAGTTTTTATACAAAACTATTTCATATTGCCTCTTAGGCACCATAAGAAAATCTTATTCTTTTCTATAAACCATAGTTTCCTTTATTTACAAAATCACCCCTTTCTTTTTACCATGTTATATATACCATTTATATAACATTTCTAACTTATAAAAGAGTATAACCTATGGTTATTTTTTGTAAATTCCAAACAGCCCTTGTGCTATTCTATAGTTGCCATTTGGCCCTATTTATAACATATAGTTCACCATATCATTAAAACTATTTTTATACACATAACTTATTAAATTCCCTTAATAATTCTAAAAATCACCAAATTCCACAAAGGGTTATGAATATCCTTATTAACCCATATACTTTCAATATTTACCATTCCACCATCTATTTTTCTCCAAAGTGTCATAATGACATTATAACTATATAATATACATATATAGTTCGTTTTAAATTCCAAAATCCACCAAATAAATTCCTAAAAATTCCTAATAGCCCATGGGTGTTTAAAATACCATTGTACACCCTTATTTCGGTAATAACATATTTACCACATATGTTATAAAAATATTACCTTAAGATACTTATCTTATTATAACACCTTAAATAAGTATTTAACTTATCTAATTTGGTCAAAACCTATCATATGGTCAAGGTTGACCACCTTAATATTTCCTTGACCACCAATTCTTATAATTACGGTTTGCACCTAAACTTTCTAGAAATCACCATTTAACCCCAAAACTTAATAAATCTTATAAATTATTTTAACTCCTTTTTACCTCTAATTTTCGGCCTTATTATTCTAAAGCCCCCAAATTTAATTTAATTACACCTAATACCCCATTTATTTTCGGTAATGCATTTATACTACTTAAACTTGATTAAAAGCTTGTAAATGCATAAATAAAATGGCCTAAAATACATGGCCTTATTACAAACATTGGCTTGCAAAATAAATTACACATAAATGTCCCAAAAACACTTATAAATTTCGGCCTCCCCACACACTTTCCATTTATTACCAAACTTCCACATAATGTCTTAAATTTGACAATTATGCTTGTTTAATTAGTTATAAAATTTATTAAACCATTCCTTAAACATTTTAAGGTCAAACAAGACCTTGTTTTTCTCCTTCACTCACGACAATTGATATACACACACTTAAACTTGTTAATGTATCAAGTTAAGGTTTTTGAAGTGATTTATACCTTGATTTAGCTTAGGTAAAGCCTGTGTTGGGTTCGCCACTTAAGGAGAAATTCACCACAGCTTGTTTTACATGTTTCAAACAGAGAACAAGGCCTAGTTAGTCTCCAAGCAAGATCTAACCATAAGAAGTAATTTAATGTAAGATTTAAGGCAAAAATCACCTTAAAATGCAAGGGAAGTTCTAAGTGGTTTCGACCTGAACCAAACACACCACAAGGTGTTAGATCCACCATATTGACATAGGAAATAGTTAGATCTCGAAATGCTACCTTGTTGTTAGGTTTTACCTTGGAAAAATGCCTTAAAAGAGGGTATTTCCTTTGGATCTCGGCCATCCTTGCTCCAAATGGCTAACCAACAGATTCCACATGAAAAGGAGAAGAAGATGAGGCTATGACCAAAGTTTCACAGCCGAACTTGAAGGGAATCAAAAGTTATGAGCTTAAAGCACATTTTTACCTTAAAATGTAGATTTGGACAACCTTGGTCCCTCTACTGGTCTCAACCGAGTTTAGCTCTTGTTCTAACCTTAGAACACTGAGAATAAGCCATAGGAATTGATGAGCCACAAAATCTAGGTGTTGGTAGTGAAGAGATGAAGAAAAGAGCTAAAAATGACATTAAAACACTTACATTAAGAGCTTAGGAGTTAGATCTGCCTTCCATGCTCAAGAACAAAGCTTGAGAGCTGCTAGGAAGGAGGAGGAGAGCTCGGTTGGAGAGGCTGGGATCGGACAAGGAGGAAGGAGAAGGTGGGAAAGCTTGATTAATTTGAAAAAAAGTAAAGTTACTATTGCAATTGAACATTAGGTAATGATTTGTCTCCAAAATCATTGTATGATGTCTCCTCACTTATTGCAGCCGGCCTCCTTGGTCCAAATGGGTCAATTAATTGACCATTGACCATGCTTGGTCAATATTGACTCATGTGGGCCCCAACTTTAGGGTTTTATTAATATTTAATATTAAATTTGTAAAAATCTGTAAATTTCTGGAATTAAATTCCTAATATCATATAATATGGTATTTTATTACATTTAAAGGTATTTATAACCTTTTAGCCCATTTAAGACCAATTTAGAAGGCGATTACATAAAAACGTGCTTAAGGAGTTTTAGTGCACATTTTGTGTCGCAAGGTGTTCTGGGCTGTTGGTTTTCTTTGACAACGGTTTTGTTGTGTTCCCTACATGATATTTGATCATGTAATTCAATTTTATATCATTTAGAGGTCCTTTGATTTTTAAGGTTTTCCTAGAGCACCTTTTTGCCCTTTTTGACCTTGAAGCATGTAAATGCTTTTTCTTTGTGTTGGAGTGTTGTCCAACGGTTATAATATGTTTAGTAGTATGTTAATATGCTTAGGACAAATTTTAGGTCCTAAGAAGTTTATTTGGGTATTTATTTACCCTTAACAGTCAAAGGGTGCAACATCTTGTTTTATGTTGACCACTGTTGTTCTCAGTTGACTTTTAAGGCATGTTTAGGCCTTAATTAATATGATTAAATATTTAATCCATGCTTTAATTATTTGGGGTATTTCAGTCTACCCCCCTTAAAAAGACTTCGTCCCGAAGTCTCTTAATCAAATAGGTAAGTATATATAAATGTATAACTACCCATTGTTCCCATAATGTATATCTATGTGATATATCATTTACACACATCATATTGCGCTTATACAGCACATAGCCATCACGTTGTGGCGTTAGTTCAATCATATATGGATATAGGTGATCCATCAGCACCATCATTTCCTATCAGTTCTACAAGTCCTGACAACCTTCCTGAGGTGTCCATAACATTCCATTGTTCCACATTCCATATCTAATGATTCATTTCGTATCTAGGCAATACCATATGTAATCATTCTATAAAGCAATATGAATGCATATCACAGATAGCATAAGAAAAGTACTACACACATGGTGTACATACAATCATTCAAACAAGTATCATAGGATACATACTTTCAAGTGTACATCACACCCAAACACCAAACAACGCACGCCCCGCGTACCAACCATAACCAAGAAAACCAATCACTGTATGCTATGCATACTAAATAATTTGCATACTAATCAAACAACCTCGTATGCCCCGCAACACCACCAATTCTCTTTTTTTTTTGCATGCAATGCATATCAAACAGCCAAAAATAAGTGCACACATGGTGCACAGCAAAGAGGCTCTACCCCCCTTAAAAAGGGTTACGCCCCCGTACCCCACAAGGATCAACCAGCGCTCATACAAGGAGCGGCTGGATACTTGGTCTCTCAAAGAGTTCTCCAACTCGTGGATTATCCTCATATCAGAGAGACGGGTATAATTCTAGCCCTTCAGGGCTCCACAAATATAAAAGGTGAGGCACTATATTTTTGTGCTCTCTCCCAAGTTCATTCTTTTGGGCCCACTCGCTCCGTATGAGGTGTAGACCCATGAACAAAGGCTCAATTTGCCTTTTTCTTTTGCTGTGAATCCACTGGTTTGGATCACTAGCATATATGCGTGTGTCTTCTCTCACTGATATTCAGTTTGAGATGTAATGTGACATTGGCTACTGTTAGTACTTAGTGCTCTTTGCACTTGTCTTTGTAATACTAAGACGTACCAGCCTATATGTCCACAAAGATGATGTTTATCATCCATGTCTCCTGGTGATTTTGCTCCGGAGTAACACACTGTTGTAGTTTTTTTTTTCACACTCTTGTTGATATCCACTTTATCTTTCAGCATTTCCACAAGATTAATAATTGCACGAGTGCAATACCAAAACACTCAGTCATACAGAGTGCAGAGGCGTAAACGCTCAACAGCTAATATTTCATGAGTCCAACAGATAAGATGTGCGAATTGTCCTATGAGTAGTACATTCCAAATCCATTGTTCTTTAAGCAAGATTTCTGCTATCATATAGCTTTATCTTTTCTTCTCGCGTAGTCACGCGTTTATATCCATATCATCTGGTAGATTTACTCTGGATTGTAAGAATTACTCGATCCTTATGAGGATTCTACATATTTTCGTCCATAATAGGTTTTCTTGTTGCTTTTTTTTTTGGTCTTCTTTTTGCTTCTATTTTTTTTTGTCTAATAGTTCGTGTTATCGGTTATCCCGTAATAAGTGTTATTGCCTTTGTGGCATCCGTGGTAATTCGTATCATAGACTGGTATTATTCAACTCGGTGTAAGTAAAATCCGTGCTATATTAGCAAACTTGTTTTCTCTTTTTTTTTGATCTCATTGAGTACAACGCATTTTCCTTGTTCTCCCTGTTTTTTTTTCTGATCATGTCTCATCCATAGTTCATATTCGTCCCCTCATCAATGTAATTGGATGTATTGCAGATTGCATAATAGCTTGAGCAACTTGGCTCTTTACTTCCCAACCATCCTCACTGACGGTGGTGCATCTACAAAGGGTATGCTTGTCCATAAGGACTAAACATGTATCACCGGTAGTGATTAGCATTAAATGCAAGTATACTCTAATGGTATTTGGCTAATAGCCCTGTCTGAAACTTCCTCGAATGTTTAAACTGGTGTGTGTGGTGTGTGTGTGTTTTTTTTTTTTACAGTCATAGTGGCTGTAAATGTGTCCAGTTGCAGTGGTTGGACTATCGGTCCTTCCAAAATTGCATAGGTTTCTAATCTCCAGGTTTCAATGAAAAGGTTTGAACAACAGTTTTTTTTATAAAAGGTTAAAAGGTAGTAGTAGTTGTTGCAGTTGCATTTGCAGTAGCTGTTACTGTTGCTGTTGCTGTCGCTGCACTTGCTGTAGCAAGTGCGCAAGGCAGATGGAAATTTTAGTGGTTTACTGTCATAGCGCTTGCAATAGCAAGTGCGCCATGCAGGTGGAAATTCTGGTTCAGTAATTCCCGGCCTCATTGACTCTGTGTCGTAGAGTATAGGCTACATGGTAATGTAAGCATTAACATCCTGTTCACATATATATCCGTCAAGGTTTAAAGCTTTTGGTACTGAGTACACACAACTAATCCCAAAGTCTTACACAAAAGGCGAGTGGTCAATGACACACTCCCACATACTTATAACATAGCTCCTTCTAACATTCAAGGTAAGCACACAACATAGTAAGTAAAAGTCTTCCACTAGCGGTCTCATGGAGTATGGGTACTCATGCCCTATCTACTCCCTTGCCCTTCTAGGCTCCAGCATCAGCAGATGTCTAGCCATCCTGACCGCCTCGTGGTACTCCAGATCCTCCAGCTGAGGTCTTCTGAGTATTCTTTGGTGGCCTGTAATTACGGCTCTCTGGGTTCATCCAACATTCAAATTCCCTATGGCCCTCTTTGTGGCAGTACCGACACTCGACTTTGCGGCCTTCGCAGTCGACCCTGGATGGTCCTTCCCACAACGCTTACAGTAAAAATGGCGCTGGGGCTGTCCGGTGCCTGATGATAGTATTTAAGTTTAAGTTAAATCTGTTGATATATGGGTTAAGATTATATTTGAATTTAAGAGGTAGGTGTTCTCACCCTTAGGAGGTGCAGATCTCAGAGGCTTAGCATCAATAGCTGGGCCGGTCAACTGCAGGACGGGCTCTTTCCCTTTCTTTCCCTGGTGACCCTGCTGCCCTTTCTTTGGAAAGAATTTCCTGTTTAAGGTTTCGGGTCAGCATTCGTAAGGTATTTAGTATGATAAGTATTTAAGCTTGGGTTAAGTCCTTACTTTCCCTTTTTCTGGCCATCGCTTGAAGATGCTCCTCCACCCCCAGACTCTCCTTCAGGGTTCTTCCTTTTCTTTGCCCCTAGAGTCTCTTCCCGAGTCTGGAGCATTAGCTCCGTCCTCGAGGCAGTGTCGTAACACTCCTGGAATCTCATTGGTAAGTTCTCACAAGGTTATACGGTACTATAGTAAGTAAAGAATTTATGGCATTCATGTTAATACCTGTATGGTAGTGTAGAGGGTAGCACCCATCGCCATCTGGATGCGAAATAATAGTCCTCCCCGGAACTTCTCGATCTTTACGGTTTCTGAGTAATCCACACCGGGGATGAAGTCCAGTAGACCAATGAATCGAGCGTAATACTCGTCCACGGTCAGACCTCCCTGGGTCAATGTTTCAAACTCATGGCGCTTCTTCTGTTTGAGGTGCGCCGGGTAGTACTTCCCTCTTAGTAACTCAACAAAGGCAGCCCACGAAAAGTCGGGCGTAGCCAGGTGCTGGTCCTTGACCAACCTCCACCAAGTGCTGGCTGCATCCTTCAGATGGAAAGCAGCAATAGCGACCTTCTTGTCGTCAGGTACCTGTAACGCTTCATAGGCCTTCTCATGTTCCACGATGTAACGTTCCAAAGCTACGGGGTCTGGTTCCCCTGAATATGTAGGTGGTCGGGTCTCTGTAACCGACTTCAGCCAGTTTGTTTCCCTGGGCTGTGGCGGGTGGGCTGGTGCTCCTCCTATCTGAGTACCCAGCTGTGCAAGAACGGCTGCAACCGTCTCAGCAACTCCTGGAATGCCGGGGTCACCGCCTCTACCTCTTCCAGCACCACGCCCTCTAGTACCACCAGACATCTGTAGTACAGTATGTCACATAAATACTCGGTAAATTATCGTACACAACCAATAGATATTAAGTTGCCTTAAAGGCTATCCTGTCACGCATTTTGCGTTCCTAGACACAATATCTTTTGAGACGAATCGTCTCGTACCTCCTAAATGTTTCCCAATATTTCCCAAGTCCTAAGCCCACTGTCTTAACCTACTTTCTCGTCATCAGAGCGGTACTCCGCTCTGATACCACTTAAATCCCATTTATTTATAGTTTGTCACACTATTTTATGTGAGTACCCTTCCTTATATTAATTCCATCTGAACCACCTTAATACCATTTAATTGTCATAACATTTATAACATAGTAGACCGTAGTCTAAAATTCATTTTCCAACTCTTATTAATTCGGTATAGCCCTTGAATTTATTTAAATTCCCTTTTGACCACATAACATCATGTAATGTTATACCAAAATACTAATACCATTTGATATGATATTTTTATTTCCTTTAACTTATAACCTATAGTTTTTATACAAAACTATTTCATATTGCCTCTTAGGCACCATAAGAAAATCTTATTCTTTCTATAAACCATAGTTTCCTTTATTTACAAAATCACCCCTTTCTTTTTACCATGTTATATATACCATTTAATATAACATTTCTAACTTATAAAAGAGTATAACCTATGGTTATTTTTTGTAAATTCCAAACAGCCCTTGTGCTATTCTATAGTGGCCATTTGGCCCTATTTATAACATATAGTTCACCATATCATTAAAACTATATTTTATACACATAACTTATTAAATTCCCTTAATAATTCTAAAAATCACCAAATTCCACCAAAGGGTTATGAATATCCTTATTAACCCATATACTTTCAATATTTACCATTCCACCATCTATTTTTCTCCGAAGTGTCATAATGACATTATAACAATATATTATACATATATAGTTCGTTTTAAATTCCAAAATCCACCAAATAAATTCCTAAAAATTCCTAATAGCCCATGGGTGTTTAAAATACCATTGTACACCCTTTATTTTCGGTAATAACATATTTACCACATATGTTATAAAAATATTACCTTAAGATACTTATCTTATTATAACACCATAAATAAGTTATTTAACTTATCTAATTTGGTCAAAACCTATCATATGGTCAAGGTTGACCACCTTAATATTTCCTTGACCACCAATTCCTTATAATTACGGTTTGCACCCAAACTTTCTAGAAATCACCATTTAACCCCAAAACTTAATAAAATCTTATAAACTTTATTTTAACTCCTTTTTACCTCTAATTTTCGGCCTTATTATTCTAAAGCCCCCAAATTTAATTTAATTACACCTAATACCCCATTTATTTTCGGTAATGCATTTATACTACTTAAACTTAATTAAAAGCTTGTAAATGCATAAATAAAATGGCCTAAAATACATGGCCTTATTACAAACATTGGCTTGCAAAATAAATTACACATAAATGTCCCAAAAACACTTATAAATTTCGGCCTCACCACACATTTCCATTTAATTACCAAACTTCCACATAATGTCTTAAATTTGACAATTATGCTTGTTTAATTAGTTATAAAATTTATTAAACCATTCCTTAAACATTTTAAGGACAAACAAGACCTTGTTTTTCTCCTTCACTCGCGGCAATTGATATACACACACTTAAACTTGTGTTAATGTATCAAGTTAAGGTTTGAAGTGATTTATACCTTGATTTAGCTTAGGTAAAGCCTTGTTTGGGTTCGCCACCTTAAGGAGAAATTCACCACAGCTTGTTTTACATGTTTTCAAACAGAGAACAAGGCCTAGTTAGTCTCCAAGCAAGATCTAACCATAAGAAGTAATTTAATGTAAGATTTAAGGCAAAAATCACCTTAAAAATGCAAGGGAAGTTCTAAGTGGTTTCGACCTGAACCAAACACACCACAAGGTGTTAGATCCACCATATTGACATAGGAAATAGTTAGATCTCGAAATGCTACCTTGTTGTTAGGTTTTACCTTGGAAAATGCCTTAAAAGAGGGTATTTCCTTTGGATCTCGGCCATCCTTGCTCCAAATGGCTAACCAACAGATTCCACATGAAAAGGAGAAGAAGATGAGGCTATGACCAAAGTTTCACAGCCGAACTTGAAGGGAATCAAAAGTTATGAGCTTAAAGCACATTTTTACCTTAAAATGTAGATTTGGACAACCTTGGTCCCTCTACTGGTCTCAACCGAGTTTAGCTCTTGTTCTAACCTTAGAACACTGAGAATAAGCCATAGGAATTGATGAGCCACGAAATCTAGGTGTTGGTAGTGAAGAGATGAAGAAAAAGAGCTAAAAATGACATTAAAACACTTACATTAAGAGCTTAGGAGTTAGATCTGCCTTCCATGCTCAAGAACAAAGCTTGAGAGCTGTTAGGAAGGAGGAGAGCTCGGTTGGAGAGGCTGGGATCGGACAAGGAGGAAGGAGAAGGTGGGAAAGCTTGATTAATTTGAAAAAAGTAAAGTTACTATTGCAAATTGAACATTAGGTAATGATTTGTCTCCAAAATCATTGTATGATGTCTCCTCACTTATTGCAGCCGGCCTCCTTGGTCCAAATGGGTCAATTAATTGACCATTGACCATGCTTGGTCAATATTGACTCATGTGGGCCCCACTTTAGGGTTTTATTAATATTTAATATTAAATTTGTAAAAATCTGTAAATTTCTGGAATTAAATTCCTAATATCATATAATATGGTATTTTATTACATTTAAAGGTATTTATAACCTTTTAGCCCATTTAAGACCAATTTAGAAGGCGATTACATAAAAACGTGCTTTAAGGAGTTTTAGTGCACATTTTGTGTCGCAAGGTGTTTCTGGGCTTGGTTTTCTTTGACAACGGTTTTGTTGTGTTCCCTACATGATATTTGATCATGTAATTCAATTTTATATCATTTAGAGGTCCTTTGATTTTTAAGGTTTTCCTAGAGCACCTTTTTGCCCTTTTTGACCTTGAAGCATGTAAATGCTTTTTCTTTGTGTTGGAGTGTTGTCCAACGGTTATAATAGTTTAGTAGTATGTTAATATGCTTAGGACAAATTTTTAGGTCCTAAGAAGTTTATTTGGGTATTTATTTACCCTTAACAGTCAAAGGGTGCAACATCTTGTTTTATGTTGACCACTGTTGTTCTCAGTTGACTTTTAAGGCATGTTTAGGCCTTAATTAATATGATTAAATATTTAATCCATGCTTTAATTATTTGGGGTATTTCACTTTGTATTTGTTAAAACTTCCCCGAACAGCCCTGTTATAGCAGCACTTGTCATGGCAAGTGCGCCATGCTAACTGGCTATCGGTTAATCACACACACCGGTTGCGGTATTGTTCTTACCCGCACTGTCATCAGTGGCCTTGTTGGCCCTCACTTGATCTTACAGTCTTGATAATAACTCCTCTAGGTAACTCCTCACTGCATTCATATGATAATCATCAACTAGGGTGTTTCCCATTCTGGGAGACCCCCTTTTCTTTTGTATTGTTTCGTCTTCGTAGCCCGTTCCACGTATTTGTCATGGTTACTGAGACTTGTCTCTTGTTTGGGCACTACGTTGTAGTTCCTTTGTCGGTTGGTATACCGTTGGTGTATTATTTATCAACTGTGGTCCCGTAGACACTCGTCTCGAGTTGTATTAATCCACTTCTTACCTGTTGCACGGTCGGTGCGTTGCAAGCTGGTCATCCTCGACTGCTCGGCATGTCGACCCAGGTTGCCGGAAATTCTATTCTCTTATACACAAGATTCTTCATTCCTTGCTATTAAATGCGGTGAACATTGTTCAGATGGAAACCGTCTCCGGGATTCCCAGTTTTCGGGATCTACCGTATGACAGGTTCTCCGTACCCTTAGAGGTGTTTAATAACAGCCAGATCGGGTATTCCTGAGTAAGAGAGGACTTCCATCTCTCTGGCGTTCTTTCTCAAGTTATAAAACAGGGATTGTGGAGGGCGGGAAGGATATTGTAGGTTTCCAGTACATGCTGGTAATTCCTAACTAGCGTATCTCTCACGCTATCACTCAACCCTTAACCCAAAGTACTAATATCCTAACTCGGTACTTCCTAAGCTCGGTAATTCAGTCATCAGAGCGATACTTCGCTCTGATACCACTTTTTGTAACACCCCATCCAACATTAACACACTTAACAACAAACTGCAGCGGAAAACATACTTCATCACATTACTTAACTCGTTGGTGTTACACGCCGTTAACCACCCACGTGGCTAACAAGGCTATTACATATACATTGTACCGGTCTGATGGACTAGATTCCCGAGCGACTACACATTACTGACCCTTCCATTAACAATAGAAACAACATACACCTTTCAACTGTACCGAGTATTCAAAACTGATGCCGATAACAATTTCGGTCTTACTACACCTACTGTACATATACAACTTAAAAGATTACCCATGTACAATGACTACCCCGTCCTACTCTCGAACGGCTTCCTGCTCTTTGTACCTGAAATAGGAAAAGAAGAGAAAGGGTGGCCCCCAAGGGGCTCAGCACCTTTGCTGGTATGGTAATCCCGCAGCCCACATGCTACCGGGCCACGCACAACTAATTGTCGTCTTAGCATGCGATTGATTATATTTAAATCATGCATGCAACTGTAAACGCACAACACATAACATTTCGCCTCAATGGGCTCAACAAACGGATAATACATCCTTACTTGATAAGTCACTCATGGTATTCATTATCCCTAGAGTGTTCCTCCTCTAATGGAGCTACTTCCTTAATAGACGACACTTACCCTTAAATCGGGTTATCCTTAAACGCCTCTTATCACAAACTGGGATTCATTTCCATGATCCACACACTCCATATCTTACAACATATATCATTCCTCTCATAACAAAACATAACAACACTTTTCACGTTTCGACGTGCACATAATAACATCGCAATAGGAACTGCATTACAACAACATCACATAACATAATGGGAACGGTCCTCTTAGGAACCGAACCAAACATAGTTAATTCACTGGTGAGCCTAGAGAATGGTGTCACCCTTATGGTAAGCTCGTTACACAACAACAACAACACTCATTACCGTCCTAATAGTCGGACGAGTAACTTAAGTTAAGATGGTTCGGGTTTGGTGGCCCGAACACACCACACAAACACATGTTCCCCCTAAACCGATCATAAGTCAGAATAGCTAAGCTTTGGAATAAGCTAATGGGAGATCATAACCCGTGAGGGAAACAACCATAACAAAGAGAAGGGTAAGGCTAAGAAGGATACCCTCTCCCAAACAACGCGCGACCGGCCAAACCGGATTCCTCACCACTGTTAGTACATACTTACTTTAAGATATTAGTTAGAACCACACTATGGAGTCTATCACATCTACACACCATACAGTATTACAACTGGGTTAAACACACAAGGGAGATCCCTACATTCACATACACATATCACACAATTAACACACGCATAGCCGTGGTTAGAACGTCCCATGGTTCGGGTCGTTTAATCCGAATACCGAACTCTCATGTGATCCTAGACTCAGTTAACTGAGGTTAACACTTCCGAGGTTAAATGGTATCGGAGTTGAACACGCCACATAAATGAATTACTGTAAACTCATTACATGTTTTATCTTACAACGTGGCAAACATACAGAAAAACACATTGGCATACAAGCCGGTGTAATCCGGTAGGACACAGGTTGCAAGAAACCATACCTGTCACCGGAGTCCACTTTACCATGTCCACTTATGTTCCTCGAGCAATTCTCGAACAACTGACAACATTACATGTATTTTTATTAACATCGGGGTAACATGATTGTTTAAAGTCTAATGCTTATAACTTTTCCCCGTTAACTTAGTTACATAACTTCACTTTTTAACAGTTTTACTTTTACATTTTAATACAACCTTCCCCCACTAAATTGTCATTATAACTCACTTAACATGTCCTTAACATTCTTATAACATCATTACTTAGTAATCACCATTTTTAGGCAACTTTTCCCACCTTAAAACAAAAGTTTTTGGTCCATACAGTGGCCTGTCCAAACTTGTGTCCGGACTTCCCAAGTTCGGACACAAGTCGAGACCAAAACTGAATACAGACGCCTGTCCAACTTGTGTCCGGACTTCGGAAGTTCGGACATGGGTCGAGGAAAATTAAATGAAGAAGCAGGTACGTCCGAACTTGTGTCCGGACTTCCCAAGGTCGGACACAAGTCGAGACTCTGAAAATTTTTACGCAACAGGCCTGTCCGAACGTCCATGTCCGGACGGATGTTCGGACAAGGCAAAACACTCATTTTCTAAGCCTTTAAGCACTTAACCAATTTCACCAAACTTCTCCTAAAGCCTCATAATGTTTCCTAACATCATTTGGCACATCAAACACACCTTTAGCCATGTGCTAAACTCTTTAAATCACTCACCAAAACCATCTTATCATTCACAAATTTCTTATAAATTCCTAGCACTTGGGATGTTTTCTCCTTAAGATTTCTAAGTGGTAGTTCACCAATAATGACCACTACACCAAGGTGTTTCCTCTACACCTAACATCATCTCTCAACTTCTTTTCTTACTAACTAAATCTCCTTTTCACAACTTCTTAAATTCCTTACTCAAACCCTTACCTAAACATCATTCCCTCCTTATTCATCAACATTACCTAAACCTTAAACAACTTCTCCAAGACTTTATTACATCCTAAAACACTCATTGAATTCCTAGAACTTCCAAGACAATACCAAAGTCCTTGTAGCACTTTAGAACACCTTAAAAACATGTTTTCTTCCTTAGTAAAACATTTATCCTTTCCTAACATATCCTAGTTCACCAAAGTTCATTTAAGCACTTACAACTCCTTACTTATACAATTTTTGCCATAGGTTCTCTTAGCACATCATCATTCCAAAACTCATGGTTTCACAATTAAAACATTCAAGACACACCTAAATCCATCAATAGTATTCTCACACACATAACCACCAAATTACACTACATCACAATATAGTGCATAAACTTAAATTGCTTGGCACTTAGGCCCTTAAATAACATGCTCTTAGGCCTTAAATAACATAACTTTAAACACTGAATTTCCCACATAAATATTGCCTTTGACCTGCAATTACATACAACAACACATATTCCCTTTATAATCTCCTTAAGAACATTTTACTAGGTCTTCACCATTGGCTCCTTAGGTATTTATTAAGCAAATCAAGCTCATTTTCCTAAGGCACTTAAACTACATTGAGATAGCTTGTTTACCTCTTTTTCCTCACAAACTTCTTTCTTGTTTCCTTGTAAAAACCGGTAGGGTGTAGTTGTTTGTCAACTTCTATACAATGTACAAATAATAGAATGAGTATTCAAGCATTATGCTTCATCTCATTATAAACCCTAGTTACACATATTGTTTTAACACATTAAGGTAATGGTTTTACCTTGGAATTGGAAGAGAACTTGAATAAGTATCAAGAGAGGACTCCTCCTAGCCCTTGGAAGATTCAAATGAAGCTAAAACAGCAAGGTGAAAACACCATTGTGAGGTGAATTTTCGGACATCATAAACATGGAGGAAACATGGATTTCTTTGAGTTTCCTTACCTTGAAGCAAAGGAGAACAATAATATGTGAAAGGTGAGCTCAAGCTCCTCCCATGGAGATTCCTCTTGGCACCGAAATGGATTCTTGGAATTTTGAAAGGATAGAATTGAAGAGCTTGATGAGACAAAGAGAATGGTGGTTTTGTTTTTGATTTGGTTAAGTGAGCTAGGAAATATTGGCAATGGAAGATGGCATTTGGTGCTGTTGCTGTAGCATCACCGTGAGAAAAGAAAGAGAGGTAGAAGAGAGCTTAGAGGCGTGTGAAATGAAGGAGGAAGGGAGAAATGAAGATAAGTTCTACTTTTAGAAGATATTAAGTAGTAAAGTAGAATAGTACTTTACTTATGCTTTTCCCTTCTTAAATTGATTTGCAAATGGTGATGACTCACCTTACAAAACCGGCCCCTTAATACTTAGGGGTAGTTTGGTCTTTGTTGACCAATTTAATTACTTATAACAACATATGTTACAAACTAGCTTATTAAAGTAACTATTCACTAAAACAAGGCACATAGATGTGAAATTTTTGATTTCCCGTTGATATAGACTTCCAAATGTGATACTATATAGTACACATGTTAATTAAAGAGTAATGATGGACATTTAGCCATTCAAAACTCATTTACAAGACAATTTTTCAAAAAACGTGCTTTAAGACTCCTTAAAGCACTTTTGTGTTTTAACTTTTTTCAAGCTTGGTTTTCTTTGGTAATTGATTTAATATGCTCATTAACATATTTATAAGGTATAGGTATGACCATTAAGTCTTATACAAATTTATCCCAAGCTTAGAGCACATTTTTGCTCTTATTGACTTTAAGGTATTTTCTTGTGTTTTATTTGGTTTAACTGACTACCAAGGTTTCCTAAGGACTTAATTAGCCCCATTAAATCATAACTGAATATTATTATGTCTTGGTAGGCTCTTTGGGTCCTAACCAAGTTCACTCATAGCTTAGAGCATGTTTTTGCTCAAATTGTATCTTAGTGCTTTATTGCATTTACTATGGTTTAAATTGTTCACTGATGTTTCTAAGGCACTTTTTAGCCTTTACATACCATAGTTTAATATTTAAACAATATATCAGGGTTTGGGGTATTTCAAATATCCACCAATAAAAATGCAACAAATTATTTATCTTCTATTTTTGTCCTACACTTTTTTCTCAAACTTGTTATTCTTCAAATTTTGCTACGCTTTCAAAATCATTTCTATGTGACACTTTATCTTTTTGTTTTGAATAAATTTGCTATTTATTTATTTAGTTTGATTTAGTTACAAAAGTTTACATTGAAATTACATCACCCACCCATGACATTTGGCGAAATTACACAGCCCACCCACGAGGTTTTAAAAATTACTTTGCCCACCCATGTGGTTTCCACAATTTTACATCCAGCAACTTTTCAAATATTTGATCAACTTAAAAGATGGTTAAATGATATCCAAATTTGATGAAACTTTACATGGACGATATTAAAGTGTTATATTTTGGTAAAATGTGAAATCAAACGTTTTTTAAGCTCATATATGATATGTGGGACCTGATGAATGTGTCTCATGTTTCATTGGGTCGCACAGGTCATATATGACCTTAAAAAACTTTGGATTTGGCATTGAACATAAATATAACACCTTAGCATCGTCCATGTAAAGTTTCATCAAATTTGGATATCATTTAACCATCTTTTAAGTTGATCAAATATTAGAAAAGTTGCTGGATGTAAAATTATGGAAACCACATGGGTGGGCAAAGTAATTTTGAAACCTCGTGGGTGGGCTGTGTAATTTCGCCAAACGTCATGGGTGGGCGATGCAATTTTCCCTTATTTTTATTATTTTTTGTGTAGAATGTTTTACTACATTTGAATACTTAGTAAATTTTTTATGACCTTTTGAGATCCAGTTCACTTCGTAAACGAACTAGTTTATATTAATCATACATATTACATGCTAATATATAATATGTTTAATGTTTCCTTTTACATTCTACATGCCCAATTACAAGTTAATATTCATAATATCAATTTAATGTTATCCAGAAAATTTCAATAGAAATTAAGAGAAATTTTTAAAATAGTTTATTGACTTATTTTTTGGGTTCTTATAATTATGACAAGTAAAATTTATCAATTATTATTTATCAAATATATTTTTACAAATTCTCAATTTAATTTATATAATTAAAAGTTGAACATACAACTAATAATAACGTGTTAATTGTCAAATTATTTAGTAACTTGATATATTCCAAGTCTATTCCTATCATTATTCTGGCAACCAAACAAAGAAACCATCAAATTCCAGGTATTTCTATCATAACAACCAAACGATGTCATTCTATTCTCGAAATCTATTCCAGGAATGCTATTCCAGGAATTAACATTCCAAGAACCAAACGACCCGTAAGTCCTTTATTCTCCTGGTGAAGACACAGTTTAATGTTGTTGTAAAAATGATTCGCAGTGATAATGCCCTAGAGCTAGGCAGTAGTAAAGAAGGGAAAGCCTTCTTTTCTGATCAAGGTATTATCCACTAGGTTAGTTGCCCATATTCACCTCAATAGAACGAAAGAGTTGAAAGAAAACATCGCTTTCTTCTTGAAACTGCTCGGGCACTAATGTTTAAAAGTAATCTTCCTCTCAGTTACTGGGGTGACAGTGTTTTACATGCTGCACATCTGATAAATAGGATGCCGACTCGGGTTTTACAGATGAAATCTCCATATGAGATTCTCTACTCTCAACAACCCGATTACAGTCTTTTGAAGTCTTTTGGTGGCCTCTTTTATGCTACTATAAATGGGCCAAGAGGGGATAAATTTGCAGCAAGGGCACAAGCATGTGTTTACCTTGGACAAGCGCTACATCAGAAGGGGTACAAGCTTCTGAGCTTACAAAGTCGACAAATCTTTGTCAACAGAGATGTAGTATTTTACAATACTATTTCCCTTCAAACATGTTCTCGACATCTTCAGCAGGATCTGGCTCCTCTCATTTCTCTAGCAGAGCAACATTTCTTTCCTGATCAAACAGATACACACTGTTTTGATTATGATCATTATTCTGTTGCTCCTGTTGCTTCTCCTGCGCAACAGACACAGGTTGTTCCTGATGCTCCTACTGACCATAACACAGGCACATCTAATTTTACAGATGATATTTCAACTCATTCTAATGACGATGTTGTTGTTTTTGATGATGTTTCTGAGAATCCTATGCGCCGATCTAGCTGTGCCACTACTTTGCCATGATATCTTTCTGATTATGCCCTTCAAAGTTCCTTGGTTACTTTAACTGATGTCACTCCGTCATACTGCTTGTTTATTTTGCCTCAAACCTCGCATCATTATGGTTTGATTCCATCTGAGCCAAGTAATTATGAAACAGCTTGCACTGATGATCATTGGACTGATGCAATGCAAAAGGAGCTTTCTGCTCTAGAAGCAAATGGTACTTGGGAACTTGTTAACCCACCAGTACACAAGAAACCTATTGGCAGCAAGTGGGTTTACAAGGTCAAATTGAAGGCAGATGGCACAATTGAACGCTTCAAAGCAAGGCTAGTGGCCAAGGGTTTTTCTTAGAAGGAAGGCCTGGACTATCAGGAGACTTTTTCTCCTGTTGTAAAATTCACAACAGTTCGTGCTTTACTTATTATTGCTGTCAAGAGGGGATGGGATGTTTCTCAGTTTGACATCAATAATGCCTTCCTTCATGGTAGTTTAGATGAGGAAGTTTATATGACACCTCCTAAGGGTTCTTTATCTTCAGGAGATGTCAGAGTTTGCAGACTAAAGAAGAGTTTATATGGGCTCAAACAGGCCTCAAGACAGTGGTATGCCCGCCTGTCTGAATTTATCAAAACTCTTGGCTATAAACAATCACTCAACGATTACTCTCTGTTCATCAAAAAACATGGAGGCAATGTTACATACATGATTGTGTATGTCGATGACATACTGGTGACTGGCAATAGTTCAGTTGAGATTTCTTCTCTGAAGCAGGCCCTTGACTCTCAGTTTAAGATCAAGGATCTCGGTTATATCAACTATTTCTTGGGGATGGAATTTCTCAAAACTGATGAGGGTTATGTTGTTACCCAGCGCAAGTTTATGATGGAGATGGTGAAGGATTTCTGCAAACAAGGTTGGAAAACTACACGTGCTCCCCTTGAACTTGGTTTAAAACTAGAACCAGATCAAGGAACTTTGTTGACAGACCCCACACTGTTTAGGCAAATCGTGGGAAAATTGAACTACATGACTCACACACGGCCAGACTTGTGTTTTGCTGTTCAATTTCTAAGTCAGTTTATGACTAGACCCACTGATTTGCATCTTCAAGCAGCTTATCACACATTGAAGTATGTTAAAGGCACTCTTGGCTATGGTTTGCTTCTGAATAATTCAAAGTTGACAGATCTGATTGGTTATTGCGATGCAGATTGGGCATCCTGCCCTACCACAAGACGTTCGGTTTGTGGATTCTTTATTACACTTGGTGGAAGTCCCTTGTCATGGAAATCGAAGAAACAAAGTATTGTTTCTTTGTCGTCAGCTGAAGCTGAGTACAGGTCCCTTAGGCGCATCACCACAGAGATAGCTTGGCTTACCAGATTGCTTAATGAGTTGGGTTTAGATGCTATTGAACCTGTTGCTTTGCATTGTGACAATAAGGCGGCAGTTTATATAGCGAAGAATCCGACATTTCACGAGCGGATGAAGCATATTGACCTAGATTGTCATTATGTACGGGAGAAGCTACAACAGGGTTTGATCTCAGTTAACCATATTTCCTCTCAAAAACAGCTTGCTGATTCTTTAACCAAAATTATACCGGGTCATCACTACCTACAGTTGTTTCCCAGCTTCAGTCTACAGAAGATTGAAGGTTTACTGAAATACCCCAAACCTTGATATGTGGTTTAAATATCAAATTATGGTATGTAAAGGCTAAAAAGTGCCTTAGTAACATCAGTGAACAATCTAAACCATAATAAATGCAATAAAGCATTAAGACACAGTTTGAGCAAAAACATGCTCTAAGCTATGAGTGAACTTGGTTAGGACCCAAAGAGCCTACCAAGACTTGATAACATTTAATTATGATTTAATAAGGCTAAATAAGTCCTTAAGAAACTTTGGTGGACAGTTAAACCAAATAAAACATAAGAAAATACCTTAAAGTCAATATGAGCAAAAATGTGCTCTAAGCTTGGGATGAATGTGTATAAGACCTAATGGTCATACCTATACCTCATTTATATGTTAATGAACATATTAAATCAATTACTAAAGAAAACCAAGCTTGAAAACAAGTTAAAACACAAAATGTGCTTTAAGGAGTCTTAAAGCACGTTTTTGAAAAATTGTCTTGTAAATGAGTTTTGAATGGCTAAATGTCCATCATTACTCTTTAATTAACATGTGTACTATATAGTATCACATTTGGGTGGCCATATTAGTGGGAAATCAAAAATTTCACTTCTATGTGCCTTAGTTTGTGAATAGTAACTTTTATAAGCTAGTTTGTAACATATAATGTTATAAGTAATTAAATGAGTCATCAAAGACTATTATACCCCTAGGTAAAGATGGGGGCCAGTTTTTCATGTGTGACTCACCACATTTGAACAAATAAGTAAGTTAAGTAATGACAAAGCAAAAGTACTATTTGCTTTTAGCTTAAATATCTCCAAAAAAAGCAAGTGTTATCTTCATTCTCTCATTCCTTCCTTCATTTCCCACGGTGGTCTTCTTCTTCCTCCTCTCTCCATCGGTTTCCAACAGCCCACACTCATTCTTCATCTTCTTTCACTTGTAACTTGTGATTCCCTTGGCCAAATCAAATTCCAAGACCATATTTGTCTTAGTTAGGTCAAGCTCTACACTTCCCTCTCTTTAAATCTTCAAGAACTCAATTTTGGTGCCATGAAGATTCACCATTGAAGGAGCTTGAGCCCATCTTTTCACATATTCTTGTTCTCCTTTGCTTCAAGGTAAGGAAACTCAAAGAAAAATCAAGTTTCCTTCATGTTTTGTGTTGTCCGAAAATTCACCTCACCATGGTGTATTTATCTTGCTTGTTTTAGCTTCATTTGGATCTTCCAAGGGCTAGGAGGAGTCCTCTTGATACTTATTCAAGTTCTCTTCCAATTCCAAGGTAAAACAATTACCTTAATGTGTTAAAACAATATGTGTAACTAGGGTTTATAATGAGATGAAGCATAATGCTTGAATACTCATTCTATTATTTGTACAATGTTTGGTAGTTGGCAAGGAACCAAATGCCTTACCGGTTTTACAAGGAACAAGAAAGAAATTTGAGAGGAAAAGAGGTAAACAAACTATCTCAACGTAGTTTAAAGGCCTTAGGAAAATGAGCTTGATTTGCTTAATAAAATACCTAAGGAGCCAATGGTGAATGAGCTAGTAGTAAAATGCTCTCAAGGAGTTTATTAAGGGCATATGTATGTTGGGTGTATTTGCAGGTCAAAGGCATTACTTATGTGGGAAATTCAGTGTTTAAGGTTATGCAATTTAAGGGCCTAAGAGCCATGTTATTTAAGGGCCTAAGTGCCAAGCAATTTAAGTTATGCACTATATTGTGATGTAGTGCTTAATGTGTGAAGTTTGTGTATAAAAATGTGTTTGATGGATTTTAGGTGTTTTGAATGAAATAAGGTAAAAACCTAAGTGTTTGGTTGTGAGTATATACAAGAGAAGCTATGGCCAAATTTGGAAAAAAATGTGTGAGAAGTTCTAAGTGTTTTAAATGGTCTTGGTGAACTAGGAAGTGTTAAAGGTGAATAAATGTTTACTTGAGAAGAAAACATGTGTTAAGGTGATTTGGAGTGATGCAAGGATTTAGGTGTTATCTTGGAAGTTCTAGGAATTCAATGGGTGTTTTGTGAATGTATTAAAGTCTTGGAGAAGTTGTTTAAGGTTTAGGTAAGGTTGGTGTTCAAGGAATAAGTGATGTTTAGGTATGATGTGAAAAAGGAGATTTAGTTAGTAAGAAAAGAAGTCGAGAGGTGATGATAAGGTGTAGAGGATACACCTTGGTATTGTGGTCATTATAGGTGAAATGCCACCTAGAAATCATAAGGAGAAAACATTGTAAGTGTTAGGAATTTTGTGGAGATATAAGTAAAGGTTTAAGGAATTAAAAAAATAGTTTTGTGAGTGTTTAAGAATGTCTTAAGGGTGTGTTTGAAGTGCCAAATGATGTTAGAACACATTAAGAGGCCTTAGGAGAAGTTTGGTGAAAATTTGGCAAAGTTTGGGTAAGTTTAGAAGGCGACCGACCCAGGGGTCCGACCCAGTTTGGGTCGGTCGAGCCTCTGTTAGATGTTAGGAATGTGTTCGGTAATGGTCCGACCCAAAAGGGTGGGTCGGACATGGGTCGGTCGGTCAAGTTTCAAAGGAAGAAAATGTTCGCACTGGTCCGACCCAGTCGAGTGAGTCGGACGTGGGTCGGACGGGCATGTTAATAAGGAAGTAAAAAGGGTTCTGTAATGGACCGACCCAGCTGTGGGTCGGACGGTGGGTCGGTCGGACCAAAAACATGGTTTAAGGTTATGAAATGATATGTGATGATGGGGATTGGTAAGTAATGATGATATAAGGATGTTGAGGACATGTAGGTGAGTTTTAGTGACGATAAAATGGGCTAAAAGTTGTATTAAAATGTGAGAGTAAAACAAGTTAAAATGTTAAGTTATGTAACCAAGTTAACGGGGAAAAATTAAGCATTGACATTAAATGATCAAGCAAACCCCGATGTTAATGAAAACACGTGTGATGTTAACAGTTGTTCGAGAATTGCTCGAGGAACATAAATGGACAGGATAAGTGGACTCCGGTGACAGGTATGGTTTTCTTGCAACCTGTGTCCTACCGGATTACACCGGCTTGTATGCCAACGTGTTTTTCTGTATGTTTGCCACGTTATGAGATAAATCATGAAACGAGTTACAGTCGTTAATGTTATTGTATGTTTACGTGCCGATACCGGTAACCTCAAATACGCTTGAAGGGCTAGTTAACCACTATTAGGTGAACGTAAGAGAACGGTATCCGGTAACAACGTTTCCAACTTAAGGAACGTTCTAACCACGGCTATGCGTGAGTTGGTTATGTGATGTTTGTGCGTGATGTTTGTATGTGAGTGTATGACTCTCTCTTCCCTTGTGTATGTCTAACAAGACTTAACCCAATGTTGTGTTTGTTTAATAAAGTTCAAAGTTGAACTTCTAATAAGTGCTAAGGGGGGAGTGAGGAGTCCGGTCTGTTCCGGCCACGCGTGGAGTATGGGGGTCGTTGTCATAGCAGGTTCGATCCTCTCTGTATGTTATGGTTGTTTTCCAATTTGGTTCCCAACCTTCCCTTTAGCTTAACCAAGGCTATTACTGACTCACGTCGGGCCACAGGGGCATACTATTGTTATGTTTGTTCGGTGTGCTTGGATCACTATATCCGAGACACCTTGTGTTAAGTTAACCGTCCATTTAACGAGACGGTAACGAGTTATGTAACGAGTATCATGAGACTGGCAACAATCTCTAGGCTCACCAGTGTGTTAGTGATGTTTGGGTCGGTTCCTGAGAGGACCATTCCGTTATGTTATGTGTTTTGTTGTGATGCAATATCTTGCGGTGTTATGTTGTGCACATGGAAACGTGCAGAGTGTTGTTAAGTGTTGTTATGTAGTGTATGTTATATGTTGTAAAATGTGAAGTGTGTGGATCATGGATGATTCCCAGTTTGTGATAAGAGGCGTTTAAGGGTAACCCGAATTAAGGGTATGTGTCGTCTATTAAGGAAGTAGCTCCATCAGAGGAGGAACACTCTAGGGATGATTTATACCACGAGTGACTCATTAAGTAAGGTTATATTATCCGTTTGTTGAGCCCGTTGAGGCGAATGTTATGAGATGTGAGTTCGTTGTACATGTATGATTAAATATAATCAACCGCATGCTAAGACGACAAGTAGTTGTGCGTGGCCCGATAGCATGTGGGCTGCGGGATTACCATACCAGCAAAGGTGCTGAGCCCCTTGGGGGCCACCCTTTCTCTTCTTTTCTTATTTCAGGTACAGAGAGCTGGAAGCCGTCCGAGAGTAAGACGGGGTAGACACTGTACATGGGTAACTTTTAAGTGTATGTAGACAGTAGGTGTAGTAAGACCGAAATGTTGTCGGCAACAGTTTATAAATACTCGGTATAGTTGATAAGGTGTATGTTGTTGTTGTTAATGGAAAGGGATACTAATGTATAGTTGCTCGGGAATTTAGCCCATCAGACCGGTACATTGTGTATGTATTAGCCTTGTTAGCCACAGTGGGTGGCTACGGCGTGTAACACCAACAGTTAAGTAATGTGATGGAGGTTGTTCTTCCGCTGCAGTTGTTGAAGTAGTTTAATGTTGGATGGGGTGTACAAAAAGTGGTATCAGAGCGAAGTATCGCTCTGATGACTGAGTTACCGAGCTTAGGAAGTACCGAGTTAGGATTTTTAGTGCTTTGGTTAAGGGTTGAGTGATATAGCGTGAGAGATACGCTAGTTAGGAAACTACCAGTGGCTACTGGAACCTACAATATCCATCCCACCCTCCACAATCCCTGTATTAACTTGGGGAAACAACGCCAGGGAGATGGAAGTCCTCTCTTACTCGGGGATACCCGATCTGGCTGTTATTAAATACCCTTAGGGTACGGAAACCTGTCATACGGTAGATCCCGAAAACTGGGAATCCCGGAGACGGTCTCCATCTGAATAATGTTAACCGCAATTTCATAGCAATGAATGAAGGATCTTGGTGTATTGGAGAATAGAATTTCCGGCAACCTGGGTCGACATGCGAGCAGTCGAGAATAACCACTTGCAAGCACCTACCGTGCAACAGGCAAGAAATGGATTAATAACACCCGAGACAAGTGTCTACGGAACCACAGTTTGATAAATAAAACACCAACGGTATACCAACCGACAAAGGAACTACAACGTAGTGCCCAACAAGAGACAAGTCTCAGTAACCACGACAAGTGCGTGGAACGGGCTATAAAGAGATACGACACAAAAAAAAAAAAAAAGGGGGTCTCCCAGAAAAGGGAATACCCTAGTTAATGATTATTATGTGAATACAGTGAGAGTCACCTAGAAGAGTTATTATCAGCAGTAAGATCAAGTGGAGGGCCAACAAGGCCACTGATGACAGTATGGGTAAAAACAATACCACAACCGGTAAGTGCTAAACCGATAGCCAGTTAGCATGGCGCACTTGCCAATAGCAATGCTGCTATAACAGGCTGTTCGGGAAATCTATAACCACTACAAGTACTTAGTAAAGTACCACGAAGTTAAGTGTGAACATTATAACCATGGAAGGGCTTAACAGCCTGACCTTTGTAATTGTAAGTACACCAGTCAGCAAGAAGCTAGACTTGGTTAAGGTAAGAAGATGTTGTGGAACCATGAAAATTTTTCTCTAAACCCAGATTTATTCAAACCCTTTTCTTTTCAAAACCAGATTTTCTTTCAAACAACACCTTCTTTCCAACCTTCTTTTAACCAAACCAGTAAAACCAAGGACAGTGACAAGGATACAACAAGGATAAACTTTCCCTCGATTAAGTTCGGGAAGTAAGGAATGATATTGTCACGGGACAATATAAGGGAGTTGACAACAGAATACTTCACCTAGGCGTGTGACGGACACTACAAGTGTACCAACTGTGTTGTGGACGACCGCACTCCGATAGGAGCATGTGGGCCTGACAGACCTACTTATGGTTAGTTGGGTTAAGTAGCAATGTATCAGTAAGATACCCCATATATGTATACGAGTAGAGTCCGAAACACGGGAAGTAGTCGACTCCGTCTACGGTCAGCAGTATAGTCAAACGAGAGCTAAGGATTACAAGGAATAGTTGAAGTTAAGGAATTCAGTTAAGTTAGCAAGACTAAAAGGATTAGTGAACTCCTTTCAAGGAAATGTTTAGAGTTAGGAAGTGCGATGGGCACAAACTGTTATGTAAAGACACCACTATGTCTTAAGGATCCTTAGGGATAAACATTATAGCTGGAATGGTGACCCAGCCTGTACATGGCAAGCAGATGCCTAATGTGGACACATTAATGTGCAATGAACGGATAAATTCCCAGAATGAGTACCTACACTACCAGGAATGTTAATCTTCACAGAAGAAGATATAACCAGTAAAGAACGCGAAAGGCGTAGCTAACGGAATGTACCAATAAGTGTGAGCCAAATGTAAAGGCATAACTTAACAACACCCAGGAGCAATCCTTGAAGGGTGTTCACATCAACAATTGTTGAATGAAATGCATGACAGAAGCACAAGGGTTGAAACTAACACACAGTTTAGACATAAGTTGTCAGGAGACGGACTGACAATCCTAAAGGGCATCCCACGAAAGGAAACGTGGTGCAACGACCTTGTCATGGAGCCCAATACAACCTCTAACCATGTAATATTGTACAGAGAAGTACATGTGTGTGGACAGCCTATAATGAGCCCAGCTCAAGGCAAATAAGGCTTATAATCCAAAAGCAGGATATATCATATGAATTCGATTGATGGTAGAAGTTTAGGTTGTATAAGCGAATAGAGTGGTAAACGAACCACTGCATTAAGAGTGGGGATACCTCTCGACATTGTAACACCGCAGGAGCGGTAGTTATGTGGATCAAGTTCAAGAAATATGCTAAGGATTGACCATGTTGTTATTGAAAGAGAAGTTAGCTTAGTAACATGTGTGTATAAATTGAAGCACCTGGCTGAATAATGCCGGCTTGTGACTCAAATGATCGATGCTCAAGGAGCATTTAGTAGTCATCCAAAGGAGGGATGAACCAAAATGTGAATAATGTAAGTTTATGTGTGAAAGTTGAGGTGACAGTAGATACGATATAAGCTGATGTTATACAGGGAGTAAGAGCACGGTGCGCAATAAGCGACCGTTGTACAAATGTTGTTAAACGATAATGTAACAGATAAGACCAGTTATGAGTTAAACTCAGTGGATATATAAGGTAAGCGATGTTACACAGACTGGGCAATAAGCCAATGGTCGGTACTATGTGATAAGGAACTCAGTGTGAATTCCTACTGCAATCGCATAAGGGATTTACTGTCAAGAGTTTACGCCTCTGCACTCTGTATGACTGAGTGTTTTGGTATTGCACTTGCGCAGTAATGAACGAATGAGATAGCTAGGAATTGGAAACATGTTAATTGTGGAGCAATAATGTTATAATGGCCGATGCATAGGAAATGCAAGGCCGCACCAATAAAAAAAAAGTACTTGTACAGTAAGTGACATGATTGACAGTAAGTGACTACAGTAGCACTAGCTGCCAAATATCGGTATGGAATATACCCCAAATGTTGTAAATAGCTGAGAGAGCACTACACACTAGGTAGTAGCTCAATCTCAACCGACAGTAAGTCGGAAGAAGCAAGTCAATCATTGTGAAATACATAGCTGTATACACAGTAAATTATCATGGAAGTGGATGCAAAATTGTGAAACTCACCGAATCCGCTCAGGGTAAAAGATATCGTGCGTCGGTTGAGAAACCATTGTTACCAAGATGAAGGTGATAATTGGGGATGTACAATACAGTAAGAATAACAAATGGAGCAATTAAGCTCTACAGTCTGAGTTTCGCAGCAGAAACTAGTGAGCCAGTGATTCAAGTGTTGAATGTACATGGTGAACATGAATGAATGGCTAATCATTAATGCCTAAAAGCCTCACAGGCCAGGACCGAAACCGGTTATGAGTTACAAATCCAATGAGAATTCCTGGTTTAGGAACTAAACCGCCAATATGGTTGAGATCCTCTAATCAGAATCCGTTGTGTAATAGACCGCGTGGAAGTTAAAACACTTCACGACGGCAGAGCATTTAAGCAATGTTTAGTGACTGATTACGTGGGCGTAATCCCTTTTAAGGGGGTAGAGCGCAAAACCACTTAGTGTATATTACCGTACAAGTGTACGTAGTGTATGTGATTTATATTGTGCATAGCACAAAATTATATTATTGTTTGTTTTGATGATTGGTGTGTGTGTTACGTAAACATACACATTCATTCATGGTTTAATTGTGGTAATTGCGCACAGAAGATGCGAATACCATTGTGATAAGTGTGTGTGTTTGTTAACAGTTGTGTGTGATAGTACAAGTGTGGGGAGTAGAGAACTCCCGGGGGAATAAGAGCCCCGACAGTGTATAAATGTAAAATCAGGTGTGTTGTATTTTGATAAATATATGTGTATATATATATATATATTACTTTATAGTGATGCATGAAAGGGCATGATACCGACATAGAACCTAGTGAGAATAAGATTCCCTAGGCAACAGGATTAAAAGTGAATGGAGGTAACTGATAGACGGAGTTCTATCCTTGGAGATGTTGTGATTATGACTAGAATGATTCGAAAGATAGAAAATTGGAAATGAGTGACTTACTTAATGCTTGAAAATGAAGTGGGAGGTGGAACTTGATTTGCATGTGATCAAGGGAAGCCGAACACAAATTGGGGTGGAAGGATAGTTCAACACTGATGCTGATCACATCAGGGTTGGATGACTCTTGAAACTCCCTATAAGTGGTCACGAATAACCACGCTAATAAAGAAGCAAAGAGCTTAAGTTGGACTTGGAGTTGTGTGTGTTTTCAAAAGGATTTTAAATTGGTATTTATTAAACGTTGATGGATACTTTACGTAATTAAAGTTCTCTTACTTAACCTCACAAAGAAATTTTAAATTTAAGTGATTGTTTTAAACTCCCAAAGGCACGGGGACGGAAGGTGTCCATCGCGACCGGGTTCTCTGCGGGATCACAGTGTATATCAAGGATATTTTTGATTGCTATACATGCTCTGACATGTTGTGTGGTATGTGTAATGAATGTTGTTTTGACTTGGATTTCCTAAAGTGTATACTATCAAGGCCTATGAGTCTAAATGTGTGGTGTTACATAGACCTATGAGTCTAAAGACTGTTATGTTACCAGGACCTATGTGTCCAAATGTTGTTATGTTACCCAAGACCAGTGAGTCAAAGGGTTGTTATGTATGTGTAAGTGTTGTTAAGATACCCGGACCATAGAGTCCGAGGTTATCATTTGGATATGTTATGTTATGTGTGGATGTGAATGTGTTGCCCGGACCATCAAGTCCGAGGTTGTGATGTAAAGTGTGTTTGGTTAAGGAAGTTTATTTCCAAGTGATTACTGTGTTCTAATCTAATGATATGTGAAAAGTGTGAACTTCGAGGACGAAGTTCTTTTAAGGGGGGTAGATTGAAATACCCCAAACCTTGATATGTGGTTTAAATATCAAATTATGGTATCTAAAGGCTAAAAAGTGCCTTAGTAACATCAGTGAACAATCTAAACCATAATAAATGCAATAAAGCATTAAGACACAGTTTGAGCAAAAACATGCTCTAAGCTATGAGTGAACTTGGTTAGGACCCAAAGAGCCTACCAAGACTTGATAACATTTAATTATGATTTAATAAGGCTAAATAAGTCCTTAAGAAACTTTGGTGGACAGTTAAACCAAATAAAACATAAGAAAATACCTTAAAGTCAATATGAGCAAAAATGTGCTCTAAGCTTGGGATGAATGTGTATAAGACCTAATGGTCATACCTATACCTCATTTATATGTTAATGAACATATTAAATCATTACTAAAGAAAACCAAGCTTGAAAACAAGTTAAAACACAAAATGTGCTTTAAGGAGTCTTAAAGCACGTTTTTGAAAAATTGTCTTGTAAATGAGTTTTGAATGGCTAAATGTCCATCATTACTCTTTAATTAACATGTGTACTATATAGTATCACATTTGGGTGGCCATATTAGTGGGAAATCAAAAATTTCACTTCTATGTGCCTTAGTTTGTGAATAGTAACTTTTATAAGCTAGTTTGTAACATATAATGTTATAAGTAATTAAATGAGTCATCAAAGACTATTATACCCCTAGGTAAAGATGGGGGCCGGTTTTTCATGTGTGACTCACCACATTTGAACAAATAAGTAAGTTAAGTAATGACAAAGCAAAAGTACTATTTGCTTTTAGCTTAAATATCTCCAAAAAAAAGCAAGTGTTATCTTCATTCTCTCATTCCTTCCTTCATTTCCCACGGTGGTCTTCTTCTTCCTCCTCTCTCCATCAGTTTCCAACAGCCCACACTCATTCTTCATCTTCTTTCACTTGTAACTTGTGATTCCCTTGGCCAAATCAAATTCCAAGACCATATTTGTCTTAGTTAGGTCAAGCTCTACACTTCCCTCTCTTTAAATCTTCAAGAACTCAATTTTGGTGCCATGAAGATTCACCATTGAAGGAGCTTGAGCCCATCTTTTCACATATTGTTGTTCTCCTTTGCTTCAAGGTAAGGAAACTCAAAGAAAAATCAAGTTTCCTTCATGTTTTGTGTTGTCCGAAAATTCACCTCACCATGGTGTATTTATCTTGCTTGTTTTAGCTTCATTTGGATCTTCCAAGGGCTAGGAGGAGTCCTCTCTTGATACTTATTCAAGTTCTCTTCCAATTCCAAGGTAAAACAATTACCTTAATGTGTTAAAACAATATGTGTAACTAGGGTTTATAATGAGATGAAGCATAATGCTTGAATACTCATTCTATTATTTGTACAATGTTTGGTAGTTGGCAAGGAACCAAATGCCTTACCGGTTTTACAAGGAACAAGAAAGAAATTTGAGAGGAAAAGAGGTAAACAAACTATCTCAACGTAGTTTAAAGGCCTTAGGAAAATGAGCTTGATTTGCTTAATAAAATACCTAAGGAGCCAATGGTGAATGAGCTAGTAAAATGCTCTCAAGGAGTTTATTAAGGGCATATGTATTGTTGGGTGTATTTGCAGGTCAAAGGCATTACTTATGTGGGAAATTCAGTGTTTAAGGTTATGCAATTTAAGGGCCTAAGAGCCATGTTATTTAAGGGCCTAAGTGCCAAGCAATTTAAGTTATGCACTATATTGTGATGTAGTGCTTAATGTGTGAAGTTTGTGTATAAAAATGTGTTTGATGGATTTTAGGTGTTTTGAATGAAATAAGGTAAAAACCTAAGTGTTTGGTTGTGAGTATATACAAGAGAAGCTATGGCCAAATTTGGAAAAAAATGTGTGAGAAGTTCTAAGTGTTTTAAATGGTCTTGGTGAACTAGGAAGTGTTAAAGGTGAATAAATGTTTACTTGAGAAGAAAACATGTGTTAAGGTGATTTGGAGTGATGCAAGGATTTAGGTGTTATCTTGGAAGTTCTAGGAATTCAATGGGTGTTTTGTGAATGTATTAAAGTCTTGGAGAAGTTGTTTAAGGTTTAGGTAAGGTTGGTGTTCAAGGAATAAGTGATGTTTAGGTATGATGTGAAAAAGGAGATTTAGTTAGTAAGAAAAGAAGTCGAGAGGTGATGATAAGGTGTAGAGGATACACCTTGGTATTGTGGTCATTATAGGTGAAATGCCACCTAGAAATCATAAGGAGAAAACATTGTAAGTGTTAGGAATTTTGTGGAGATATAAGTAAAGGTTTAAGGAATTAAAAAAATAGTTTTGTGAGTGTTTAAGAATGTCTTAAGGGTGTGTTTGAAGTGCCAAATGATGTTAGAACACATTAAGAGGCCTTAGGAGAAGTTTGGTGAAGATTTGGCAAAGTTTGGGTAAGTTTAGAAGGCGACCGACCCAGGGGTCCGACCCAGTTTTGGGTCGGTCGAGCCTCTGTTAGATGTTAGGAATGTGTTCGGTAATGGTCCGACCCAAAAGGGTGGGTCGGACATGGGTCGGTCGGTCAAGTTTCAAAGGAAGAAAATGTTCGCACATGGTCCGACCCAGTCGAGTGAGTCGGACGTGGGTCGGACGGGCATGTTAATAAGGAAGTAAAAAGGGTTCTGTAATGGACCGACCCAGCTGTGGGTCGGACGGTGGGTCGGTCGGACCAAAAACATGGTTTAAGGTTATGAAATGATATGTGATGATGGGGATTGGTAAGTAATGATGATATAAGGATGTTGAGGACATGTAGGTGAGTTTTAGTGACGATAAAATGGGCTAAAAGTTGTATTAAAATGTGAGAGTAAAACAAGTTAAAAATGTTAAGTTATGTAACCAAGTTAACGGGGAAAAATTAAGCATTGACATTAAATGATCAAGCAAACCCCGATGTTAATGAAAACACGTGTGATGTTAACAGTTGTTCGAGAATTGCTCGAGGAACATAAATGGACAGGATAAGTGGACTCCGGTGACAGGTATGGTTTTCTTGCAACCTGTGTCCTACCGGATTACACCGGCTTGTATGCCAACGTGTTTTTCTGTATGTTTGCCACGTTATGAGATAAATCATGAAACGAGTTTACAGTCGTTAATGTTATTGTATGTTTACGTGCCGATACCGGTAACCTCAAATACGCTTGAAGGGCTAGTTAACCACTATTAGGTGAACGTAAGAGAACGGTATCCGGTAACAACGTTTCCGACTTAAGGAACGTTCTAACCACGGCTATGCGTGAGTTGGTTATGTGATGTTTGTGCGTGATGTTTGTATGTGAGTGTATGACTCTCTCTTCCCTTGTGTATGTCTAACAAGACTTAACCCAATGTTGTGTTTGTTTAATAAAGTTCAAAGTTGAACTTCTAATAAGTGCTAACGGGGGGAGTGAGGAGTCCGGTCTGTTCCGGCCACGCGTGTGAGTATGGGGGTCGTTGTCATAGCAGGTTCGATCCTCTCTGTATGTTATGGTTGTTTTCCAATTTGGTTCCCAACCTTCCCTTTAGCTTAACCAAGGCTATTACTGACTCACGTCGGGCCACAGGGGCATACTATTGTTATGTTTGTTTCGGTGTGCTTGGATCACTATATCCGAGACACCTTGTGTTAAGTTAACCGTCCATTTAACGAGACGGTAACGAGTTATGTAACGAGCTTATCATGAGACTGGCAACAATCTCTAGGCTCACCAGTGTGTTAGTGATGTTTGGGTCGGTTCCTGAGAGGACCATTCCCGTTATGTTATGTGTTTTGTTGTGATGCAATATCTATTGCGGTGTTATGTTGTGCACATGGAAACGTGCAGAGTGTTGTTAAGTGTTGTTATGTAGTGTATGTTATATGTTGTAAAATGTGAAGTGTGTGGATCATGGATATGATTCCCAGTTTGTGATAAGAGGCGTTTAAGGGTAACCCGAATTAAGGGTATGTGTCGTCTATTAAGGAAGTAGCTCCATCAGAGGAGGAACACTCTAGGGATGATTTATACCACGAGTGACTCATTAAGTAAGGTTATATTATCCGTTTGTTGAGCCCGTTGAGGCGAATGTTATGAGATGTGAGTTCGTTGTTACATGTATGATTAAATATAATCAACCGCATGCTAAGACGACAAGTAGTTGTGCGTGGCCCGATAGCATGTGGGCTGCGGGATTACCATACCAGCAAAGGTGCTGAGCCCCTTGGGGGCCACCCTTTCTCTTCTTTTCTTATTTCAGGTACAGAGAGCTGGAAGCCGTCCGAGAGTAAGACGGGGTAGACACTGTACATGGGTAAACTTTTAAGTGTATGTAGACAGTAGGTGTAGTAAGACCGAAATTGTTGTCGGCAACAGTTTATAAATACTCGGTATAGTTGATAAGGTGTATGTTGTTGTTGTTGTTAATGGAAAGGGATACTAATGTATAGTTGCTCGGGAATTTAGCCCATCAGACCGGTACATTGTGTATGTATTAGCCTTGTTAGCCACGTGGGTGGCTAACGGCGTGTAACACCAACAAGTTAAGTAATGTGATGAGGTTGTTCTTCCGCTGCAGTTTGTTGTAAGTATGTTAATGTTGGATGGGGTGTTACATTTACCTTCTTCCTACAATCCAGACCTCGATCAATCTACGGCTCAGGATTGAGGGGGCGTATTGGGTTTGTCACTCATTCAGTTAATTACTATCAGAGTTAGATACGACATTATGTTAGTATTCTAGCTTTAATACGATGCGTTTAATGTTTTCTCTTCTCTTCTTTTCATATAAATACTGTATGCTTTCTGTTTCATTTTAAGGAGCGAGAAAATAGACATTCTTTTTCTCCTTTGAGCTCTACGCTCTCTACGTATCAATCAATAAGAAATCTCAAAGTCTTTGTCGATCGCTTCCACTTCCTAAAAAATAAAACCACATTTCTATATTTTCTACTCCTTTAATTCAAACCTTGTGGGAGTAACACACATTCGCATATTATAGCTCTATCCGCTGTCAAAATTTCCATAGACCAGGTCATCTCCGAACCACATAAATGTTTGTACATCCCCTCGCCATGTTCCTCGCGCATTTGTAATGTAGACACTATATTGACATCCCAGTACAAATAATATTTTTGAAAATTAAGCATCCCAATACAAATATTGATCAAGTATCAAAGCAAGCAAATAAGAAACTTATTAAATAAGGGAACTGCACTATATATAACTTCAACTGTTAATCTGAGTGTCATGTAAGTTCGAGGATTTACTTCGCCTTAGGCTCTAACATAGGACAAAGGCTCAAATCACATTATAACATTGTAGTATTATCTAGCTGATAAAGCTGCAAACCTGGCTGGGCTTATAACACAGTTAAGAATAATCTGAATTGGCAGAAGCTTGAAGCATGCACACATCATGAGATTCTCCTTAAACTATAGTGATACGGTACTCAATGTCTCAACTTCAAGGGAAATGGTTCAAAGATAAAATAAGATGATACCATCACTTCTAGCTTTCATAGCAAGTGCAATGTCTCAAGAGTAATCCGAATTAGCCAATATGCTCACACCATGGCGGATAACATCATCTGCTGAATGAACTCTGCCTTCTGCATTCTATCCTCATAGTCTTCTCTCTCAACTCTATCAAATTGGGAGCTGCAAACATGAAGAAAGAACATTAATACCACAAAGAAAAGAACCAATATCTGTACAGCACCACAATGTGTACCAAGATGGCAAAAGATTGAAAGCAACAAGGCTCTAAGTGATTGCTAGGTGATGAAGATATCTCAAACAACAGAATCGTCTTTATCAAAGAAGGATTAGTCACTCTTCAGTTGATAAGTTTTCTAAGCAGGTTAATTATAATTGGTATCACTGCATCAAAGGAATCAAATTTACAGGAAAAGAATGTACCCTACCTTTCTGTGTTGGAAATAGTCGCTGCCTTCTCTTGGGGTATATCAGGTTAGGGTCTGAATATGACACACTGCAGAGAAATGGAGCGAGAAGAGGATCTGGTGAAAAATCTTGTATATTTCCAGCTCCAGCTTTAGCAGCCAAACTGTAGAATGAGCGTAGATCTTCTATATGTTTGCGCCAGAAGGTAGACTTGTCTGATTTCCTTCTATTCTGCCAGATAGAACAATGAAAACAGACCCAAAATCATGCACGGCAAGATTTCTTAACAAGTCCCTCCATCCAAATATTGATTCTTTGTGCTTACGGGCTTAGACAATATCTGCGTTGTTATGAATGGTAAGGTAAAGACTTGGTAATTACCTTTAATGAACTCCCGTGATGCATCCTGAAATGAGTAGCCACGTCCTTCCCAAGATTCATTGCGCAGACGGACAAAACTAAAAGTAGACAGCAATCAATAATGGTGAAAAGCTATACAATTGGGACTTTGTAAGAAGATATCGACACATATGACAAATTCAGTGTATGAAAATCAACTGTTGACCCGAAACTCCGAATATAATTTCAACCCATCCCACAGTTCAAATTATACTATGACTAGTGAAAGATATCCTAATGAATTTGATTCAAAACACCTACAGAAAAAATTAAGTGAATAGCATTGGCCACAGCTGTTTGAGCAATGGCTAGACCATTAATTCCACAATGGTCTTGTTTTCCCAATTGTTCTGAGTAGCCAATATTAATACTGTAAATATAGATATGATTGATTGAGTTCTTTCATGAGGGAACAATTACATGATTAACCAGACAAGAGAGAGAGGGGAAACCAACCGCATCCTTGACATCAAAGCAGTGCTCTTCTTGAAGATGGCTACAAAGCAGAGTGAGGTCGGTATCAATGTAACAGAACGGGCAGGTCACATAAGTTCTTGCATCTTCGTGTACCTCCGTAGTATCATCCAATGCCAAATGGCTCTCTTCCAAAACAAACAAAGAATCACGGAATGTTTTCAGTCTACAGTACGCCACACCACAGACAGGTGAGCTACGCCAAAAAGGAAGAATCTGAACTTCGTAAGATTCGACCAACTATTAATTTCATACCCTATCACTGTTTGCAGGTGAAAATTAGGAATCTCCCATTTAATTTAAATACCCATTTAAGATTCCAGTCTCCCTTTTAGCTTTTTACCTCTCTTTTTCCCTTTTGCGCGTGGTGGGGGTGGGATTTAGGGCGGATGTTGATTTCTAGGAGATCAAATTACAAGTACCCAACAAATTCAATCCCCATAAATTAAAATTGGCGGAGGAAAGGAAAAGGGGATTACCAGCGCTGATATGTTTGGCTGAAAGGAAAGCAGAAAGATGCTTAGCCGAGTGGATCTTTGAAGCCAAATAGTCCGCATCCATTTTTGCTCCTTTATGCATAACTAATTTTTCGGTCTGTCTGTATCTCTGTCACTTTCTGCTCCTCTCTCTCCAGCCTCGCCTCAATGAAGTATCAAGCCTAACGAATTTGGGGACGACGACGATCTCCCAACAACCCACAAAATGACGAGAAGATGGGCTTAAAATCTCAGGTCAGGCAGAAGCAGTCAGGCTACTTCACTCTGCGCTCTCTTTGGAATTGGGAGGAAGAAGAAGGTGGGTCAGAACCGAGTCAGCTCCTCTGTATCGTGTGATGAGAAACGATTTCGCGGCAGAAGTAGAAATGAAAAAGGCAGGGTGAAGGAGGAAAAGGACCCGCAAAAAGGCAGTTGCAGCGGATGACTGACGCGTGGCAATTTTACTTCACCACCCTCCTTCCTCTGCATGTGGTGTCCCTGCAATCAAATCGACCTTAAAGTGCGTTACAGACTAACAGTAGAGTGGTGGTTTTTTGCTTTCATACGGGCACTCTGGGTTTCTTGTCTTCTTCTGTGTATTTCCTGTCCTCTACATTCCTTTTCCTAGATCGAACTGAAAGCGAGAGCTACTGTTTTCGTGCAAAATAGACTCAGTAAAGCTTATGATAGACTGAGTGAGTTGGGAATTCCTTGACAAAATAATCCGAGTCATGGGTTTCCCCGATGTTTCAAGAATTCTGTGATGAACCGTGTTACTACAGTGAAGGGCTATATTATAGTGAATGGTATTCCGGGGAGATGTTTCACTTAAAAGAGAGGTATTAGGCAGGGAGACCCCATTTCCCCTTTCCTGTTTATTATTGCCCAAGAAACTTTAATCAGAACCCTTAACAATGTCATGACAGACCTTACTTATGAAGGGATCCAGCTTGCAAACAATGCCCCCCCCCCCCCCCCATTTCTCATTTGGCTTTTGCAGATGATATAATTTTCTATGGGAAAGCAAACTCTTCAAACATCCAAACCTTAGCCAATATCCTTAACTCCTTTCTTGTAGCTTCTGGCCACCAAATTAACCAAGAAAAATCTGAATTTGTCTTCAGTAAAAAATTCCTCAACAGATGAAAGATAGCCTTTCAGGGATCCTAAATGTCCATCAAGTCAAATCTTTCTCTAAATACCTTGGTCTCCCTATTAAAGTGGGAAGAAACAAAAAAGACATTTAGCTACCTTCTTGATTCCATTAAAAAAAAGTCCATTGTTGGAATAGGCCTGTTTCTCATGCTGCCAGATCCATTCTTATCATGAGTGTTCTCCAAGCTATCCCTACCTTTACTATGTCTTTGTTTAAATTGCCAATTGGGATCATTGAGAAGATTAATGCTATGTGTGCGCAGTTTTGGTGGTCGGGCTCTGAAAAAAGAAAACCATGCATTGGAAAAAATAGGATGCAGTGTGTGATGATTTTGATCAAGGTGGGTTGGGTTTCAGGCAAATTGAAGCTTTCTGTTGGAGAATATGTGACTACTTCTACCACTTAGGCAGTGTACCTATCGTTTTGCGGAATAGTGGAATTGTGGGGTTGTCGAACTCTTGGGGACCTTGCTGTGGTTTAACTGATAGTGTAAATTAAATGAGAATTCTAATTAGACTATTGAACAGAAACTTATCACTTTTTTTAGGGAAATTGTGGTTTAACACTTAATGTAAACAAAACAGTAAAAAGAACAATTAATCAAAACAGAATAATAATAACAGCGGTTTATAAAACTCTTTTGTTTTTAGGAAGCACCCTGAGTTGTTCTGCTCACCTATTTCATCCAATTATATTAATATAAACTTTCCCACTTTAACAATAAACTCAGGAATCTCAATTAGTTCATTGACCGGTCCTTGTACAATAAACCCTAATTAACTTAAACAACAAGCGGCAATCCTTGCCCAAGTTATTATAAATTAATTGCTTTATTATTAATTCCTATTGGAGACGGATTAACCTATAGGCGAGACACGCTTCTAGTCGTTAACCTGATTTGACTTCTTTTGTCTAGAACCTTGTCTTAGCACCGCATTTTGACAAGAGAACTACAAATATCACTTTAATAATTGGCTTGAAGATTAAAGCGCATTAAGGACAAGAATCAAAATATTGCTTAAATAGATTATAGTGGAAAGTCTACATAACATAATTATACAAAATAGGCTTCACTAGTAGAAAAAAGATTTTAAATGACGCATTTTAAACCACGGTTAATCTCATAACCGTCATTTAAAACTTTTATACCACGATTATTAGCATAACCGTCACAAAAAGTGTCGGCGGGAGATTTTATACCACGGTTCCACGCAGAACCGTTGTATATAGCGTATTTTATACCACGGTTCTGACGGAACCGTCATATATAGTTTGACGCGTTGTATTATATACCACGGTTCTGGTTGGAACCGTCATATATTGAAATACCCCAAACCTCGATATGTGGTTTAAATATCAAACTATGATATGTAAAGGCTAAAAAGTGCCTTAGAAACATCAGTGAACAATTTAAACCATAGTAAATGCAATAAAGCACTAAGATACAGTTTGAGCAAAAACATGCTCTAAGCTATGAGTGAACTTGGTTAGGACCCAAAGAGCCTACCAAGACTTAATAATATTCAATTATGATTTAATAAGGCAAATTAAGTCCTTAGAGAACCTTGGTAGACATTGGAACTAAACAAAACATAAATAAATACCTTAAGGTCAATATGGGCTAAAAGTGCTCTAAGCTTGGGATAAATTTGTATAAGACCTAATGGTCATACCTATACCTTATTTATATGTTAATGAACATATTAAATCAATTTCTAAAGAAAACCAAGCTTGAAAACAAGTTAAAACACAAAATGTGCTTTAAGGAGTCTTAAAGCACGTTTTTGAAAAATTGTCTTGTAAATGAGTTTTGAATGGCTAAATGTCCATCATTACTCTTTAATTAACATGTGTACTATATAGTATCACATTTGGAAGTCTATATCAATGGGAAATCAAAAATTTCACTTCTATGTGCCTTGTTTTTGTGAATAGTGATTTTTATAAACTAGTTTGTAACATATGTTATCATAAGTAATTAAATTGACAAACAAAGACTAAAATACCCTTAGTGATATAAAGGGGGCCGGTTTTTGTAGTAATGAGTCACCAAACATGTTAACTTGTTAAGTAAATAAAGATGACTCATAGGTTACTATTTGCTTTAAGTTATAAATATCTTCAAAAAGCAAAACCAATCTCATTTCTCTCATTTCCTTCTTCATTTCACACGGTTCCACTCTTCTTCAACCTCTCTTCTCCTTGTTCTCTCTCGGTAATACACCAACACCACCATTAACTCCATCTTTGACCCCTTGTAAAATCTAGCTCACTTATCCAAATCAAAAACAAACACCACCAATCTCTTCCTCTCATCAAGCTCTACACTTCTATCTTTTCAAATCTTCAAGAGCTCAATTTTGGTGCCATGGAGAATCACCATTGATGGAGCTTGAGCTTGTGTTTCTACATATTACTCTCCTTTGCTTCTAGGTAAGGAATCTCAAAGAAAAATCAAGTTTCCTTCATGTTTTGCCTTGACCGAAAATGTACATTGATGGAGCTCTTTGTGTGACTTTGTTCTAGCTTCATTCCAATCTCTTATGGACTAGGTGGAGTCCTCTCTCATAGATATTCAAACTCTCTTCAAAGATCAAGGTAAAACAACTACATTAATGTTTATGAAACAATGTAAACCTAGGGTTTACGATGAGTTTAAGCTTGAAGCTTGTATACTCATTTCATTGCTTGTATGTTGTGTAGTAGTTGACAAGGAATCAAATACCTAACCGGTTTTATAAGGAAACAAGAAAGAAGTTTGTGTGGAAAAGAGGTAAACATACTAACCTAATGTGGTGTAATGCCTTAGGAGAAATGAGCTTATATTGCTGGTTAAAATTATCCAAGGAGCCAAAGGTGAATGACCTAGTGAAATACTCTCAAGGAGTTTATTAAGGGCATATGTATTGTTGGGTGTATTTGCAGGTCAAAGGCATTATTTATGTGGGAAATTCAGTGTTTAAGGTTTATGCAATTTAAGGGCCTAAGTGCCAAGCAATTTAAGTTATGCACTATATTGTGATGTAGTGCTAAATGTGTGAAGTTTGTGTACAAAAATGTGTTTGATGGATTTTAGGTGTTCTTGAATGAAATAAGGTAAAAACCTAAGTGTTTGGATGTGAGTATATACAAGAGAAGCTATGGCAAAATTTGTATAATGTATAAGGAGTTGTAAGTGCTTAAATGAACTTTGGTGAACTAGGATATGTTAGGAAGGGATAAATGTTTTACTAGGGAAGAAAACATGTGCTAAGGTGATTTAGAGTGATACACGGATTTAGGTATTATCTTGGAAGTTCTAGGAATTCAATGTGTGTTATTGAGAATGTATTAAAGTCATGGAGAAGTTTGTTTAAGGATAGGAATGTTGATGTACAAGGAAGGAATGATGTTTTGGTAAGGTTTTGAGAAAGGGATTCAAGAAGTTGTGAAAAGAGGATTTACTTAGTAAGAGGAGATGCTTGGGAGATGGTGTTATGAAGGTGAGGAAGCATCTTAGTGTAGTGGTCATTTAAGGTGAAACACCACTTGGAAAACCAAAAGGAAATGTTACAAGTGTTAAGAGATTTGATAAGAAGATTGAGTAACAAGTTGGACAATGTTTTAAGGTGAATCAAAGTGATATTCTAGTATTAGAATATGCCTAAGTTCATGTATGAAGCTTGGGTGTCAATGGATGAAGAGAATAGATGAAACAAAACTTGGAAAGTGAAGTTCTTGGCTGTCCGAACTACCGTCCGAATGTGGACGTTCGGACGTTGCCTGTGTGCGCGTGAATATTCTGATCTTCGAACAGCGTCCGAACTACCGTCCGAACCTGGGAAGTTCGGACACACCTATTTATTTCTCTGGTTTGGCCTCGAACAGCGTCCGAACTTGGGAAGTCCGGACACAAGTTCGGACAAGGCGCTGTATGGACCAAAAACATTGTTTAAGGTATAGAAATGATGCGTAATGATGGGGATTGATGGTTAATGATGTTATGAGGTTGTTAAGGACATGTTAGGTGAGTTTTAATGACAATTAAGTGGGTGAAAAGTTGTAATAAAATGTGAAAGTAAAACAAGTTAAAAAGTGAAGTTATGTAACTAAGTTAACGGGGGAAAGTTATAAGCATTAGACATTAAACAATCATGTTACCCCGAAGTTAATAAAAGTATATGTAATGTTATCAGTTGTTCGAGAATTGCTCGAGGAACATTAGTGGACGTGGTAAAGTGGGCTCCGGTGATAGGTATGGTTTTCTTGCAACCTGTGTCCTACCGGATTACACCGGCTTGTATGCCAATGTGTTTTTCTGTTTGTTTGCCACGTTGTAAGATTAAACATGTAATGAGTTTACAGTAATTCATTTATGTGGCGTGTGCAACTCCGATACCATTTAACCTCGGAAGTGTTAACCTTAGTTAACTGAGTCTAGGATCACATGAGAGTTCGGTATTCGGAGTAAACGACCCGATCCATGGGACGTACTAACCACGGCTATGCGTGCGTTAAATGTGTGATATGTGTATGTGAATGTAGGATCTCCCTTGTGTGTCTAACACAGTTGTAATACTGTATGATGTGTAGATGTGATAGACTCCGTAGTGGGGTTCTAACTAATATCTAAGGTAAGTATGTACTAACAGTAGTGAGGAATCCAGTTGGGCCGGTCGCGCGTTGTTTGGGAGAGGGTATCCTTCTTAGCCTTACCCTTCTCTTTGTTATGGTTGTTTCCCTCACGGGTTATGATCTCCCATTAGATTATTCCAAAGCTTAGCTATTCTGACTTATGATCGGTTTAGGGGGAACATGTGTTTGTGTGGTGTGTTCGGGCCTCCAAACCCGAACCATCTTAACTTAAGTTACTCGTCCGACTATTAGGACGGTAATGAGTGTTGTTGTTATTGTATAACGAGCTTATCATGAGAATGGCAACATTCTCTAGGCTCACCAGTGTATAAGCAATGTTTGGGTCGGTTCCTAAGAGAACCATTCCCGTTATGTTATGTATTTTGTTGTGATGCAATATTATTGCGGTGTTATGTTGTGCACGTTGAAACGTGCAAAGTGTTGTTGTGTGATGTTATGTAGTGTATGTTATATGTTGTAAAATGTGGAGTATGTGGATCATGGATATGAATCCCAGTTTGAGAAAAGAGGCGTTTAAGGATAACCCGATTTAAGGGTAAGTGTCGTCTATTAAGGAAGTAGCTCCATAGAGGAGGAACACTCTAGGGATAAGGATTACTATGAGTGACTTATTAAGTAAGGATATATTATCCGTTTGTTGAGCCCGTTGAGGCGAAATGATTATGTGTTGTGTGTTTACAGTTGCATGCATGAATTAAATATAATCAACCGCATGCTAAGACGACAATTAGTTGTGCGTGGCCCGGTAGCATGTGGTGAAATACCCCAAACCTTGATATGTGGTTTAAATATCAAATTATGGTATGTAAAGGCTAAAAAGTGCCTTAGAAACATCAGTGAACAATTTAAATCATAGTAAAATGCAATAAAGCACTAAGACACAGTTTGAGCAAAAACATGCTCTAAGCTATGAGTGAACTTGGTTAGGACCCAAAGAGCCTACCAAGACTTAATAATATTCAATTATGATTTAATAAGGCTAAATAAGTCCTTAGGAAACCTTGTTGGACAGTTAAACCAAATAAAACACAAATAAATACCTTAAAGTCAATAAGAGCAAAAATGTGCTCTAAGCTTGGGATAAATTTGTATAAGACCTAATGGTCATACCTATACCTTATAAATATGTTAATGAACATATTAAATCAATTACCAAAGGAAACCAAGCTTGAAAACAAGTTAAAACACAAAAAGTGCTTTAAGGAGTCTTAAAGCACGTTTTTGAAAAATTGTCTTGTAAATGAGTTTTGAGTGGCTAAATGACCATCATTACTCTTTAATCAACATGTGTACTACTTAGTATCACATTAGGAAGTCTAAATCAATGGGAAATCAAAAATTTCACAATTATGTGCCTTAGTTTGTGAATAGTGCTCAAATAGTGCTAGTTTAAGTCATAAGTCAACATAAGATGTTAAATGGTCAAACAAGGCCATATATATCTTTAATATAGAAGGGGGGACGGTTTTTGAAGTGTGAGTCATCACACTTGGCCAGCAAAGTCAAAAAGAAGAAAGGATAAAGTAAAAAGACTATTTACTTTATAAACATAAATATCTCACACTTTTACCTCTCACCCCACTTTTCTTCATTTCCTTTCTTTCCCACCGTCTTCCTCATGGTTCTCCCAACTCCAAACCGTTCATGCTACAGCACATCTCTTCTCCAACTTCAATTGCTCATCAAATGTTCAATATTGCTCCAAATCAAAAACTAAGCACATATTTGTCTTAGTTGAGTCAAGGCCTTTCATCCTCTCTTTTCAAAATTTCAAAAGCTCATGTTTGATGCCATGAAGAAACTCCATTGAATGGGGAAAGTTCTGTTTGAAGAGCTCTTTTGCTTCTTCTCTCATTGAAGGTAAGGAAAATCAAAGAAAATCCAAGTTCCCATCATTTTCTTGTATAACCGAAAATTCACCTTACAATGGTGCCTTGTCTTGCTATTTTCTTAGCTTAATTCAATCTTCAAGGGACTAGGAGGAGTCCTATCTTGCCACTTAACCAAGCTCTCTTTCAAATTCCAAAGGTAATCATCAAATTTAGTGTTTTAAGACACTTATGTAAACCTAGGGTTTAATTATGAGTTTGAGTATTAAACTTAATACTCATTACCCTTTATGTGTATTGGTTAGAAGGTTGACAAGTGATAAAAGCTCCTTGCCGATTTTCAATCAAAAAAACAAGTGAAAACAAGTGAGAAAGCTTGGAAAACAAAGAGGTAAATGACCTCTCTTAATGTGGTTTTATGTACTAGGGAATTGAGCTATATTTGCTTAATAAATAACCTAAAGAGCCAATGGGAAATGAGCTAGAAAACTATCCACAAGGTGGACTAAAAAGACATGGGAGCATTGTTGTGTGTATTTGCAGGTCAAAGGCATTACTTATGTGGGAAATTCAGTGTTTAAGTTTAATGCAATTTAAGGGCCTAAGAGCCATGTTATTTAAGGGCCTAAGTGCCAAGCAATTTAAGTTTATGCACTATATTGTGATGTAGTGTAGTTTAAAGGTTTAGTTGTGTGTAAAGAACATCTCTTGTGAAAGTGAATGTGTTTGATGGTTAAAGGATGAAAAACCATATGTTTGTGTATAAGAGTGTGTATTAAGAGATTGAATGTTCTTGATTGTCTAAAGGTGAAAAACAATGTGTTTTGATGTGAGTATATACAAGAGAAGCTATGGCAAAATTTAGTTGATAAACAAAGGAGTTTATGTGATGAAATGAGATTTTAAGACCTAGAAGGTACTAGGAACTTGTTAAGTGTTAAGATGGTGGAAGAAGGTGAATCATGGTGTTCTTAGGTGTTAAGGTGCCATGGGCATTGTCTTGGAGGATTTAGAACTCAAATGGGTGTTTTGAACACCACCAAGGAATTGTTATGTGAAGTGTTAAGTCTTGTTCAAGATTTGGTAAACAAAGGAAAAGAAATGCCTAGTGAAGGTCTAAGTGAAAACTTGTGGAAATTATAAGCAATTGTGCAAAGGAGGTGTGTATGAGAAATAATGCTTTTGGAGTGGTGGTAATGTTTGTGAGACAACACTTTGGTTAGTTGAGGTAGTAGGCATGATATACCACTTAGAAATCTAAGAAAAATGTTATAAGTGCTAGGAATTGTTGTAAGGAATTGAGTAACCAGTTAGTGATGATTTAGGAAAGTTTAGTGCTTGTTTAAGGTGCTTAAACATGTAGGAAACATGTGGAAAGTTATGGAATGATTAGGTAAGGTTTAAGGTTGGTTTAAGGGTTGAAAAATGATGTTTTGACAAGTTAATAACATGGTCCGGGACCTAGCCCTTGTATAGGTACCCGGACCACCCCTTAAAAAGAGCCGAGAGTGAAGTTTAGAAGTGGTCCGGGTCCTTAGTCCAGGACCAAGACCCGGACCAAGGGTAAAATAAGGCCGAGAGCACATTCTACAAGTGGTCCGGGACCTTGGGTCCGGACCAAGTCCCGGACCAGGTCAAAAGTGTTGCAAAATCTGTTTTAAAGGCTTCTAATCATGGGGAATTGAATGGTAATGGTTTTAGGTGAGGTTTAGGCCTTGTTTGGTGGCATATAAAGGCCTTAAAATGTGTAAACAAGTGTTGGGTTTGATGTGAGAGTTGTAAACTTAATATCACAAGAGTAAGTTAAGTGTAACGGGAATGACGGGGTAAACTATGGGCGCTTTAAACGTTAAGCAAACATGTTACCCCAATATTAATAAAAGTAATTGTGATGTTACCAGTTGTACGGGATTTGTTCGAGGAACCTAAAAGGACATGATAAAGTGGACTCCGGTGACAGGTATGGTTTTCTTGCAACCTGCGTCCTACCGGATTACACCGGCTTGTATGCCAATGTGTTTTTCTGTATGTTTGCCACGTTGTAAGATTAAGCATGTAATGAGTTTACAGTAATTCATTTATGTGGCGTGTACAACTCCGATACCATTTAACCTCGAAAGTGTTAACCTTAGTTAACTGAGTCTAGGATCACATGAGAGTTCGGTATTCGGAGTAAACGACCCGTACCATGGGACGTACTAACCACGGCTATGCGTGTGTTAATTGTGTGATATGTGTATGTGAATGTAGGGATCTCCCTTGTGTATTTAACCCAGTTGTTAATACTGTATGTGTTGTTATGATAGGCTCCATAGTGGGGTTCTAACTAATATCTAAAGTAAGTATGTACTAACAGTAGTGAGGAATCCGGTTTGGCCGGTCGCGCGTTGTTTGGGAGAGGGTATCCTTCCTAGCCTTACCCTTCTCTTTGTTATGGTTGTTTCCCTCACGGGTTATGATCTCCCATTAGCTTATTCCAAAGCTTAGCTATTCTGACTTATGATCGGTTTGGGGGAACATGTGTTTGTGTGGTGTGTTCGGGCCTCCAAACCCGAACCGCCTTAACTTAAGTTACTCGTCCGACTATTAGGACGGTAATGAGTGTTGTTGCTATTGTATAACGAGCTTATCATGAGACTGGCAACATTCTCTAGGCTCACCAGTGTATAAACAATGTTTGGGTCGGTTCCTAAGAACCATTCCCGCTATGTTATGTATTTTGTTTGTGATGCAATATCTATTGTGTTATGTTGTACACGTGAAACGTGCAAGTGTTGTTATGTGTTGTTATGTAGTGTATGTTATATGTTGTAAATGTGGAGTATGTGGATCATGGAATGATTCCAAGTTTGTGATGAGGCGTTTAAGGATAACCCGATTTAAGGGTAAGTGTCGTCTATTAAGGAAGTAGCTCCATTGGAGGAGGAACACTCTAGGGATAATGAATACCATGAGTGACTTATTAAGTAAGGATATATTATCCGTTTGTTGAGCCCGTTGAGGCGAAATGATTATGTGTTGTGTGTTTACAGTTGCATGTATGATTTAAAAATAATCAACCGCATGCTAAGACGACAATTAGTTGTGCGTGGCCCGGTAGCATGTGGGCTGCGGGATTACCATACCAGCAAAGGTGCTGAGCCCCTTGGGGGCCACCCTTTCTCTTCTTTTCCTATTCAGGTACAGAGAGCTGGAAGCCGTTCGAGAGTAGGACGGGTAGTCGTTGTACATGGGTAATCATTTAAGTGTATGTATACAGTAGGTGTAGTAAGACCGAAATTGTTGTCGGCAACAGTTTATAAATACTCGGTATAGTTGATAAGGTGTATGTTGTTGTTGTTGTTAATGGAAAGGGATAGTAATGTATAGTGCTCGGGAATTTAGCCCATCAGACCGGTACAATGTGTGTATTAGCCTTGTTAGCCACGTGGGTGGCTAACGGCGTGTAACACCAACAAGTTAAGTAATGTGATGAGGTTGTTTTCCGCTGCAGTTGTAAGTATGTTAATGTTGGATGGGGTGTTACAAAAAGTGGTATCAGAGCGAAGTATCGCTCTGACGACTGAACTACCGAGCTTAGGAAGTACCGAGTTAGGATTTAAGTACTTTGGGTTAAGGGTTGAGTGATAGCGTGAGAGATACGCTAGTTAGGTAGACCAGTGATACTGGAAACCTACTACATCCTTCCCACCCTCCACAATCCCTGTTTTATAACTTGGGGAAAGAACGCCAGAGAGATGAAAGTCCTCTCTTACTCGGGAAACCCGATCTGGCTGTTATTAAGTACCTCAAGGTACGGAGAACCTGTCACGGTAGATCCCGAAAACTGGGAATCCCGGAGACGGTCTCCATCTGAACAATGTTAACCGCATTTAATAGCGAAGAATGAAGAATTTGTGTATAAGAGAATAGAATTTCGGCAACCTGGGTCGACATGCGAGCAGTCGAGGATAACCAGCTTGCAACGCACCAACCGTGCAACAGGCAAGAATGGATTAAGAACCCGAGACAAGTGTCTACGGGACCACAGTTGTAAATGATACACCAACGGTATACCAACCGACAAAGGAACTACAACGTAGTACCCAAACAAGAGACAAGTCTCAGTAACCACGACAAATACGTGGAACGGGCTACAAGAGACAATACTAAGAAAAAGGGGTCTCCCAGAATGGGAAACACCCTAGTTAATGATTATCATATGAAGACAGTGAGAAGTACCTAGAAGAGTTATTATCAAGCAGTAAGATCAGTGAGGGCCAACAAGGCCACTGATGACAGTATGGGTAAAAACAATACCATAACCAGTATGTGTTAAACCGATAGCCAGTTAGCATGGCGCACTTGCCAGCAAGTGCTGCTATAACAGGGCTGTTCGGGAAATTTATAACCACTACAAGTACTTAGTAAATACCACGAAGTTAAGTGTGAACATTATAACCATGGAAGGGCTTAACAGCCTGACCTTTGTAATTGGAAGTACACCAGTCAGCAAAAGCTAGACTTGGCTAAGGTAAGAAGATGTTGTGAAACCATGAAAATTTTCTTTCAAACCCAGATTTATTAACCCTTTTCTCAAAACCAGATTTCTTTCAAACCAACACTTCTTTCCAACCTTCTTTTAAACAAACCAGTAAAACCAAGGACAGTTGAAGATACAACAGTGGATAAACTTTCCCTCGATTAAGTTCGGGAAGTACGGGACGCATATTGTCAGGGGACAATATAAGGGAGTTGACGACAGAATACTTCACCTAGGCGTGTGACGGACACTACGAGTGTACCAACTGAATTGTGGGACGACCGCACTCCGTTAGGAGCTTGTGGGCCTGACAGACCTACTTATGGGTTAGTTGGGTAAGTAGTAATGTATCAGTATGGGCCCCACATATGTATACGAGTGGAGTCCGAAACACGGGAAGTAGTCGACTCCGTCTACGGTCAGCAGCATGAGTCAAACAAGCGCTAAGGATTACAAGGAATAGTTGAAGTTAAGGAACTCAGTTAAGTTAACGAGACTAAAAGGATTAGTGAATTCCTCTCAAGGAAATGTTTAAGAGTCAGGAAGTGCGAAGTGCACTGACTGTTATGTAAAGACATCGTATATATCTTAAGGATCCTCAGGGATAAACATGATAGCTGGAACGGAGACTCAGCCTATGCATGGCAAGGCAGATGCCTAATGTGGACACATTAATGTGCAAAGAACGGGATGAAACTCCCAGAATGAGTACCTATACTACCAGGGAATGTAGATCTTCACAAAAGGAGATAATAAGCCATTTAAGAACGCAAACGGCGTGGCTAATGGAATGTACCAATAAGTGTGAAACAAATGTAAGGCATGACTTAGTAACACCCAGGAGCAATCCTTAAAGGGTGTTCGAATCAACAATTGTTGAACGAAATGCACGACAGAAGCACAAGGGTTGAAATTAACACCCAGTTTAGACATAAGTTGTCAGGGAACGCACTGACAATCCTAAGGGGCATCCCATGAAGGGAAACCATGTAATATTGCACAGAGAAATTAATGAATGTGGACAGCTTACAACGAGCGCAGCTCAAGACAGTAAGGCTTATAAGCCACAAGCAAGATATGTTATGTAAGTTTGACCGATTGCAGGACTTTATGTTATACAAGTAAATAGAGTGGTAAACGAACCACTGCATTAAGAGTGGGGATACCTCTCGATATTGTGAGACCGCAGGAGCGGTAGTTATGTAAATCAAGTTCAAGAAATATGTTAAGGATGGACAACGTTATTATTGAAAGAGAGCAGTTAGCTTAGTAGTACGTGTGTATAAAGTGAAGCACCTGGCTGAATAATGCCGGCTTGTGACTCGAATGATCGATGCTCAAGGAGCATTTAGTAGTCATCCAAAGGAGGGATGAACCATAATGTGAAAAATGTAAGTTTATGTGTGGAAGTTGAGGTGACAGTAGATACGATATAAGCTGATGTTATACAGGGAGTAAGAGCACGGTGCGCAACAAGCGACCGTTGTATAAATGTTGTTAAACGATAATGTAACAGATAAGACCAGTTATGAGTTAAACTCAGTGGAGATGCAAGATAAGTGATGTTAAACAAACTGAGCAATAAGCCAGTGGTAGGTACTATGTGATGAGGAACTCAGTGTGAATTCCATGGCGAATCGCATAAGAGATTTACTGTCAAGAGTTTACACCTCTGCACTCTGTATGACTGAGTGTTTTGGTATTGCACTTGTGCAGTAATGATCGAATGAGATAGCTAGGAATTGGAAACATGTTAATTGTGGAGCAATAATGTTATAATGGCCGATGCATAGGAAATGCAAGGCCGCACCAATAAAAAAAGTACTTGTACAGTAAGTGACATGATTAACAGTAAGTGACTACAGTAGCACTAACTGCCAAATCGGTATGAAATATACCCCAAATGTTGTAAATAGCTGAGAGAGCACTACACACTAGGTAGTAGCTCAATCTCAACCGAATAAGCCGGAAGGGAACAAGTCAATCATTGTGAAATACATAGCTGTATACACAGTAAATTGTTATGGAAGTGGATAGAAAGTTTATAACTCACCGAATTCGCTAACGGTAAAGATACCACACATCGGTTGAGAAACCATTTTACCAAGATAAAGGTGATATTGGGGGTGTACAATACAGTAAGAATGACAAATGGGGCAACTAAGCCCTACAGTTGTCAGAGTTGCGCAGCAGACGCTAGTGAACCAGTGATTCAAATGTACAACGTGAATAACGAATATGAGTGGATGGCTAATTATTAACGACTAGAAGCCTAACAGGCCAGAATCGAAACCAACTAAGAGTTTAAGCAAACTCCAATGATAATTCTTGGTTTAGGAACTAAACCGCCAATATGGTTAAGATCCTCTAATCAGAATCCATTGTGTAATGGACCGCGTGGAAGTTAAGATACTTCACGACGGCAAAACATTGTAAGCTAATGTTTAGTGATTGATTACGTGGGCGTAATCCCTTTTAAGGGGGGTAGAGCGTAAAACCACTTAGTGCATATTATCGTACAAGTGTACGTGATTTATGTTGTGCATAGTTATTTGGATGATTGGTGTGTGTGTTACGTAAACATACGCATTCATTCATGGTTGAATTGTGGTAATTGCGCACAGAGGATGCGAATACCATTGTGATAAGTGTGTGTATTTGTTAACAATTGTGTGTGATAGTACAAATGTGGGAGTAGAGAAACTCCCGGGGAACAAAACCCCGACAGTGTATAAATGTGAAACGGTGTGTCGTATTTTGATAAAATATATGTGTATATATACTATATAGTGATTCATAAATGGGTATGAGACCAATATAAACCTAATGAGAATAAGATTCCATAGGCAACAGGATTAAAGTGTATGGGAATAACTGATAGACGAAGTTCTATCCTTGGAGATGTATGATCATGATTAGAATGATTTAAAAGATAGAAAATTGGAAATGAGTGATTTACTTGATGCTTGAAAATGAAGTGGGAGGTGGAACTTGATTTGCATGCGATCAAGGGAAGCCGAACACAAATTGGGGTGGAAGGATAGTTCAACACTGATGCTGATCACATCAGGGTTGGATGACTCTTGAAACTCCCTATAAGTGGTCACAAATAACCACGCTAAGAAAAGAAGCAAAGAGCTTAAGTTGGACTTGGAGTTGTGTGTGTTTTCAAAAGGATTTTCAGTTGGTATTTATAAAACGTTGATAGATACTTTACATAATTAAAGTTCTCTTACTTAACCTCACAAGGAAATTTTAAATTTAAGTGATTGTTTTGATCTCCCAAAGGCACGGGGACGGAAGGTGTCCATCGCGACCGGGTTCTGCGGGATCATAGTGAATATCAAAGATATTTTGATTGCTATACATGCTATGACATGTTGTGTGGAATGTGTAATAAATGTTATTTTGACCTTGATTTGTTAAAGTGGATGCTATCAAGCCTATGAGTCTAAATGTGTTGTGTTACATAGACCTATGTGTCTAAAGACTGTTATGTTATCGGGACCTATGTGTCCAAATGTTGTTATGTTACCCAAGACCAGTGAGTCAAAGGGGTTGTTATGTATGTGTAAGTGTTGTTAAGATACCCGGACCATTGAGCCCGAGGTTATCATGTGAATATGTTATGTATGTATGGATGTGAATGTGTTGCCCGGACCATTAAGTCCGAGGTTGTGATGTAAAGTGTATTTGGTTATGGAAGTTTTACCTCTATAAGTAATCCCCGTATTCTAATCCAAGATATGAGGGAAGTGTAAACTTCGAGGACGAAGTTCTTTTAAGGGGGGTAGATTGAAATACCCCAAACCTTGATATGTGGTTTAAATATCAAATTATGGTATGTAAAGGCTAAAAGTGCCTTAGAAACATCAGTGAACAATTTAAATCATAGTAAAATGCAATAAAGCACTAAGACACAGTTTGAGCAAAAACATGCTCTAAGCTATGAGTGAACTTGGTTAGGACCCAAAGAGCCTACCAAGACTTAATAATATTCAATTATGATTTAATAAGGCTAAATAAGTCCTTAGGAAACCTTGTTGGACAGTTAAACCAAATAAAACACAAATAAATACCTTAAAGTCAATAAGAGCAAAAATGTGCTCTAAGCTTGGGATAAATTTGTATAAGACCTAATGGTCATACCTATACCTTATAAATATGTTAATGAACATATTAAATCAATTACCAAAGGAAACCAAGCTTGAAAACAAGTTAAAACACAAAAAGTGCTTTAAGGAGTCTTAAAGCACGTTTTTGAAAAATTGTCTTGTAAATGAGTTTTGAGTGGCTAAATGACCATCATTACTCTTTAATCAACATGTGTACTACTTAGTATCACATTAGGAAGTCTAAATCAATGGGAAATCAAAAATTTCACAATTATGTGCCTTAGTTTGTGAATAGTGCTCAAATAGTGCTAGTTTAAGTCATAAGTCAACATAAGATGTTAAATGGTCAAACAAGGCCATATATATCTTTATATAGAAGGGGGGACGGTTTTTGAAGTGTGAGTCATCACACTTGGCCAGCAAAGTCAATTAAAGAAGAAAGGATAAAGTAAAAAGACTATTTACTTTATAAACATAAATATCTCACACTTTTACCTCTCACCTCACTTTTCTTCATTTCCTTTCTTTCCCACCGTCTTCCTCATGGTTCTCCCAACTCCAAACCGTTCATGCTACAGCACATCTCTTCTCCAACTTCAATTGCTCATCAAATGTTCAATATTGCTCCAAATCAAAAACTAAGCACATATTTGTCTTAGTTGAGTCAAGGCCTTTCATCCTCTCTTTTCAAAATTTCAAAAGCTCATGTTTGATGCCATGAAGAAACTCCATTGAAGGGGGAAAGTTCTGTTTGAAGAGCTCTTTTGCTTCTTCTCTCATTCAAGGTAAGGAAAATCAAAGAAAATCCAAGTTCCCATCATTTTCTTGTATAACCGAAAATTCACCTTACAATGGTGCCTTGTCTTGCTATTTTCTTAGCTTAATTCAATCTTCAAGGGACTAGGAGGAGTCCTATCTTGCCACTTAACCAAGCTCTCTTTCAAATTCCAAAGGTAATCATCAAATTTAGTGTTTTAAGACACTTATGTAAACCTAGGGTTTAATTATGAGTTTGAGTATTAAACTTAATACTCATTACCCTTATATGTGTATTGGTTAGAAGGTTGACAAGTGATAAAAGCTCCTTGCCGATTTTCAATCAAGAAAAACAAGTGAAAACAAGTGAGAAAGCTTGGAAAACAAAGAGGTAAATGACCTCTCTTAATGTGGTTTTATGTACTAGGGAATTGAGCTATATTTGCTTAATAAATAACCTAAAGAGCCAATGGGAAATGAGCTAGAAAACTATCCACAAGGTGGACTAAAAAGACATGGGAGCATTGTTGTGTGTATTTGCAGGTCAAAGGCATTACTTATGTGGGAAATTCAGTGTTTAAGTTTAATGCAATTTAAGGGCCTAAGAGCCATGTTATTTAAGGGCCTAAGTGCCAAGCAATTTAAGTTTATGCACTATATTGTGATGTAGTGTAGTTTAAAGGTTTAGTTGTGTGTAAAGAACATCTCTTGTGAAAGTGAATGTGTTTGATGGTTAAAGGATGAAAAACCATATGTTTGTGTATAAGAGTGTGTATTAAGAGATTGAATGTTCTTGATTGTCTAAAGGTGAAAAACAATGTGTTTTGATGTGAGTATATACAAGAGAAGCTATGGCAAAATTTAGTTGATAAACAAAGGAGTTTATGTGATGAAATGAGATTTTAAGACCTAGAAGGTACTAGGAACTTGTTAAGTGTTAAGATGGTGGAAGAAGGTGAATCATGGTGTTCTTAGGTGTTAAGGTGCCATGGGCATTGTCTTGGAGGATTTAGAACTCAAATGGGTGTTTTGAACACACCAAGGAATTGTTATGTGAAGTGTTAAGTCTTGTTCAAGATTTGGTAAACAAAGGAAAAGAAATGCCTAGTGAAGGTCTAAGTGAAAACTTGTGGAAATTATAAGCAATTGTGCAAAGGAGGTGTGTATGAGAAATAATGCTTTTGGAGTGGTGGTAATGTTTGTGAGACAACACTTTGGTTAGTTGAGGTAGTAGGCATGATATACCACTTAGAAATCTAAGAAAAATGTTATAAGTGCTAGGAATTGTTGTAAGGAATTGAGTAACCAGTTAGTGATGATTTAGGAAAGTTTAGTGCTTGTTTTAAGGTGCTTAAACATGTAGGAAACATGTGGAAAGTTTATGGAATGATTAGGTAAGGTTTAAGGTTGGTTTAAGGGTTGAAAAATGATGTTTTGACAAGTTAATAACATGGTCCGGGACCTAGCCCTTGTATAGGTACCCGGACCACCCCTTAAAAAGAGCCGAGAGTGAAGTTTAGAAGTGGTCCGGGTCCTTAGTCCAGGACCAAGACCCGGACCAAGGGTAAAATAAGGCCGAGATCACATTCTACAAGTGGTCCGGGACCTTGGGTCCGGACCAAGTCCCGGACCAGGTCAAAAGTGTTGCAAAATCTGTTTTAAAGGCTTCTAATCATGGGGAATTGAATGGTAATGGTTTTAGGTGAGGTTTAGGCCTTGTTTGGTGGCATATAAAGGCCTTAAAATGTGTAAACAAGTGTTGGGTTTGATGTGAGAGTTGTAAACTTAATATCACAAGAGTAAGTTAAGTGTAACGGGAATGACGGGGTAAACTATGGGCGCTTTAAACGTTAAGCAAACATGTTACCCCAATATTAATAAAAGTAATTGTGATGTTACCAGTTGTACGGGATTTGTTCGAGGAACCTAAAAGGACATGATAAAGTGGACTCCGGTGACAGGTATGGTTTTCTTGCAACCTGTGTCCTACCGGATTACACCGGCTTGTATGCCAATGTTTTTCTGTATGTTTGCCACGTTGTAAGATAAAACATGTAATGAGTTTACAGTAATTCATTTATGTGGCGTGTACAACTCCGATACCATTTAACCTCGGAAGTGTTAACCTTAGTTAACTGAGTCTAGGATCACATGAGAGTTCGGTATTCGGAGTAAACGACCCGAACCATGGGACGTACTAACCACGGCTATGCGTGTGTTAATTGTGTGATATGTGTGTGTGAATGTAGGGATCTCCCTTGTATGTTTAACCCAGTTGTAATACTGTATGTGTTGTTATGTGATAGGCTCCATAGTGGGGTTCTAACTAATATCTAAAGTAAGTATGTACTAACAGTGGTGAGGAATCCGGTTTGGCCGGTCGCGCGTTGTTTGGGAGAGGGTATCCTTTTTAGCCTTACCCTTCTCTTTGTTATGGTTGTTTCCCTCACGGGTTATGATCTCCCATTAGCTTATTCCAAAGCTTAGCTATTCTGACTTATGATCGGTTTAGGGGGAACATGTGTTTGTGTGGTGTGTTCGGGCCTCCAAACCCGAACCGCCTTAACTTAAGTTACTCGTCCGACAATTAGGACGGTAATGAGTGTTGTTGCTATTGTATAACGAGCTTATCATGAGACTGGCAACATTCTCTAGGCTCACCAGTGTATAAACAATGTTTGGGTCGGTTCCTAAGAGAACCATTCCCGCTATGTTATGTATTTTGTTTGTGATGCAATATCTATTGTGATGTTATGATGTACACGTTGAAACGTGCAAGTGTTGTTATGTGTTGTTATGTAGTGTATGTATGTTGTAAAATGTGGAGTATGTGGATCATGGAAATGATTCCAAGTTTGTGATAAGAGGCGTTTAAGGATAACCCGATTTAAGGGTAAGTGTCGTCTATTAAGGAAGTAGCTCCATTGGAGGAGGAACACTCTAGGGATAATGAATACCATGAGTGACTTATTAAGTAAGGATATATTATCCGTTTGTTGAGCCCGTTGAGGCGAAATGATTATGTGTTGTGTGTTTACAGTTGCATGTATGATTTAAAAATAATCAACCGCATGCTAAGACGACAATTAGTTGTGCGTGGCCCGGTAGCATGTGGGCTGCGGGATTACCATACCAGCAAAGGTGCTGAGCCCCTTGGGGGCCACCCTTTCTCTTCTTTTCCTATTTCAGGTACAGAGAGCTGGAAGCCGTTCGAGAGTAGGACGGGTAGTCGTTGTACATGGGTAATCATTTAAGTGTATGTATACAGTAGGTGTAGTAAGACCGAATTGTTGTCGGCACATTATAAATACTCGGTAGTTGAAGGTGTATGTTGTTGTTGTTGTAATGGAAAGGGATACTAATGTATAGTGCTCGGGAATTTAGCCCATCAGACCGGTACATTGTATGTATTAGCCTTGTTAGCCACGTGGGTGGCTAACGGCGTGTAACACCAACAAGTTAAGTAATGTGATGAGGTTGTTCTTCCGCTGCAGTTTGTTGTAAGTATGTTAATGTTGGATGGGGTGTTACATGTGGGCTGTGGGATTACCATACCAGCAAAGGTGCTGAGCCCCTTGGGGGCCACCCTTTCTCTTCTTTTCCTATTTCAGGTACAAGGAGCTGGAAGCCGTTCGAGAGTAGGACGGGGTAGACATTGTACATGGGTATTCATTTAAGTGTATATACACAGTAGGTGTAGTAGACCGAAATTGTTATGGCATCAGTTTATAAATACTCGGTATAGTTGAAAGGAGTATGTTGTTGTTGTTGTTAATGGAAAGGGATAGTAATGTGTAGTTGCTCGGGAATTTAGCCCATCAGACCGGTACATTGTATATGTATTAGCCTTGTTAGCCACGTGGGTGGTTAACGGCGTGTAACACCAACGAGTTAAATTATTTGTTGAGGTGTGTATTCCGCTGCAGATTGTTATTATGTGTTTGTTGTTGGATGGGGTGTTACAAAAAGTGGTATCAGAGCGAAGTATCGCTCTGATGACTGGATTACCGAGCTTAGGAAGTACCGAGTTAAGATTTTAGTAAATTGGGTTAAGGGTTGAGTGATAGCATGAGAGATACGCTAGTTAGGTATTACCAGTGTGTACTGGAAACCTACAATATCCTTCCCACCCTCCAAAATCCCTGTTTTATAACTTGGGAAAGATCGCCAGAGAGATGAAAGTCCTCTCATACTCGGGAAACCCGATCTGGCTGTTATTAAGTACCTCTATGAGAACAGAGAACCTATCATATGGTAGATCCCGAAAACTGGGAATCCCGGAGACGGTGCGCATCTGAACGATGCTAACCGCATTCATAACAAGGAATGAAGAATCTTGTGTATAAGAGAATAGAATTTCGGCAACCTGGGTCGACATGCTGAGCAGTCGAGAACAACCAGCTTGCAACGCACCAACCGTGCAACAGGCAAGAAGTGGAATAATGAACCCGAGACAAGTGTCTACGGAACCACAGTTGTTAAATAATACACCAACGGTATACCAACCAACTAAGGAACTACAACGTAGTACCCAAACAAGAGACAAGTCTCAGTAACCACGACAAATGCGTGGAACGGGCTACGAAGAGGAAACAATACTAAGTAAACGGGAACTCCAAGAATGGGAGACACCCCAGTTGATAATATCATGTGAAGACAGTGAGAAGTCACCTAGAGGAGTTATTACCAAGGCAGTAAGATCAGTGAGGGCCAACAAGGCCACTGATGACAATATGGGTAAAAACAATACCACAACCAGTATGTGTTGAACCGATAGCCAGTTAGTATGGCGCACTTGCCATAGCAAGTGCTGCTATAACAGGGCTATTCGGGAAATTTATAACCACCACAGGGTACTTAGTAAAGTACCATGAAGTTAAACGGATCATTATGACCATGGAAGGGCTTGATAGCCTAACCTCTGTAATTGTAATACACCAGTCAGCAAGAAGCTAGACTTGGTTAAGGTAAGAAGATGTTGTGAAACCATGAAAATTTTCTTTCAACCCAGATTTATTCAAACCATTTTCTTTTCAAAACCAGATTTTCTTTCAAACCAACACTTCTTTCCAACCTTCTTTTAAACCAAATCAGTAAAAACCAAGGGCAGTTGATAAAGATACAACAGTGGATAAACTTTCCCTCGATTAAGTTCGAGAAGCAAGGAATGAATATTGTCACGGGACAATATAAGGGAGTTGACAACAGAATACTTCACCTAGGCGTGTGACGGACACTACGAGTGTACCAACTGAATTGTGGGACGACCGCACTCCGATAGGAGCTTGTGGGCCTGACAGACCTACTTATGGGTTAGTTGGGTAGGTAGCAATGTATCAGTATGGTACCCCACATATGTATACGAGTGGAGTCCGAAACACGGGAAGTAGTCGACTCCGTCTACGGTCAGCAGTATAAATCAAACAAGAGCTAAGGATTGCAAGGAATGGTTAAAACAAAAGAACCTGATCAAGTTAACGAGATTAAAATGATTAGTGAATTCATTTCAAGGAAATGTTTGAGAGTCAGGAGGTGCGAAGTGCACCAACTGTAATGAAAAGACATCTTATACGTCTTAAGGAGCCTCAAGGATAAACATGATAACTGGAACGGTGACCCAGCCTATACATTGCAAGGCAGATGCTTGATATGGACAGGTTAATGTGTAACAAACGGGATGAAACTCCCAGAATGAGTACCTACAACACTACCAGGAAATGTTGATCTTCACAGAAGAAGATAATAAGCCAGTTAAGAACGCAAAATGGCGTGGCTAACGGAATGTACCAATAAGTGTGAACCAGATGTAAAAGCATAACTTAGCAACACCCAGGAGCAATCCTTGAAGGGTGTTCGCATCAACAGTTGTTGCAGGAAATGACCTGACAGAACACGATGGGTTGAACTAACACCCAATTTAGACATAAGTTGTCAAGAGACGGACTGACAAACCTGAGGGGCATCCCTGAAAGGAAACGGAATGCAACGACCTTGTCATGGAGCTCAATATGATATCCAAACTAGGTAATGTTGTACAAAGAAGTACATGTATGTGGACAGCCTACAATGAGCGCAGCTCAAGGCAATAAGGCTTGTAAGCCACAAGCAACATATGTTATGTAAATTAGATTGATTGCAGAAGTTTATGTAATATAAGTGAATAGAGTGGTAAACGAACCACTGCATTAAGAGTGGGGATACCTCTCGATGTTGTGAGACCGCAGGAGCGGTAGTTTTAATCAAGTTCAAGAAATATGTTAAGGATGGACGACGTTATTACTGAAAGAGAGCAGTTAGCTTAGTAGTATGTGTGTATAAAGTGAAACACCGAGCTGAATAATGTCGGCTTGTGACTCGAATGATCGATGCTCAAGGAGCATTCGGTAGTCATCCAGATGAATGACGAACCATAATATAAGTATGGGTGTGGAAGTTAATGTGACAGTAAATACCATGCAAGTTAGTGTTATGTTATACAATAAGCACGATGCGCAGTAAGCGACCGTTGTATAAGTGTTGTTAAATAATGATATGGCAGATAAGAGCAATCATGAATTAACTCAGTGGAGATGCAAGATAAGTGATTTAAACAGACTGGGCAATAAGCCAGTGGTAGGTACTATGTGATGAGGAACTCAGTGTGAATTCCATGGCGAATCGCATAAGGGATTTACTGTCAAGAGTTTACGCCTCTGCACTCTGTATGACTGAGTGTTTTGGTATTGCACTTGCGCAGTAATGGTCGAGTGGGATAGCTAGGAATTGGAAACATGTTAATTGTGGAGGAATAATGTTATAATGGCCGATGCATAGGAGATGCAAGGCCGCACCAATAAAGGAGTACTTGTACAAAACCAAATGTGGAGACATGATTAACAGTAAGTGACTACAGTAGCACTAACTGCCAAATATCGGTATGGAATATACCCCAAATGTTGTAAATAGCTGAGAGAGCACTACACACTAGGTAGTAGCTCAATCTCAACCGACAGTAAGTCGGAAGAGAACAAGTCAATCATTGTGAAATACATAACTGTATACACAGTAAATTGTTATGGAGGTGGATAAAAAGTTTATAACTCACCGAATTCACTAACGGTAAGAGATACCACGCGTCAGATGAGAAACCATTGTTACCAAGATGAAGGTGACAATTGGGGATGTACAATACAGTAAGAATAACAAATGGGGCAATTAAGCTCTACAGTTATTAGAGTTTCGCAGCAGAAACTAGTGAGCCAGTGATGCAAGTGTTGAATGTACATAGTGAACACGAGTGAATGGCTAATTATTAACGCCTAGAAGCCTAACAGGCCAGAATCGAAACTAACTAAGAGTTTAAATAAACTCCAATGAGAATTCTTGGTTTAGGGACTAAACCGCCAATATGGTTAAGATCCACTAATCAGAATCCATTGTATAATCGACCGCGTGAAAGTTAAAACACTTCACGACGGTAGAACCTCAAAACCGATGTTTAGTGATTGATTACGTGGGCGTAATCTCTTTTAAGGGGGGTAGAGCGCAAAACCACTTAGTGTGTATTACCGTACAAGTGTACGTGATTTATGTTGTGCATAGCACAGAATAATTTGTTTTGATGATTGGTGCGTGTGTTACGTAAACATACGCATTCATTCATGGTTTAATTGTGGTAATTGCGCACAGAAATGCGAATACCATTGTGATAAGTGTGTTGATTTATCAACAGTTGTGTGTGATGGTACAAGTGTGGGGAGTAGAGAAACTCCTGGGGAACTAAAACCCCGACAGTGTATAAATGTGAAATGGTGTGTTGTATTTTGATAAAATATGTATGTATATATATACTATATAGTGATTCATGAAAGAATACGAAACTGACATAGAACCTAGTGAGAATGAGATTCCCTAGGTAACAACATTAAAGTGAATGGAAATAACTGATAGACGAAGTTCTATCCCTTGGAGATGTTATGATCATGACTAGAATGATTTAAAAGATAGAAATTGGAAATGAGTGAAATACCCCAAATCTTGGTATGTTGTTTAAATGTTAAAATAAGGTATCTAAAGGCTAAAAAGTGCCTTAGGAACATCAGTGCATAGTTTAAAACCATAGTTAAAACGCAATAAAACACTGAGACACGGTTCGAGCAAAACATGCTCTAAGCTTGGAGTGAACTTGGCTAGGACCCAAAGAGCCTACCAAGACTTGATAATATTTAATTATGACTTTATAAGGCTAATTAAGTCCTTAGGAAACTTTGGTAGGCAATGAAACCAAACAAAACACAAATAAGTACCTTAAAGTCAATAAGGGCTAAAATGTGCTCTAAGCTTGGGATAAATTTGTAAAAGACCTAATGGTCATACCTATACCTTATAAATATGTTAATGAACATATTAAATCAAGTACCAAAGAAAACCAAGCTTGAAAACAAGTTAAAACACAAAATGTGCTTTAAGGAGTCTTAAAGCACGTTTTTGAAAAATTGTCTTGTAAATGAGTTTGAATGGCTAATGTCCATCATTACTCTTTAATTAACATGTGTACTATATAGTATCACATTTGGGTGGCTATATCAATGGGAAATCAAAAATTTCACTTCTATGTGCCTTGTTTTGTGAATAGTGATTTTTATAAGCTAGTTTGTAACATATAATGTTATAAGTAATTAAATTGACAAATAAGGACTAAAGTACCCTTCTAACTAAATGGGGGCCGGTTTTTCAAGGTGTGAGTCACCAACTTGTAAAAGAAATCAAATAAGTAAAGTAAAGCTTAAAGTAAAGTACTATTTTTGCTTTATACATAAATATCTTAACAAAGGCAAACTTATCTCCTCATTCTCTTCTTTCCTTTCATTTCCCACGGTGGCCATCTTCTTCCTCCTCTCTCCATCGGTTTCCAACAGAACCATATCATTCTTCATCCTTCTTCACTTGTAACTTATGACTCCATGCTCCGAATTTAATTCCGAGACTACCGTTCTCTTAGTTGGAGCAAGCTCTACAACATTGTCTTTTCAAATCATCAAAACCACCATTTCGGTGCCAAGGATAACTTCCATGGAAGGAGCTTGATAATATTTTTATGCCTTGTTGATCACCTTTGCTTCAAGGTAAGGAAAACCAAAGAAAACTCCATTTCCTTCATTTTTGGTGTTGACCGAAAATGCACCTTGTAATGGTGTCTTCTCTTTTCTTGTTTTAGCTTCATTTAAATCTTCCAAGGGCTAGGAGGAGTCCTCTCTTGATACTCATTCAAGCTCTCTTTCCATTCAAAGGTAAAACAATTACCTTGGTGTGTTAAAACATATATGTAATTAGGGTTTACAATGAGATGGAGCTTAAAGCTTGAAAACTCATTATGATGTTTGTATATTGTTAAGTAGTTGACAAGGAGGGAATGCCTTACCGGTTTTAAGAGGAACAAGAAAGAAGTTTGAGTGGAAAAGAGGTAAATATGCTATCTCAATGTGGTTTAATGCCTTAGGAGAAATGAGTTTATAATGCTTGCTAAAACTACCTAAAGAGCAAATGGTGAATGACTTAGTAAGGTGTTCTCAAGGAGATTAGTAAAGGAACATATGTCTTGGTGTGTGTAATTGCAGGTCAAAGGCTTATGTATTGTGGAAATTCAGTGTTTAAGGATTATGCAATTTAAGGGCCTAAGAGCCATGTTATTTAAGGGCCTAAGTGCCAAGCAAGTTTAATTATGCACTATATTGTGATGTAGTGTAAATTTGGTGAAGTTTTGTGAGTGATAGTGTTCTTGATGGAATTAGGTGTTCTTGAGTGTTTAATGGTGAAAACTATGAGTTATGGAATGATGATGTGCAAAGAGAACCCATGGCGAAATTTGTAAAATGTATAAGGAATTCTAAGTGCTTAAATGAACTTGGGTGAACTAGGAATTGTTAAGAATGGATACATGCTTCACTAAGGAAGAACACATGCATTAAGGTGTTCTAAGGTGCTATAAGGATTTAGGCATTGTCTTGGAAGTTCTAGGAATTCAATATGTGTTTTTGAGAATGTATTAAAGTCTTGGAGAAGTTTGTTTAAGGTTTAGGTTATGTGATGTGCAAGGTGGGAATAATGTATAGATAAGGTTTTGAGAAAGGAACTTTAAGGAGTTGTGAAAAGAAGATTTGGTTAGTAAGAGAAGATGCTTGGGAGATGATGTTATGATGGTGAGGAAACACTTTGGTATAGAGGTTATTATGGATGAAACACCACTTAAGAAACTAGGAGAAAACATTGTAAGTGTTAGAAATTTTGTGAAGATATAAGTAAAGGTTTAAGGAATTAGAAAAAGAGTTTTGTGAGTGTTTAAGGATATCTTAAGGTGTGTTTGAAGTGCTCAAATGAGGTTAGGATGTACTAGGTCATATGGGGTGAAGTTTGGAGTTGAGTGTAAAAAGGAAACAAAGATTTGGGGCAGACCGGACTTGCGACCGGACTTGCAAGTTCGGTCGGGCCCAGTTTACCCTGCGAGAATTAGCTTCTGGAATGGACCGGACATAGGACCGGACTTGGCAAGTCCGGTCGGGCTAAATTTCCAAAGGGAAGAAACTCTCGGGAAAAGACCGAACATGCGACCGGACTTACAAGGTCGGTCGGAGTAGAAAATTTTGGCGGAAATATGTTCTGGAATCGACCGGACATGGACAAGTCCGGTCGGTAAGTCCGGTCGGACCAAAAACATGGGTTAAGGTTATGAAATGATATGTAATGATGGGGATTGATTAGTAATGATGTTATAAAGTTGTTAAGGACATGTTAGGTGAGTTTTAATGACAATTAAGTGGGTAAAAAGTTGTATTGAAATGTAAAAGTAAAACAAGTTAAAGAGTGAAGTTATGTAACTAAGTTAACGGGGTAAAAGTTATAAGCATTAGACATTAAATAATCATGCTACCCCGATGTTAATAAAAGTACATGTAATGTTATCAGTTGTTCGAGAATTGCTCGAGGAACATAAGTGGACGTGGTAAAGTGGACTCTGGTGACAGGTATGGTTTTCTTGCAACCTGTGTCCTACCGGATTACACCGGCTTGTATGCCAATATGTTTTACTGAGTGTTTGCCACCTTGTAAGATTAAAACATGTAATGAGTTTATAGTAATTCATTTATGTGGCGAATTTGGCCTCCGATACCATTTAACCTCAAATATGTGTTAAACCTTAGCTAACCAAATCTAGGAACACATGAGTGATCGATATTCGGAGTTGACGGCCCAAACCTTGGGAACGTTCTAACCACGGCTATGTGTGAGTTAGTTGGATATTGTTGTTGTATGCAAGTGTGTGAACCTCCCTTGTGTGCTTAACTCGGTTATGATACCGTATGGCGTGTGGATGTGGTAGGCTCCATGATGGATCTCTAACTACTTGTTTATAAGTGTATATGTACTAATGGGGGGTGAGGAGTCCGGTTGTTCCGGCCACGCGTGTGATGGACGGGAGTCGATATCATATCCAGTTTGGCTCTCTTGGTGTATGTATAGGTGGTATTCCAATTTGGTTTCTACCTTCCCTTAGCTTATCCAAAGCTAGTTACTGACTCACGTCGGGCCACAGGGGCATACGTATGTTATTTCGGTGTGCTTGGGATTACTATATCCGACACACCTTGGGTTTAAGTTAACCGTTCGATATAACTGGACGGTAACGAGGTTGGTAACGAGCTTAGCATGAGATTGACAATAATCTCTAGGCTCACTATATATATACTAACTATAATGGAAGGTTCCTTGTGTGAACCGATCTTATGGCGTTTGTGTTGATATTGTGCTAGGCAATTTCTCTTGCTATGCTATGATATGTATACGTTAGGTGCTTAAAATGAATACGATGTTATCAGGTGTGCGCCGAAACAAGAAAGGTTTGGTTATGTTTGTTATGTGAGGAATGAGATATGTTGTAGGATATGGAGTGTGTGGATCATGGAAATGAATCCCAGTTATGACAAGAGGCGTTTAAGGATAACCCGATTAATGGGTACGTGTCGTTCATTAAGGAAGTAGCTCCGTTTTAGAGGAGAGCCACTCTAGGGTTAAAGGAATCATTGGATGATTTGTTAAGTGTGGATGTGTTGGTTATAGGTTGAGCCCATTGAGGCGAAATGTTATGTGTTGTATGTTTATGGCTTGTATGCATGATTTAAATATTATCAACCGCATACTAAGACGACAATTAGTTGTGCGTGGCCCGGTAGCATGTGGGCTGCGGGATTACCATACCAGCAAAGGTGCTGAGCCCCTTGGGGGCCACCCTTTCTCTCCTTTTCTATTTCAGGTACAAGGAGCTGGAAGCCGTTCGAGAGTAGGACGGGGTAGATGTTTATACATGGGTAGCCATTTAAATGGCGTAAGCATTGTAGGCGTAGTAAGACCGAAATTGTTATCGGCATTAGTTTGTAAATACTCGGTACGGTTGGAATGTAATAAGTATATGGGTGTTGTTAAGGGAAGCAAATGTAACGTGTAGTTGCTCGGGAGTCTAGTCCATCAGACCGATACAAAGTACATGTATTAGCCTTGTTAGCCACGTGGGTGGTTAACGGCGTGTAACACCATTGAAATAAGTAATGTGATGAGTTGAGTTTCCGCTGCAATGTGTTGTTAAGTGTACGGTGGTGGTTGGGGTGTTACAATGAGTGACTTATTTGATGCTTGAAAATGAAGTGGGAAGTGGAACTTGATTTGCATGCGATCAAGGGAAGCCGAACACAAATTGGAGTGGAAGGATAGTTCAACACTGATGCTGATCACATCAGGGTTGGATGACTCTTGAAGCTCCCTATAAGTGGTCACAAATAACCACGCTAAGAAAAGAAACAAAAAGCATAAGTTAGACTTGGAGTTGTGTGTGTTTTCAAAAAGGATTTTGGATTGGTATTTATAAAACGTCGATAGATTCTTTACATAATTAAAGTTCTCTTACTTAACCTCACAAGGAAAAATTTCAAATTTAAGTGATTGTTTTGACCTCCCAAAGGCACGGGGACGGAAGGTGTCCATCGCGACCGGGTCCTGCGGGATCACAGTGTATATCAAAGATATTTTTGATTGTTATACATGCTATGACATGTTGTGTGGTATGTGTAATAAATGTTATTTTGACCTCGAGTTCTAAAAGTGTATGCTATTAAGACCTATGAGTCTAAATGTGTGGTGTTACATAGACCTATGTGTCTAAAGGTTGTTATGTTACCCAAGACCATTGAGTCAAAGGGGTTGTTATGTATGTGTAAATGTTGTTAAGATACCCGGACCATTGAGTCCGAGGTTATCATGTGAATATGTTATGTTATGTGTGGATGTGAATGTGTTGCCCGGACCATTAAGTCCGAGGTTGTGATGTAAAGTGTGTTTGGTTATGGAAGTTTTATGGCTATAAGTAATCCCCGTATTCTAATCTAATGATGTGTGGGAAATGTGAACTTCGAGGACGAAGTTCTTTTAAGGGGGGTAGATTGAAATACCCCAAACCTCGATATGTGGTTTAAATATCAAACTATGATATGTAAAGGCTAAAAAGTGCCTTAGAAACATCAGTGAACAATTTAAACCATAGTAAATGCAATAAAGCACTAAGATACAGTTTGAGCAAAAACATGCTCTAAGCTATGAGTGAACTTGGTTAGGACCCAAAGAGCCTACCAAGACTTAATAATATTCAATTATGATTTAATAAGGCAAATTAAGTCCTTAGAGAACCTTGGTAGACATTGGAACTAAACAAAACATAAATAAATACCTTAAGGTCAATATGGGCTAAAAGTGCTCTAAGCTTGGGATAAATTTGTATAAGACCTAATGGTCATACCTATACCTTATTTATATGTTAATGAACATATTAAATCAATTTCTAAAGAAAACCAAGCTTGAAAACAAGTTAAAACACAAAATGTGCTTTAAGGAGTCTTAAAGCACGTTTTTGAAAAATTGTCTTGTAAATGAGTTTTGAATGGCTAAATGTCCATCATTACTCTTTAATTAACATGTGTACTATATAGTATCACATTTGGAAGTCTATATCAATGGGAAATCAAAAATTTCACTTCTATGTGCCTTGTTTTTGTGAATAGTGATTTTTATAAGCTAGTTTGTAACATATGTTATCATAAGTAATTAAATTGACAAACAAAGACTAAAATACCCTTAGTGATATAAATGGGGCCGGTTTTTGTAGTAATGAGTCACCAAACATGTTAACTTGTTAAGTAAATAAAGATGACTCATAGGTTACTATTTGCTTTAAGTTATAAATATCTTCAAAAAGCAAAACCAATCTCATTTCTCTCATTTCCTTCTTCATTTCACACGGTTCCACTCTTCTTCAACCTCTCTTCTCCTTGTTCTCTCTCGATAATACACCAACACCACCATTAACTCCATCTTTGACCCCTTGTAAAATCTAGCTCACTTATCCAAATCAAAAACAAACACCACCAATCTCTTCCTCTCATCAAGCTCTACACTTCTATCATTTCAAATCTTCAAGAGCTCAATTTTGGTGCCATGGAGAATCACCATTGATGGAGCTTGAGCTTGTGTTTCTACATATTATTACTCTCCTTTGCTTCTAGGTAAGGAATCTTAAAGAAAAATCAAGTTTCCTTCATGTTTTTGCCTTGACCGAAAATGTACATTGATGGAGCTCTTTGTGTGACTTTGTTCTAGCTTCATTCCAATCTCTTATGGACTAGGTGGAGTCCTCTCTTCATAGATATTCAAACTCTCTTCAAAGATCAAGGTAAAACAACTACATTAATGTTTATGAAACAATGTAAACCTAGGGTTTACGATGAGTTTAAGCTTGAAGCTTGTATACTCATTTCATTGCTTGTATGTTGTGTAGTAGTTGACAAGGAATCAAATACCTAACCGGTTTTATAAGGAAACAAGAAAGAAGTTTGTGTGGAAAAGAGGTAAACATACTAACCTAATGTGGTGTAATGCCTTAGGAGAAATGAGCTTATATTGCTGGTTAAAATTATCTAAGGAGCCAAAGGTCAATGACCTAGTGAAATGCTCTCAAAGAGTTTATTAAGGGCATATGTATTGTTGGGTGTATTTGCAGGTCAAAGGCATTATTTATGTGGGAAATTCAGTGTTTAAGGTTTATGCAACTTAAGGGCCTAAGTGCCAAGCAATTTAAGTTATGCACTATATTGTGATGTAGTGCTAAATGTGTGAAGTTTGTGTATAAAAATGTGTTTGATGGATTTTAGGTGTTCTTGAATGAAATAAGGTAAAAACCTAAGTGTTTGGATGTGAGTATATACAAGAGAAGCTATGGCAAAATTTGTATAATGTATAAGGAGTTGTAAGTGCTTAAATGAACTTTGGTGAACTAGGATATGTTAGGAAGGGATAAATGTTTTACTAGGGAAGAAAACATGTGCTAAGGTGATTTAGAGTGATACACGGATTTAGGTATTATCTTGGAAGTTCTAGGAATTCAATGTGTGTTATTGAGAATGTATTAAAGTCATGGAGAAGTTTGTTTAAGGTTAGGAATGTTGATGTACAAGGAAGGAATGGTGTTTAGGTAAGGTTTTGAGAAAGGGATTCAAGAAGTTGTGAAAAGAGGATTTACTTAGTAAAAGGAGATGCTTGGGAGATGGTGTTATGAAGGTGAGGAAGCATCTTAGTGTAGTGGTCATTTAAGGTGAAACACCACTTGGAAAACCAAAAGGAAATGTTATAAGTGTTAAGAGATTTGATAAGAAGATTGAGTAACAAGTTGGACAATGTTTTAAGGTGAATCAAAGTGATATTCTAGTATTAGAATATGCCTAAGTTCATGTATGAAGCTTGGGTAGTCAATGGATGAAGAGAATAGATGAAACAAAACTTGGAAAGTGAAGTTCTTGGTTGTCCGAACTACCGTCCGAATGTGGACGTTCGGACGTGCCTGTGTGCGCGTGAATATTCTGATCTTCGAACAGCATCCGAACTACCGTCCGAACATGGGAAGTTCGGACACACCTATTTATTTCTCTGGTTTGGCCTCGAACAGCGTCCGAACTTGGGAAGTCCGGACACAAGTTCGGACAAGGCACTGTATGGACCAAAAACATTGTTTAAGGTATAGAAATGATGCGTAATGATGGGGATTGATGGTTAATGATGTTATGAGGTTGTTAAGGACATGTTAGGTGAGTTTTAATGACAATTAAGTGGGTGAAAAGTTGTAATAAAATGTGAAAGTAAAACAAGTTAAAAAGTGAAGTTATGTAACTAAGTTAACGGGGGAAAGTTATAAGCATTAGACATTAAACAATCATGTTACCCCGAAGTTAATAAAAGTATATGTAATGTTATCAGTTGTTCGAGAATTGCTCGAGGAACATAAGTGGACGTGGTAAAGTGGGCTCCGGTGACAGGTATGGTTTTCTTGCAACCTGTGTCCTACCGGATTACACCGGCTTGTATGCCAATGTGTTTTTCTGTTTGTTTGCCACGTTGTAAGATTAAACATGTAATGAGTTTACAGTAATTCATTTATGTGGCGTGTGCAACTCCGATACCATTTAACCTCGGAAGTGTTAACCTTAGTTAACTGAGTCTAGGATCACATGAGAGTTCAGTATTCGGAGTAAACGACCCGATCCATGGGACGTACTAACCACGGCTATGCGTGCGTTAAATGTGTGATATGTGTATGTGAATGTAGGGATCTCCCTTGTGTGTCTAACACAGTTGTAATACTGTATGATGTGTAGATGTGATAGACTCCGTAGTGGGGTTCTAACTAATATCTAAAGTAAGTATGTACTAACAGTAGTGAGGAATCCGGTTTGGCCGGTCGCGCGTTGTTTGGGAGAGGGTATCCTTCTTAGCCTTACCCTTCTCGTTGTTATGGTTGTTTCCCTCATGGGTTATGATCTCCCATTAGCTTATTCCAAAGCTTAGCTATTCTGACTTATGATCGGTTTAGGGGGAACATGTGTTTGTGTGGTGTGTTCGGGCCTCCAAACCCGAACCATCTTAACTTAAGTTACTCGTCCAACTATTAGGATGGTAATGAGTGTTGTTGTTATTGTATAACGAGCTTATCATGAGAATGGCAACATTCTCTAGGCTCACCAGTGTATAAGCAATGTTTGGGTCGGTTCCTAAGAGAACCATTCCCGTTATGTTATGTATTTTTGTTGTGATGCAATATCTATTGCGGTGTTATGTTGTGCACGTTGAAACGTGCAAAGTGTTGTTGTGTGATGTTATGTAGTGTATGTTATATGTTGTAAAATGTGGAGTATGTGGATCATGGATATGAATCCCAGTTTGAGAAAAGAGGCGTTTAAGGATAACCCGATTTAAGGGTAAGTGTCGTCTATTAAGGAAGTAGCTCCATAGAGGAGGAACACTCTAGGGATAAGGATTACTATGAGTGACTTATTAAGTAAGGATATATTATCCGTTTGTTGAGCCCGTTGAGGCGAAATGATTATGTGTTGTGTGTTTACAGTTGCATGCATGATTTAAATATAATCAACCGCATGCTAAGACGACAATTAGTTGTGCGTGGCCCGGTAGTATGTGGGTTGCGGGATTACCATACCAGCAAAGGTGCTGAGCCCCTTGGGGGCCACCCTTTCTCTTCTTTTCCTATTTCAGGTACAAGGAGCTGGAAGCCGTTCGAGAGTAGGACGGGGTAGACATTGTACATGGGTATTCATTTAAGTGTATATACACAGTAGGTGTAGTAAGACCGAAATTGTTATCGGCATCAGTTTATAAATACTCGGTATAGTTGAAAGGAGTATGTTGTTCTTGTTGTTAATGGAAAGGGATAGTAATGTGTAATTGCTCGGGAATTTAGCCCATCAGACCGGTACATTGTATATGTATTAGCCTTGTTAGCCACGTGGGTGGTTAACGGCGTGTAACACCAACGAGTTAAATTATTTGTTGAGGTGTGTATTCCGCTGCAGATTGTTATTATGTGTTTGTTGTTGGATGGGGTGTTACATATATAGTTTGACGTATTGTATTTTAAACCACGGTTTTGTCACAACCGTCGTTTTTAGTCATGGTCAAACAACTTTAAATGACGGTTTCTTGGTAGAACCGTGGTATATAGTCTAAGCGGGAATTCAAATTTTCGGCGAAAATTAACGCGGCTCTTTCTTTTTCTCCTATTATATATATTTCTCCTCATTGTTTTACAACCCAACACTGTCGAACAAGGAATATGCTCTGCAACTCTTCTCTTCTTCTTCTTCAACTCGCGGCCGGTAATTTTTGCAACCCCCGGCGAACACGCTCTTCGCCATACTGGAAAACAAGGAACATGCTGCGCCTCTCTGTTTTTTCACGGTAATTTTTGCAACCCACATGAAATACCCCAAACCTAAGTATGTTAAGTAAACATCAAATCATGATGTAGCAGGGCTAAAATATGCCTTAGAATGATTGGTAGACAATTTGAACCAAGGAAAACACAAGAAAGTGCCTTAAAGGCAATCAGGGCAAAAACGTGCTCTAAGCTTGGAGAGACTTGGGTGAGTACCCAAATATCATGATAAGACCTTAGTAATACCCTAATGGTCATTTTAAATCAATTAGCAAAGAAAACCAAGCTTGAAAACAAGTTAAAACACAAATGTGCTTTAAGAAGTCTTAAAGCACATTTTTGAGAAATTGTCTTAGAATTGAGTTTTGAGTGGCTAAATGTCCATCATTACTCTTTAATCAACATGTGTACTAATTAGTATCACATTAGGAGGTCTAAATCAATGGGAAATCAAAAATTTCCTGATTATGTGCCTTGATTAGTGAATAGTAACTATTTAGTGACTAGTTTAAGTTTTAATCAATATAAGTCAATTAATTGGTCAACAAAGACCATGTTAGCCTTATATTAAGAGGGTGGCCGGTTTTTATGTGGGGAGTCACCACATGAGTCATAAAATGAGAAAGGAAAAGAAGAGATAAGTAAAGAAGTTACTATTTGCTTTATTAAAGCAAATATACCTTAGTCTACTTTTCTTCACTCTCTCTTCATTTCTCTTCTTCACCGATTTCTTCTTCTCTTCTTTTGCTCCAAACCGAGAGAGCTTCATTCATGGATGCTCCACCTTCAATCACTCACTAAGTGTTCATTTTGCTCCAAATCAAAAACTAAACACATATTTCTCTTAGTTAGGTCAAGACCTATCTTTCTATCTTTTCAAATCTTTCAAAGCTCCATTTTGGTGCCATGAGAAAACTCCATTGATGGAGGAAAATCAAGTTTGAAGAGCTCATTAGCTTCTCCATTCTCTTAAGGTAAAGAAAATGTAAGAAAAACCATGTTTCCATCATTTCTTACATGGCCGAAAATTCCTTCTCATGGGGCTATGTTTTTATGCCTTGTTCTAGCTTGATTTATTCACCAAGGACTAGTGGAGGTCCTATTCATCATGCCAAGTCTACCTTGAGACTTCAAAGGTAATCATCCACTTTTACCTTAGAACACATTTCTAACCTAGGTTTTTATTCCTTGAGGTTAGTGTATTGTTTAGTACTCATATGAGTCCTTGAATATTGATTAGAACATTGGCAAGGGGAATTTAAGTGGTGGCCGAGATCTATGCAAGAAGAAGGCTAAGGAGGAGATTAAGATAAGCTTGAGAAAACAAGGTAAAATGCTTACCTAATGGTGGTTTAAGATTAAGGAATGAGTTTTAGATAAGTACCAATGTGGCTTAGAGCTTACATTGTGTATTGGGTTATAACCTAAGAAAAAGAACTTAAACAAGCTTATGAACTTGTGATTAAGGAGCTAATGAGAATGAGTTAGTAATATAAGTTTAAGGTGGATTTTAAGAGCATTATAACTACTATGAGATTGATGAGTGTATTTGCAGGTTGAAAGCTTTTATATGTGGGAAATTCAGTGTTTAAGTTTAAGTCATTTAAGGGCCTAAGAGCCATGTCATTTAAGAGCCTTGGTGCTATGCAATTTAAGATTATTGCAATATAATGAGTTGTTGTGAATGAGTTGGTTTGGTGATGAGATGTGGTGAGAAAAACAATGCATTTGGGCATGAGAATATACTAGCGGAGCTATGGTGAAATTTGAGTAGAAAATAAGTGCTTAGGTGATGGTGGTGAATTAATATGACCTAGGATTTACTAGGAGTCATTATGAAGAATTTGAGTGGAAATGAGTTAACTAAGGAGTTCTTGAGGATGAGAATGACCTAGAATGGTCTATGAGGAAATTAGAGTTTAGATGGGTGCATTGAACACACCAAAGACACGGTATGAGGAATGATAAGACTTGTGCAAATCTGAAGGAAAGGTGTATAATGCTTTAAGGTGATTTAGGTATGAACTAAGAGAAGAACAATGAGAGTTCGAGAAGTTTGTGTAAGATGTGGTGATGTTAGTGGTGGACTAGTAAGGTTTAGTTGAATGGTAATGTGTGGACTTGGGTGATGGAAGTGAAAATGGTAGGAGGATATTGTAAGTCATCAAGGAAAATGACTAGAAACGTATAAGAGGGTATGGTCATGAGAATGGTGAGTAAGTTGCATAAGAGGAGTGGAAATGTCTAAGGAGGGTGTTGCATGGTTAAGGTAAATGAAGAACAATGTCAAGGTATTAAGATAATGGAAAGAAATGTATAAGCAAGCTTAAGAGTTTAAGAGTGATGAGTAACAAGTGAAAAGAAGAGAAATTGTGCATGGACATGCAAGATAACCTTGGAAGGTTTAACAAGCAAAGAAGGAGTGCAATGATGTTAAGAAGGAGTTATATGGGTAGAAAGAAACACTTTGGTTAGTTGAAGTTTTAGACAAAATGTACATGTTAGAAATATAAGGAATTAATTGACAAGTGTTAGGAATTTCTTACAAGAATTGAGCTAAAGGTTGGAATGATCTTTGGAGGTGATTTTAATGAGTTTGGTGGAGGTTATAAGGTAGGTTTGATGTGCCAAATGATGTTAGACACATTAGGAGGCTTGAGGAAAAAATTGGAGAAAGTTTGACAATGTATGGGAAGTTTCTGCAGCCGACCTACCCAGGGGACCGACCCCAGTCTGGGTCGGTCGGGCTGAAACTGTGAAGTTTGATGTTCTCTGCAGCCGACCTACCCAGGGGTGGGTCGGTCGGACCATAAAAAAAAAAAAGAGAAACCCTAAGAGAGTTTAGTGGTATTAATGGTACCCCATTAAGGGGGCAATGATGATTAGAGGTATAAAGACCTAAGGGATTAAGTTAAGAATAAACTTAAAAGTTTAAGATTAGGTTTGTAAGATTAAGTTGTAAGACTTAAGAGGTGTTAGGTGGGGATCATTAAGGGTTAAGTAAGTTAAGTAAGTTGAATTAAGTTAAGTGATTAACAACCTAAAACTGAATGAATGTTTTAGGACTTGGAAATTGGACTCCGGAAGAGATTAAGCAACTGAACGGCCAACGGTGAACGGTACAGTTCTCTTGTGACCTGCTTGCTAACGAGGTGTCCCTCGGCTTGTGTGCTATTTGTTTTGTGTGCTCACTAAACAAGATAAAGCATGCAACCGGAACATATTATATATATTGTATTGTTGTGTGATGTTTGAAAACTAACACAACATACCGTGAGAACTTACTAACCAATGTTTAGTAAGGAATTGAGTGAGACTAAGGAACGCCCCCTAATAAGGGATGATATAAACCGAGAGGTTAACCAACAAACATGGTCTTGAGACTACTACTAACTGGAACATGAGTGAGGAAACCCGGGACCGATCTCCGGTCATGCATGCTAAGGAAAGGGGTCGGTATCTATAGCAGATTCGACTTCCGATTAAGGACTAGTCCTCGGACTAGTAGCCTTGGGTCGGTTGACCGGCTCGGCTACATTGGACATCCAGTCCAAGGTAGGTGGCTTTAAGATGGCGTGGGGGGATCAAGCCTACATCCCAACAATTTAAGAATGTTGTTTATTGCTGGTAAGTGTCCTGCTGCTGGCTAGGGTTAACCAAGCCCTACAAAAATAAACAACGAACTAAGGGCTAACCTGTTCCCAATGAGAGAACGGTTGGCATACTTAAGTTAAGATTAAGATAAGTTACAATCATTCCTTTTTAAAGGATGATTTGTATTGTTAAGATTAAGATTAAGTTAAGATTAAGATTAAGTTAGGTTAAGATGAGTTGCAACCATTCCTCTTTAAAGGATGGTTTGTATAATTAAGATTAAGATAAGTGACATCCACTCCTTATTAAAGGATGGTTTTTCTAAGATTAAGATAAGACTAAGATTGAGGTGAGATAAGTTGGACTAAGATTAAGAGGGAACATTACTTAAGGAGTTAAATAATTAACTCTCTAATTAAGGGAACGCATTTAAGTCGTTCATTGTGTGTGAACTTGATTGTTCATATCTGAGTTGTTGTTTACTGCACTTACTATTATATTGTGCATCTAATCAACCTCCATGCTATCGACAATTAGTCGTCGTAGCCACGTTAGCTTGGGGGCCATGAGGGGATCGTACCAGCATTCGTGCTGACCCCCTTTGGGGGCTGTTTTTACTACACAGGTACATCAGAAGGCGGCCGTCGCAAGAGTAAGAAGAGGGTACAAGTGTTAAGGATTAAGTGTGACCTACGAGTTGTGCATGTACACTCGTATGGCAATTGAGTTAGTAAGATGTATAGGTGTGAGAGGATTGTAAGAAGGTTTTGTAAATGGTTAAGGTTGTTAGACTAATGTTCGGTATATTCTGTAGTCAGACCGTGGCAAGGTCCTGGATTGTAAAGAATTCCGCTGTGACATGTTTATATATATACTGTTAAGTTGCGAGACCACATTTGGATTGAGTTGGGGTGTTACAAAAATGGTATCAGAGCGTAGTTACGCTCTGAAGACAAGAAATACCGAACTTAGGAGAATATTGAGGTTGAGATTGAGTTATGGGTTAAGGGTTAAGAGATAGAGTGAGAGGTGCGTTAGTCAGGACTTCCCGGTGTTTACCGGATATCCATAGTACCTAGACCCGCCCTCCACATCCCTAACCCTGAACATGTGGAACAAACGCCAGAGAGAAGAAAGCCTTCTCTTACTCGGGGAAACCCGATCTGGCAGTTAGTAATAGTAAGCAATACGAAACATCTTGTGGCATAACAGTTAAGGAGAACTGGAGATTTTAAATGGCGCATCAACAGAGAAATAGGCGCTACCTATGGAATACTATCAGTAAGGGAACGGAAATTACCGGCAACATGGGTCGACATGCTACGCAGTCGAAATAACCCGCGATACCAATGATAAGGAAAGCACTACGCGTGCAATGGATAAGGAATTATAAGAGACATGAGTACCGGACAGCGGTCCGAGTGAGCATAACAGTGGGATAATACAAAGCATGAGGATTGAGATTACTGGAAAGTCCGGTTAGAAACGGGAACTCCAAACCCCATATAATGAAAAAGGTTACAAACCTGGCCAACATAATGTGGACGACGATAGGAACACATACAAATTGTATACCGAAATAGGACTACAATGTAGTGCCTATAGAAGAACTATTACTTAATAACCACAACAGAATGTGTGGAGACAGGAGCGAGGATTAAGACATAAGAAAATATTAGGGGTTCCCTCAGAAAGAGGAACGCCCTGGTAGATGACAGTACTGTCAAACAACAAGGAAACTGCCGGATGGACGGTTATCCAAAATAAGAGATTATCGAAGGAGTCCCGAGGACTACCAATTACATGGAAATTAGAAGGAAGTGTCACTACCGACGTACCTTGTACCAATAGCCCATCCTGCATGGCGCACTTGCCATAGCAAGTGCTACCACGGTTAAGCTACACAGAAAGCCATCATGGCAAATAGGAGAACGCTACAGTTGAGACGCATATTAATACCGGATTGTAAATCCACGAGAACAGAAAATAAGACCTTGGAAGGGCCCGACGGCCTGACCATGATGAGATAAGGTAACACACCAGTCAGCCGGGAGCGGAACTTGGACAAAGTATTAAACCATATAAATATTAGCAACGGTATAACCCACTACAACAACAACCGACAGTATGGTAAGAACACCATCTCAAACTCAAGGGGGAAAACCTAAGAGATTGCTCGGTATCACGAGCAAAAACACTATATAAGCAATGATATACAAGGGATGTATTATAAGATACTATTGAGACTGTTGAAGCATCGACTTACAACGAAACGGGATAAGACTCCCAGAGTGACCATTAAGGACACCAATGACAACATTCTTCAATGAAGATGTCGGAAAACCCGAAATCAAGGATAAAAGAAATAACATAAGCTATAACCTACTAAGGATTAAAGTCGTACAACCCTGGAAAAGGAAAGCTCAGAGGACTACCCCCACAGAGCGGGCATAGTCGAGCCGAACAAACTGATGAATGACAGCTAGTACTGTTCGTTAACTCATTATACCCAAGTATGATTGATCATCAACGGGTGGCGTAGTCAACAGAAGTTGAACAAAGCGTTGAGATAGAAGTATAAGATGCCAGGATGATATCCAACTTGGACACCGTAAGGCAAACGCCTAATACGAACTTATCTTGATTGCCAAAAGACATAAGTCTAGTAAAATGACAGCATTGTCAAAGACATTAAGTAACCTTAGATCACCTGAACAACTTCCCTAGCAGGAAGCAGGTTGCAGCAACTTATCATGAAACCCGATACTACATTTAGTATGTAACCTAACGGTGGATAGTGCTCAAAGAACTAGAATCTTATAGGGATGACCTGCAGATGAGTAAGAGTACAAATAATGACTGAGACATTAAGCATTAAGAGCCTACGAGCCAAGGATGTTAACCACATCAGAGCCCGAGGCGCAGTAAGTTATAAGAGAGCTTGTTTAAGCCACGAAGGGACTACAATTTGTAGATATGAACGGTTACCAAACCTATAACTTAGATTGTGAAGAACATTACCAAGAAAGGGTACCAATGAGAATATTGAGATAATGCTAAGGACAGGAGCGGAGAACGAACCATGCCTTTTAGGGTGGGGATACCTCTCCTTGTTGTGAGGCCATGAGTGGGAATGAACCCCTCAAAAAGGGCTTTCACTTATTAGAGACGAAATACACTTATTTAGAAATGGAAACTATGAACCTTGAGATTTCCTTGAAATATATCAGATACACTTGAGTAATAAGGTAGGTTGCAGAGATAGACCTCATATCCAACACCCAGGATGTAAGAATTAGTGATCGTCAGAGATAAACATTGTGACTGCACATTATGGCACGTCAATTAATCAATGCTCAGAAGAGCTTGTGAATCAGTGGATGACTTCTTCAGTTACCAGTTAACTACATGGTAGATAACATCATTAAGGATGAAAGAAAGCGAGAGAAATCAGCCTGTTTACAAATCTGAGATTGGAGCAGAACACCTTCGTATTAAGAGACAACTATTTAACAGCATGGTAACACAACCGCTATACACCGAATGAGAAAACTCCCATGTGTTTACACCCAGAAGGGATTGAGTATAAGGTAAGACATGAGAATAAGTGAATAAGAGGTTGCACCATTAATGGGCAACATGGTAAGGGCCAACTACCACGGTAGTAGTGGTCGTGAGTACAATAGTTAGAAAGTGGATTAAGTCATGGTGCACGGTAAGGCGACCATTATGTATGAGCCGTCAATATTGACACTGAGGCAATTAGATTTATGAGTTAAGACCAACATAAGTAAGAAAATAAGATGGTAGACGAACTGAGCGTTGATGCCAGTAGTCTGGACCTGGTTAGGTAAGATTTCACAGGAAGCACACTACCCATTCCTTAAGGAACTGGAAGTGCTTTCCTAATAGAATGAATATGAGAAAGAAGATAAGAGGCTCTATGGAAAGAGACCTAAGCTACTAAGAATAGAATCAGTACGGGATACAGAAAGAGCTAGAGCATACAATACCAAGAACACAATAATGGATTTCCCTTGATTAACTTCAAGAAGAACAATAAATGTTATTATGGAACATGAAAGAGGAGATCGACAACAGAATACTTCATAATTAGCAATAGCTAAACGTGTGACGGACACTATGAGTTTACTAAAACGAGACGTGGGACGACTGCACCCCACAGGGCTTGCAGGCCTGACACGCTCATTTATGAGTTAGTTGGGTAAGTAGTAATGTACCAGTAAGGTACCCCATGCATGTGGATGAGTGGTGTAAGGAACACGGGAAGTAGTCGACTCCGTACCACACAACGACGCAAGATCACAAGCGCAGCTACTACCACAAACAGTCGAAGAGAAGAATTCAGTTGAACCAACAACACGAGAAATCAGAGAACAATAATTAAGGACTATGGAGTGCGAAGAGCACGAATTGTTAAGTACAGACATTGGACATGTCTTAAGATGTAAGAGATTAAGACTGTAAAGCGCGATACGCACTAAACAGTAGTTTCAGATTAAGGATCATCCTCAGACCAAAGGTCAGTTGGAGAGAACAACTTAGACATTCGAGAAAACACTAAGAGTATGAACATAAATCTTCAAGGAGAATGGATAGACGAGTTACAACTCATTAAGGCCGTGTATATATAAAGATAACACGTGTCCATTGAGAGACCAATTACCTAAACTATAAGGAGGCAGGAGGATATACAATGCCATAAAAAGATAAGTGAAGCAGTTAAGCCTAAGAACATCAGAGTGGTGCAGCGGAAGCGGCAGACCACTACTTTGAGATTAGACCAAACTAAGTTAAGGAAACGGTATAATACCGTTAAGAATCCTCGATACAGAGACTAAGTCATTCCTGATCAAATTCTAAGTAAGATAGATGACATGGAAGCTAGAATGCTTGGTGAGAATTAGACATCTTGAACTTATGTTCAAGGATGATAATGCAGATTACGTGGGCGTAATCCATTTTAAGGGGGAGAGCGAAAACCGCTTAGCGTATGTTTGTGTACTGAGTACATAAACTACGGTGTGCATAGCACAAAATAAGAGAATATGTTTTACATAAACATTTTGAGGTAAATCATGGTTATTGCACACAGAATGTGAATACCATACATATTAAGTACCTATCTTGTTAACTCCGGTGTGAGTACAAGTTAAGAGAATTAAGAAGAGGATTAAGGAGACTTAAGAAATAAGAATATATGAGGTATGAGTCGATATTGAGACTATGTGTGAGATAAGAATAAAGATACACTTGATAAGAATAATAATAACACTATGAGACTGGAAGTTTGGTATGAGACTGATATAGAATTTAGTAGGAATTTAAGTCTTGAGGTAATTACTAGGAGATGAATTGGGAATTTTTGATGGATGAGTCCACACTTTGGAGATGTATTGATTATGATTAGAAGAACTAAAAAGATAGAAAATTGGACATTAGTGAATTATCTGATGTTTGAAAATGACGTGGGAGGTGGAACTTGATTTTCTAGGGATCAAGGGAAACCGAACACAAATTGGGTTGAAGGATAGTTCTACACTGATGCTGATCACATCAGGGTTGGATGATTCCTGAAACTCCCTACCAGTGGTCACAATTAATCACACTAAGGATAGAGACCTTGGGATAAAATGAAATTGGAGTTGATTGTATTTTAATTAGAGGAATTATTCCTCACATGACCTCGTGAAAAGGATTACCTTTTTACTGAGTCTCGCCCATGAAGTCGAGGACGCACGAGCCTTTGTCTTCAGACCGGTGACATGGGGAGAGCAGCGTGTTTTGTATTCTGGCCCATGGTGACGAGGATGAATGAGCCATTGTCTACGGACCGGTGACATGGGAGAATACGTTGGAAGTTATGTGAATGTTTTAATCATCAAAAAGAACAAAAGGAATTTTGAGTGCTACACATGCTTACATGTTGGGTGATATTTAAGTATAAGAATATGGTGGATCCAATGATCCAATGAGATTAAGTATACATAAGTATGATCTATATGATCTAAGGAATGAGGTAAGACATGTTTCTAATGAGATAAGATGCATGGAACTTTGAGGACAAAGTTCTTTTAAGGGGGGTAGATTGAAATACCCCAAACCTAAGTATGTTAAGTAAACATCAAATCATGATGTAGCAGGGCTAAAATATGCCTTAGAATGATTGGTAGACAATTTGAACCAAGGAAAACCAAGAAAGTGCCTTAAGGCAATCAGGGCAAAAACATGCTCTAAGCTTGGAGAGACTTGGGTGAGTACCCAATATCATGATAAGACCTTAGTAATACCCTATGGTCATTTTAAATCAATTAGCAAAGAAAACCAAGCTTGAAAACAAGTTAAAACACAAATGTGCTTTAAGAAGTCTTAAAGCACATTTTTGAGAAATTGTCTTAGAATTGAGTTTTGAGTAGCTAAATGTCCATCATTACTCTTTAATCAACATGTGTACTAATTAGTATCACATTAGGAGGTCTAAATCAATGGGAAATCAAAAATTTCCCGATTATGTGCCTTGATTAGTGAATAGTAACTATTTAGTGACTAGTTTTAAGTTTTAATCAATATAAGTCAATTATTGTCAACAAAAACCATGTTAGCCTTATATTAGAGAGGGTGGCCGGTTTTTTATGTGGGGAGTCACCACATGAGTCATCAAATGAGAAAGGAAAAGAAGAGATAAGTAAAGAAGTTACTATTGCTTTATTAAAGCAATATCTTAACTTAGTCTACTTTTCTTCATCTCTCTCTTCATTTCTCTTCTTCACACGATTTCTTCTTCTCTTCTTTTGCTCCAAACCGAGAGAGCTTCATTCATGGATGCTCCACCTTCAATCACTCACTAGTGTTCATCTTTGCTCCAAATCAAAAACTAAACACATATTTCTCTTAGTTAGGTCAAGACCTATCTTTCTATCTTTTCAATCTTTCAAAGCTCCATTTTGGTGCCATGAGAAAACTCCATTGATGGAGAAAATCAAGTTTGAAGAGCTCATTAGCTTCTCCATTCTCTTAAGGTAAAGAAATGTAAGAAAAACCATGTTTCCATCATTTCTTATACATGGCCGAAATTCCTTCTCACGGGGCTATGTTTTTATGCCTTGTTCTAGCTTGATTTATTCACAAGGACTAGTGGAGGTCCTATTTCATTCAATGTTAAAGTCTACCTTGAGACTTCAAAGGTAATCATCCACTTTTATTGCCTTAGACACATTTCTAACCTAGGTTTTATTCCTTGAGGTTAGTGCATTGTTTAGTACTCATATGAGTCCTAAATATTGATTAGAACATTGGCAAAAGGAATTGAGTGGTGGCCGAGATCTATGCAAGAAGAAGGCTAAGGAGGAGATTAGATAAGCTTGAGAAACAAGGTAAAATGCTTACCTAATGGTGGTTTAAGATAAGGAATGATTTTTAGATAAGTACCAATGTGGCTTAGAGCTTACATTGTGTATTGGGTTATATAACCTAAGAAAAAGAACTTAAACAAGCCTTATGAACTTGTGATTAAGGAGCTAATGAGAATGAGTTAGTAATATAAGTTTTAGGTGGATTTTAAGAGCATTATAACTACTATGAGATTGATGAGTGTATTTGCAGGTTGAAAGCTTTTATTATGTGGGAAATTCAGTGTTTAAGTTTAAGTCATTTAAGGGCAAGAAGCCCATGTCATTTAAGACCTTGGCTATGCAATTTAAGATTATTGCAATATAATGAGTTGTTGTGAATGAGTTGGTTTGGGTGGTGAGATGTGGTGAGAAAAACAATGCATTTGGGCATGAGAATATACTAGCGGAGCTATGGCGAATTTTGAGTAGAAAATAAGTGCTTAGGTGATGGTGGTTGAATTAATATGACCTAGGATTTACTAGGGAGTCATTATGAAGAATTTGAGTGGAAATGAGTTAACTAAGGAGTTCTTGAGGATGAGAATGACCTAGAATGGTCTATGAGGAAATTAGAGTTTAGATGGGTGCATTGAACACACCAAAGACACGGTATGAGGAATGATAAGACTTGTGCAAATCTGAAGGAAAGGTGTATAATGCTTTAAGGTGATTTAGGTATGAACTAAGAGAAGAACAATGAGAGTTCGAGAAGTTTGTGTAAGAGGTGTGATGTTAGTGGTGGACTAGTAAGGTTTAGTTGAATGGTAATGTGTGGACTTGGGTGATGGAATGAAAATGGTAGGAGGATATTGTAAGTCATCAAGGAAAATGACTAGAAACGTATAAGAGGTATGGTCATGAGAATGGTGAGTAAGTTGCATAAGAGGGTGGAAATGTCTAAGGAGGGTGTTGCATGGTTAAGGTAAATGAAGAACAATGTCAAGGTATTAAGATAATGGAAAGAAATGTATAAGCAAGCTTAAGAGTTTAAGAGTGATGAGTAACAAGTGAAAAGAAGAGAAATTGTGCATGGACATGCAAGATAACCTTGGAAGGTTAACAAGCAAAGAAGGAGTGCAATGATGTTAAAAGGAGTTATATGGGTAGAAAAGAAACACTTTGGTTAGTTGAAGTTTAGACAAAATGTACATGTTAGAAATATAAGGAATTAATTGACAAGTGTTAGGAATTTCTTACAAGAATTGAGCTAAAGGTTGGAATGATCTTTGGAGGTGATTTTAATGAGTTTGGTGGAGGTTATAAGGTAGGTTTGATGTGCAAATGATGTTAGAACACATTAGGAGGCTTGAGGAAAAATGGAGAAAGTTTGACAATGTATGGGAAGTTTCTGCAGCCGACCTACCCAGGGGACCGACCCAGTCTGGGTCGGTCGGGCTGAAACTGTGAAGTTGATGTTCTCTGCAGCCGACCTACCCAGGGGTGGGTCGGTCGGACCATAAAAAAAAAAACAGAGAAACCCTAAGAGAGTTTAGTGGTATTAATGGTACCCCATTAAGGGGGCAATGATGATTAGAGGTATAAAGACCTAAGGGATTAAGTTAAGAATAAACTTAAAAGTTTAAGATTAGGTTTGTAAGATTAAGTTGTAAGACTTAAGAGGTGTTAGGTGGGGATCATTAAGGGTTAAGTAAGTTAAGTAAGTTGAATTAAGTTAAGTGATTAACAACCTAAACTGAATGAATGTTTTAGGACTTGGAAATTGGACTCCGGAAGAGATTAAGCAACTGACGGCCAACGGTGAACGGTACAGTTCTCTTGTGACCTGCTTGCTAACGAGTGTCCCTCGGCTTGTGTGCTATTTGTTTTGTGTGCTCACTAAACAAGATAAAGCATGCAACCGGAACATATTATATATATTGTTGTGTTGTGTGATGTTTGAAACTAACACAACATACCGTGAGAACTTACTAACCAATGTTTAGTAAGGAATTGAGTGAGACTAAGGAACGCCCCCTAATAAGGGATGATATAAACCGAAAGAGGTTAACCAACAAACATGGTCTTGAGACTACTACTAACTGGAACATGAGTGAGGAAACCCGGGACCGATCTCCGGTCATGCATGCTAAGGAAAGGGGGTCGGTATCTATAGCAATTCGACTTCCGATTAAGGACTAGTCCTCGGACTAGTAGCCTTGGGTCGGTTGACCGGCTCGGCTACATTGGACATCCAGTCCAAGGTAGGTGGCTTTAAGATGGCGTGGGGGGATCAAGCCTACATCCCCAACAATTTAAGAATGTTGTTATATTGCGGTAAGTGTCCTGCTGCTGGCTAGGGTTAACCAAGCCCTACAAAAATAAACAACGAACTAAGGGCTAACCTGTTCCCAATGAGAGAACGGTTGGCATACTTAAGTTAAGATTAAGATAAGTTACAATCATTCCTTTTTAAAGGATGATTTGTATTGTTAAGATTAAGATTAAGTTAAGATTAAGATTAAGTTAAGGTAAGATGAGTTGCAACCATTCCTCTTTAAAGGATGGTTTGTATAATTAAGATTAAGATAAGTGACATCCACTCCTATTAAAGGATGGTTGTTTCTAAGATTAAGTAAGACTAAGATTGAGGTGAGATAAGGTTGGACTAAGATTAAGAAGACATTACTTAAGGAGTTAAATAATTAACTCTCTAATTAAGGGAACGCATTTTAAGTCGTTCATTGTGTGTGAACTGATTGTTCATATCTGAGTTGTTGTTTTACTGCACTTACTATTATATTGTGCATCTAATCAACCTCCATGCTATCGACAATAGTCGTCGTAGCCACGTTAGCTTGGGAGCCATGAGGGGATCGTACCAGCATTCGTGCTGACCCCCTTTGGGGCTGTTTTTACTACACAGGTACATCAGAAGGCGGCCGTCGCAAGAGTAAGAAGAGGGTACAAGTGTTAAGGATTAAGTGTGGACCTACGAGTTGTGCATGTACACTCGTATGGCAATTGACTTAGTAAGATGTATAGGTTGTGAGAGGATTGTAAGAAGGTTATGTAAATGGTTAAGGTTGTTAGACTAATGTTCGGTATATTCTGTAGTCAGACCTGTGGCAAGGTCCTGGATGTAAAGAATTCCGCTGTGACATGTTTATATATATACTGTTAAGTTGCGAGACCACATTTGGATTGAGTTGGGTGTTAACCACACTAGCGAACAAGGAGCATATGCTCTGCGCTATTCTTCAATAATTTTTTGCAACCCTAACCGGCGAACAGCTCCGCCCTCTCCCATTCTCTTTCACGGTAATTTTGCAACCTACCGATGAACAACGAACATAATGCGACTTATTTAGCAACCCTAATACACAAAACAAGGAACATAACATGTTTTGGCCTCTTCATTCTCTTATGTCTGCGCTCTCTGTTGAGTTACCATTGAAGGCGGCGCCAAATCGCCGGCGAACTGGAAAAAAGTTTACAGACTATAAACCACGGTTTTTATATATAACCCGTGGATTATTCTTGATTTGTATACATTTTATACCACGGTTCTAAGTAAAACCGTCATTTATAACGCACTTTATACCACGGTTCAGACTCCCAACCGTGGTATAAAGTCAATGAATATTCGCGGGAGAACGGGTCTTAAACGACGGTTTTACTTAGAACCGTGGGTATTTTCGCTACTTTAAACGACGGTTATGAACCGTCGTTTATCGCTATTTGTAAATATACGACGCGAGTATAAACCACGGTTCCTAACCGTGGTATATATTGCAAAATAACCGTGGTTTAAAAACATTTTTTCTACTAGTGCTTGCTTCCCAACCAGGGAGGCTAAGTTTATTACTCAACATAATTATAAAACAGACATAAACAAATAAGATAGACATTAAAAACAGAGTAGAGTTTAAGGAGATAAAGAACTCTATTGGGGAGAGTTATTTCACTTCCGGACTTACCTCCGTGATTATGCCGACCTTAAACAATAATAAACAGGTAGAACGAAGAATAACGAACAAACAGGCAAAAGTTGGTCCTGTCCGTGTGGGGCCACGCGGACACAAACGCGGACACAAATTAGGACGTCTCTTGTCGCGTAGGGGCCTGCGCGGACACAAACGCGGACACAAATTAGGACACGGCCTGGTTTTGTACAGATCGTCTTCTTCGTTGGGATTTGTGGAAAATGGAAGAGTTAGGCTTATTGGTGATGGGAAATGATGGAAATGAAGTGGATATGTGGATATAGGATGGGAAATGGAATTTGGATGGAGGAAGTGTGATTTGGAAGTGAGCGTGAGTTGTGTACGATGGTGAACGATGGTGTTTTCTGATGAAGAAGAAGGGTTTATATAGAGGAGAGGAAGAAGGAAGAAGGCTCGAGCTTGCTAGTGGGTTAAGAAGATAAGGGAGGTGCCTGATATTTGTGAAGGGGTAGATTGGATTGTGTCTGTAGGCGCCGCAAAGGAAGAAGCAAATGGAGAACACAGCGCCGAACGAATTCAGTCGCGTCAATTTCTGGATCTGGGTTGCATTTACACGCGTCCGCATTTCAGTCCGCGTACGACACAAATTAGGTAGTGAGATTCCGCGTTTGTGTCCGCAAAGCGGACACGTTCTGTTGCTGCGTCTGTGTTTGAGTCCGCAAAGCGGACACGCTCCTTGTTCTGTCCGGGTTTGAGTCCGGATTGCGGACGTGTGTGGTGTTGAGTCCTGGTTTGCGGCCGTAAACCGACAAGTTCTTTGGTTCTGTCCGTGAATGTGTCCGCAAACCGGACACGTGTATTTTCTTCCATTTTCTGCAATCTTCGACCGGCTCCAGATTCTTCGTTATAAGTCCGTTTCACTCGCCGGTTTGTTGCGTTGGAAAGCTTGTGAAATAAACTATTTGATTCAACACTTTTTCCTGTATTTGATACATAAAATCTATAGTCCATAACAAGACAATAAATCTTAGGAAAAACATACGATAAGTGAGTAATATTATCCTGAAAGTGAGTAAGTATAAGGTAAATTAAACCCTTAAATCTATGTATTTCTCACTTATCAAAATCCCCCATACTTATCTTTGCTTGTCCTCAAGCAAATCTTTTTGACATAATGTTTAAACAGGTTAAACAGACAATAATCAAGTAAGGAGAGCACAGAAGAGGTAATTGCCAATCTTTTCAGATTTAAAAGGGTACTAATAACATTAATTTTTTCTTAATATATTTCTCCGTTTCTGAGAATAACCCTGAAGTCCTACAAAAGAAAGAGAAGCAGTACCATGAGAATTCTGCTGCAGTTGTTGTATTTATTTCCGCTGCAGTTGTATTTTTATTTGGGAGTGATCGCCGTTCAGGTTATTGGATTTCGGGTTGGGGTGTTACAAAAAGTGGGTATCAGAGCGTAGTTACGCTCTGGATACACGGATACACCGAGATTAGGATTTCTAAATACTTAGGTTATGGGTTGAGTGATAGTTTGAAAGGAGTTTAAGTTAGTTTTACTTAGACTACTATCCAAGACCGAGATTGCGACCACAGTATCTAATATTTACCTCAACATCCTGCAGATGTCAGGAAGGGAGGACGCCGTGGACAGGCCGATGAGGAGCCAAACATCAGGCTGGCAGACATTGCTACTTTAATCGCTCAGGCATTTGCACAGGCGGGGGTGGACAGCAGCAGCAGCTACCTCCACCACCACCACCCAGGGAGAGAGATTGGGTGAAGAGTTGGCTGATCTGAGGCCAACTGCATTCAAGGGGCAGACTGACCCTGCTCACTTGGAGACATACATCATGGAGATGGAGACAGCGTTCGAGACGCTTGCAGTCCCAGCTGGAAAAGGTAAGGCTTGATGCCTTTTATCTGAAGGATGCAGCGAGAGATTGGTGAAACATGGTGAAAGCCCGACCACCTGGATGACAGCATTTACTTGGGGACACTACACTGCACTACTTAGGGGCAAATACTACCCGGCTGTAACACCCCTACCACTAATACGTCATTACTGTACTAAATACTTACCTTCGCAGCGATACTCCTTACACAACGGCGGGTGTACAATGCCGTTAGTCACCCACGTGACTAACAAGGCGAGTTACAATACTACATACTATCGGTCTGATGAATATGAACATACCGAGTACTCTAAACAATACAATACTTCCCATTGCATACTCATCCATAATCCAATTACAACTCCAATACATTACTATACTGAGCATACCACAATCCTTAAATTACCGATACAGTTTAAGCTTCCAAATTCTCATTACAATACAAGTACCAATTCCTACTATACAACTACCCATGCTTACGTAGCAGTCCCCGTCCTACTCTCTCGAACGGTGATCAGCTTCGGGTACCTGCACACTAAAACGGTCCCCCGAGGGGGTCAGCTTACGCTGCGCATGAAATTTGCATATACCGCGTGCTAACCGCGGTACGCCGACTACTTGGGTCGGATATACATGGAGTTCATTTTACATGCATACATACATACTATTACTACACAATACATTCATCAATACTTACATTCACATACAAGGTTCGATATTTACTAAGGAAGACAATTCGATAGTGACCGTTCGTATTAGTTACTTACTCGTTACTACTTCGGGGTTGTTCGATATTCATTACTCTACTCGTACCTGCTCCTTACTTGTTACTCATTACTTTACTCTTACATACTCCTCACTCCATGCTCATACCCTTACTCGTACACACTCCTTATTCTATACTCGTTACTATACTTGTACATACTCACTGCTCAATACTCTGTACTTACTCATACGCACTCATTACTCAATACTTACTCATACGTACTCTATACTCAATACTCAGTACTTACTCATACATACTCAATACTCGGTACTCATTACATACTCGTACTTACGCAATACTCAATACTCATTACTTGGTCTCTGGGCGGAGTCATACACAAGACTCGCCACCGGGCCTACAATCCGAAGGCTATACACTTAGCTCCTCAAATATACAATTGTCCATTTCTACCGGACTACTCAAATTCCCAACACTCCTCTCATGGAGTATCTTACAATCTCTTGGATTAGCCTAGAAGTATCTCTCTTGATAACCTCCACTAGCTTAGGGAATTACTACCGTCTAGTATTCTCAGGTTTAAGGGTTCCCCAACATATCGAATACTCTCATGTTCGGTTCATTACTTACATCAGTCGGGTCCTCTCACAGTGGGTCGACTAATTGCTAAGGGGTTTGGAGATCCCTCATCATTCTTTACTACTCTCATGGTTCATGTCTTGCACCAGGATTAATTCCTCTACTAGAGGTTACTTAATACTTCCACTACTTATTATTTGTGGATTATTCATTCGGTTTCTCCTACCGTTATCGGGAGGTTATTTACTCCCGTACACTCTCTCACATTCTAGTGAGTTCATTGGGTTGCGTTATCGTTTATTGATTGATAGTTTAGTGCGTTGCTACGTTTCCATTAGTTCACACCATGACTCTTACTACGAGTCACTACACAACAAGACTCATCTATGAGTCGTACTACGCACTAAATGAAGCCACACAATCAATCAAGAAGGGTTAGCTCACACAACATACATCAAGACATACAATGAAGGCAATAAATCATTTTCATGCTTTAGTCTTGATTAGCCGGCATACAGCACACAAATCAACGTAACTCGGTTAGCATACGGGGCATGAGAAAATCATACCTTCACCGGAGTTAGCTTTACCATGTGTTCCCTTGTACCTTGGTTCACATTTGTTCCACTGGTAATGTTTCAAACATTGCTATTAATGCTATGCTCATACGATACATCAATAATTACTACTCCCGTACTTACCCCGTTGTCCCGTTGTTTCGGTTTAACTTAATGTTCTTAAACCTACAACTTTCTTAATGACTTCTCAAACTTGTTTACACTTCTTAGGGCCTTTAAATATCACCAAACAAGGCCTTAACAACTTCTAAAACAATACCATTCACTTCCCCATCATTCAGAGACTTAAAACCACTTTCTGTTGCATTTTTAGCCTGGTCCGGGTTTGTGTCCGGGTTTACAAACCCGGACCAAGTCCGAGAATAACTTTCTGCCTATTTTATGTGTGGTCCGGGTTTGTGTCCGGGTTTACAAACCCGGACCACCCCCTGGGATGGCCTTCTGCCTAGTTTTTGCTATCGTCGGGTTTGCGTTCCGATTTGCAACCCGGACCACCCCCTGGAACTGTCAAAATTACAGTTTTCCATCAGTTTTCAACCCCTAATTCACCTCTAATCATTTCCTAATCTTTCCACATGTTTTCTACATGTTTAAGCATCCTAAAACATGCCTTAATCCAGTCCCAAACCTCCTCAACACATTAGTCAAATCCACACTCAATACTTACTCCATTTCTACAGATTTCTTCCTCTCTGTTACAGTTAGCACACTTGTGCATTTCCTTTACTCCTCTTTGCATTTTGCATCTTGTCCTAACTTCATCTTACCATTCCAATTCCTTCCCAAACAACTACACTACCTATACCAAAGTCCAGCTCCCTTTTACCGAATCTTGCACACCAATTCTTCTTCTAGTTTCTACAATGCATTTTTGATACTCTTTGCTACAGATTTTTACCTTCTCATTTCTCATACTACAATTACCATTCCTTAGTTACTAAACCATCTATACTAAATCCCAATACACCTCTTGGTTCTCCCATTCACCAAGTCATTCTTAATGCACAATTCCTACTAAAATTTCGCCATAGTTTCCTACTTTCCTTACTTATCCACACATACCCCTTTCTCATCCAAATCATTCCTATTCTAGCCACACCCATACAAGGGTCCTACCAGCAATAACAACAATCCTTAATACATCAATACACTACCAAACATCAATACCAATTCTCATACACAATATACTTGGCTCCAAGGCCTACAATTCACTTACTAATTCACAAATACTCAAAACTTCATAAACTTCAATATTAATACAATAGTTTAGGTTCTTTGTTTGTTCACCCATTCCCAAATCCTAATACATAAATAGTGCATTAAATAAGTTTTCTTACCTTGAGATCACCATTCTCCTTTTAAGTTCTCCACCTCCTCTTCCTCATTCACGGTCAAGTTGAGCAATGGGGTTACCAAACCCCAAGCCAACATTAAGAACACAAAATAGATACAATTAAACTCCTTAACCCATTGGATAACTTTAATTCAATAAAAGGCTTTAATGCCATAGTTAGGGTTTTACCTTGGAGTTTCAAGAGAGGTTTTTAAGCCTTGTGTACAAAGGAGAGTTCCTCCACCATTGGAGAGTTGAACCAAGCTCAAACAAAGAAGAAACAAGGCATTACAAGGAGGGCAAAAATCGGCCAAGGCATGGAAATGGAGAAAATGAGTTTTTCTCTTGAATCTTTTTACCTTAAGTGGAAGAGGAGAGGAGACTCATGCTTCGAAATGGTACCATTTCCTCTTCAAATGGGCAAAACCCATGGAGATGAAGTTGCTCATTTTCGGATTTTGAAAAGATAGAAATGTAGAGCTTGAAGAGGGGAGTTCAAATATGTATTTGTTTTACATTTGGAGCTCAAATGAGCTAGAGCATGAGGAAGAATGAAGAGAAGCCATAGGAGGTGTGGAGCTTCTCAAAAAAATCGCAGCCACCAGGAGAAGAAAAGAGAGGGAGTACGATGGGGAAGGAGAAATGGAAGAGAGAGAGAAGAAAAAAGTGAGGAAAGAGAGTGTTTTTTACCTTTTTGTATTCTTTTCTTTTCTTCTTTCTTTCTCTTCTTATTTACTTATTTGTTGTTGTGTGTGAGGGAAGGGGATCGGCTGCACACAGCCTTTTGTGGTTTGGAAAATTTTATTTACAATAGTGGAACACTAGTTTGGTTTATTTATGCTTACCCCACAACTTCCCGTTTTTGACAGTTTTACTATTTTCTCGTTTTACTGATTTTATTGGCTATTAAGCTTCCATAAATGCTTAATAATTGTTATTTAATGATTTATAATTTTTACGGGTTCGTTTGACCACTTAAAATTACGTTTTCGGTTTTCTCGAAAAACGCGCGCTAAAGCTACATTACCGTTTTAATATATTATTTGATTCCGTTTTCTTCGGGAATCATTCCGTATACTATTTAGGCATGAATAAGCATTAGGAATCCTTACGATACTATAACCGAGGTCTCGTACCTCCTATGGTTATTTAACGCTTATTTTAGCGTTTTCCGCTTTCTAAGCGTTTTCTCATTTCTTTGGATTTATTTTCTTTACCAAAATTGCTTAGGCACTATTAGGCCCTTAAATACCATATTAAAATAATATAATCACCATTTTTAAGTTCGGGGTATTTCAATCTACCCCCCTTAAAGAACTTTGCCCTCAAAGTTGGTGAATCTAATATTGTTACTCACATACGTATTCTATGCTAAGGTTATGACCTCTACATATAACTTTGTCAAACTCCAAATGTCTGACATGATGCATACTACACATCCAAACAGCATGTCACTGCATGCATAGCAATCAAAAAATCCGTTACAAGCTTTCCATGGGGTCCGTCCGCAGATAATTGAGGTACCACCTCTCTCCCATGTCAAGCGATCCCTCAGGTACCGGTCACGTTTGAACACTTACGCTTTCTGGTTCACGGCCGTCATGACTTGAGCACTTACACTTTCTGGCTCTACGGTCCTTTGGTTCTGATCAAATTCATTTGCACATATAGAGATCCTCAGGCACTTACTCATACTTACTTACTCATACTTTACTACTACTTACTCATTACTCGGGACTACGCTGCCCCAGTGCCTTGGAAAAATACAAAACACACACTGTTACCGTACACCGGTGTAGTGGTTTCAAAACTAATCAACACTCCCACCGACTCAAAACTAGCTTCTCCTCCTATGGTTTCGACCGGATACCCGTGCCTAGGCATGGAAGATCCACTAGCGCCCGTGGGAGCGGTTTCAAAACCGATCCTCATTCTCAAGTTTGAAGAAGCATTGTACCAAAATAGTTTTGGAAATTCATTTTGAAAACTTGCATACATCTCCCAATTTCAATTTATGATGATTATTCCTATTACTAGTGTTATTATTGTGGCCACTTAGGGGAGCTTCCGGAGTCCTTCAACCCCAATGTGATCAGCATTGGTGTTGAATTATCCTTCCACCCCAATTTGTGTTCGGCTTCCCTTGATCGCTAGCAAATCAAGTTCCACTTCCCACCTCAATACAAACAGACAGCTCGTCAAACATTATTTCGTTTTCTATCTTATTAATCTTGCTACTCATAATCATGCACATACATTTTCCGATTTATATTATTCACTTGCTTACTTACTAATCATCTCATCAATTATTACTATGTCATCTCCAACTACTATACTTAAGAAATTCATGGGTATACCATCCCATTAGTTTGCTATACTCCAATTTATACTCATAAAATACCTCGGTTGTACACCGATTCATACTCATTACATACATCGGTTCCATACCGATTTACTCCTCAAGTCTCCCATACATACTCATTCTCGTACTATTATCAATCGGGGTACTCATTCCCCTGGAGTTTCTCTACTCCTTTCTCATTCTTATTTCTCAAATAACTACAATTACACGATGAGTGAATACAAATGTTTATGTAACATAAGTATCAACCATCAAAACAAATTCTTTTGCGCTATGCGCATTGTAGTTTACGCCCTTGTCACGTAAAATATACATTTCGCGGTTTTCGCTCTACCCCCCTTAAAAGGGATTACGCCCACGTAATCTACCATGTGTCAATGTTGAACATTGGTCGAAGGCATTCAGCCGTCATGGAGTGGTTCGGCTTCCATGCGGTCTATTATACAATGTTCCTTGATCAAAGGGTCTTAACCGTGTTACTGGTTAGTCCCTACATCAAGAATTTTCATCGGAGTTTTTATAACTCTTAACCGGGTTCGGTTCTAGCCTAATTGGCTTTCAGGCATTGATGATTAACCTTTTATTCACTAGGTGTATTTCACTTAGAATTTTGGGCCCACTAGCTTCTGCTGCGCGACCCTGATAACCTGGGTTATTCGCCCTTCTTGTTATTCTTAACGGTTACCCATCATCTTTTAGTAACCATGTGTGGTGTTCTTTTACCGTGCTCAAACTCGATGAGTTTTAGATTGTAACCAGCTCTCTGGCAATCTATATACATGTTGTTGTGTTTTGTAGTGATCATTCACTTGGTTCCTCCGACTTATTGTCGGTTGAGGTTAAGTCACTACTTAGTTGTAGTGCTTCCTCTATTGTTAGTGGCTTCTGAATTCTGCTCACTATTTTGTCTGGTACTAGTGTTACTCATATGACCTTGCATTTCCAATGCGTCGGTCCTTGTGACTTTCTTAAGTCTCCTTTCACTTTTATTCCAATGGAATTCACATCTTGTGATTGTTGGTGTGTTTCACACTCTTCGTGCTTCTTTGGCCTTAGGCCGCACGGTTTGTTTCTAAGCTTTTGCTGAGCTGGCTTATGCCATGTTCACTGGTGAAAGGAAGAATTTAAACTACTTACATTTTCTATATTCCTAGCTTTCCCACTAGATCATTAACTACACAAGTGCAATACCAAAAACACAGTCCTACAGAGTGCAGAGGCGTGAACCCTTGGCAGTAACTCTCTTATGGATCGCAATAGGACTGATCGTTACTCTTTCAGGTGGTGCTTCATCATTTGGTGCAGACTTCTGGCTGGTTGCCCGGTCTGTCTACCATTTTGTATTAACAACTCCATAGTATTGGGTGATTATTCGCATACGTTGGTCGCCTACTGCGCACCATGTTCTTACTGATTCCATGATATCGGTTTAGATAGCATCCACCGTTGCTGGCTTCAGCTTATGCATTTCCACTATCTATATCATTGTTTGGTGTTTATACGTCTGAGCTCCTTGAGCGTCATTTACTTATACTTTATGTTCCCACATATCGAGTTCTTATTGAACCGGTTACTCCTTAGTTGTCAACAGCTCCTGTTGAAGCTTATTTTACGTCGCTTGGCATAATTGTATGTTCAAGCTTAACTACATTAGTAGTTCTGAAAGGGATATATTTCCCGGCAGTTACTGATGGTATCCCCTTCTTGGGATCCAAGTGTTCACCGCTCTCGCGGTCTCACATTTATGAGGGGTATCCTTGCTCGTTGGTCATTAATCTTTTATTGGTGTAGTCCTTGACCGCTTTCCATAGGGTTCACAATGGGTTTTGCAACCGTCGAATTGTGTATTGTAACAGTTTCATGGCATACTAGCCATATTGCCTAGAGCTCTGCTCATCATAGGTCGTTCCAAATGGTTATTTCTCTGTAAGCCATCGCTGGGCTTGGAGGTGATACTGGGCTCCCTAATAAGATCGTCGCATCACGCTTCCGTTCGTTGGAGACCCTTTTGTATCCTGGTATTGATCGATACCATTTATTGATTTGGGGTATCCCCTGCCAAGTGGGATCCCTTCGGTGTTCCAACCGTATGTTCGTTCCAATTGTGGTGTTCTTACCACGATATCCCATTCAACTGTGTTGACTTGATACCCTTTATGGATTGTTCCTGGGTAGTACCGATTATTTGGTAGCATCTGGCTGACATTTACGAGTATGATCAGTTTGTTATCCGCTTGCGGTTCTGGATTTAAGTCATCCGTTGAGGGTTGTAACGTCTCCCGTTCTTAGGGTAGACCGTTGGTACTTTTCCTTGTGTTATAGTGGATTTGATATCCCTTCGGGTGATGAATGGTATTTCTGGTACCCTATAACATCACCCTGTGTGTTTGTGGTAGTTGTTCTGGGAATTCCATCCCGTTCATTGAACACTGATGTGTTAGTGTTTGGCATTCGCCTTATTGTGTTTAGACTGGGTATTCTTTCCAGTCATCATGCTTCACTTTAATATATTCAAGACATATCCAATGTCTTTATTCCGTTGTTAGTGCTCCTCGCACTTTTAGCTCTTAATCATCCTCCTGTATTAGGTTCTTGACTCCTTAGCTTGTAAGCTTATCTGAGTTCCCTTTGCTCGTTTGAGGTATCCAACTGTTCTGTTTTGAATTTGCTTATGGTCCGTAGAACAGAGTTGACTACTTCCCGTGTTTCGTACACTACATGTATACATACGTGGGGTACCGTCTTGGCACGTTACCACTTACCTAACTATTTGTCAGGCCCGCAAGCTCCTTCGGAGTGCGGTCGTCCCACATCCCGTATTTGGGTACACTAGTAGTGTTCGTCACACGCCTAGGTGAAGTATTCTATTGTCAACTCTTCTTGTATCATTCTATGATACTCACCGTATTTCTGTTAGTTTTGTGTTAAAATCCGAGGTTAAAAGAAGGGTTTGTGGTTTTGAAAGGAAAATTTGGGTTTTGAAATAACAGTTCGGTGTGAAAAGAAATTCTTCATGGCGTTGCCATGATTGAGGTCCTGACCAAGTCCAGCTTCTTGCTGACTGGTATACTCTTAATACAATGGTCGGGCCGTTAGGCCTTTCCGAGGTTCCATTATTTAGATACTGAGGATTGGTGATCCTATCTTTGCTCCATTCGTCATAGCGGTACTTTAGTAAGTATTTGCGGGTTGTCAAAACTTCCAACGTCTTGTAGTTGCTGCACTTGCCCTGGGCAAGTGCGCGGGTAGGTTGTTTTTCAGTTAACGTATACCGGTTACGGTATCATTTCCATCCATATTTGGTGGTCTTATTAGATCTTTCTTTGATCCATTGATCTTGGTGATCGATCTCCTGAGTCGCTTCGCAGTATACTTGACATGATTGTCGTCCATCCGGGTGTCTCACACCTTCAGTGTGGTTAACGAGACTTGACTTATCCTTAGGAACCAGGTTGTGGTCCTATAGGGTATGTGTTATGATTTCTTCATAGTTGTCTGAACTATGTTGTTCGGTTATTGCAGCCTCTTGGCATGTAGGTTTGGCATTAATCCAACCTCGACTAATTCCTTAGTCGGTTTGTATACCGTTGTTGGTATCATCAAAGATTACGGCCCGTAGACTCTCTTGTCTCGGCTTGTTACTCCATTTCCTTGCTTCATTGCACGACTGTGCTTCTCTTCTCACTGGCTACATGGTTCTCGCGACTGCGAAGCATGTCGCCCCATGGTGCCATAAATTCCATCATCCTAGTGCTTAGGATCTTCATCCTCCGCCATTAAGTGCGGTCCTTGTCATTCAACGGGAACCGTCATCGGGACTTCCAGTTCTTGGACTCTACCGTACGACAGGTTCTTTTCTAATAAGGTTTGTTTTTGCAACTGCCAGATCGGGTTTTACCCGAGTGTGAGAGGTCTTTCCATCTCTCTGGCGTTATTACTCCCAACTTAATACCGTGGGTTGCGGAGGGCGGGGTATGGTTGTTGTAGGTTTCCGGTTCACGCGGAAGTTCCTAACTAGCGTACCTCTCACGCTAACACTCAACCCTTAGCCCTAAGTTTCTAATTCCTAACTCGGTATTTCCCTAAACTCGGTATTTCATCCATCAGAGCGATACTTCGCTCTGATACCACTTTTTGTAACACCCCTACCGCTAATACCGTCATTACTGTACAAATACTTACCTTCGCAGCGGATACTCCTTACACAACGGCGGGTGTACAATGCCGTTAGTCACCCACGTGACTAACAAGGCGAGTTACAATACTACATACTATCGGTCTGATGAATATGAACATACCGAGTACTCTAAACAATACAATACTTCCCATTGCATACTCATCCATAATCCAATTACAACTCCAATACATTACTATACCGAGCATACCACAATCCTTAAATTACCGATACAGTTTAAGCTTCCAAATTCTCATTACAATACAAGTACCAATTCCTACTATACAACTACCCATGCTTACGTAGCAGTCCCCGTCCTACTCTCTCGAACGGTGATCAGCTTCGGGTACCTGCACACTAAAAACGGTCCCCCGAGGGGGTCAGCTTACGCTGCGCATGAAATTCGCATATACCGCGTGCTAACCGCGGTACGCCGACTACTTTGGGTCGGATATACATGGAGTTCATTTTACATGCATACATACATACTATTACTACACAATACATTCATCAATACTTACATTCACATACAAGGTTCGATATTTACTAAGGAAGACAATTCGATAGTGACCGTTCGTATTAGTTACTTACTCGTTACTACTTCGGGGTTGTTCGATATTCATTACTCTACTCGTACCTGCTCCTTACTTGTTACTCATTACTTTACTCTTACATACTCCTCACTCCATGCTCATACCCTTACTCGTACACACTCCTTATTCTATACTCGTTACTATACTTGTACATACTCACTGCTCAATACTCTGTACTTACTCATACGCACTCATTACTCAATACTTACTCATACGTACTCTATACTCAATACTCAGTACTTACTCATACATACTCAATACTCGGTACTCATTACATACTCGTACTTACGCAATACTCAATACTCATTACTTGGTCTCTGGGCGGAGTCATACACAAGACTCGCCACCGGGCCTACAATCCGAAGGCTATACACTTAGCTCCTCAAATATACAATGTCCATTTCTACCGGACTACTCAAATTCCCAACACTCCTCTCATGGAGTATCTTACAATCTCTTGGATTAGCCTAGAAGTATCTCTCTTGATAACCTCCACTAGCTTAGGGAATTACTACCGTCTAGTATTCTCAGGTTTAAGGGTTTCCCCAACATATCGAATACTCTCATGTTCGGTTCATTACTTACATCAGTCGGGTCCTCTCATAGTGGGTCGACTAATTGCTAAGGGGTTGGAGATCCCTCATCATTCTTTACTACTCTCATGGTTCATGTCTTGCACCAGGATTAATTCCTCTACTAGAGGTTACTTATATACTTCCACTACTTATTATTTGTGGATCATTCATTCGGTTCTCCTACCGTTATCGGGAGGTTATTACTCCCGTACACTCTCTCACATTCTAGTGAGTTCATTGGGTTGCGTTATCATTATTGATTCGATAGTTTAGTGCGTTGCTACGTTTCATTAGTTCACACCATGACTCTTACTACGAGTCACTACACAACAAGACTCATCTATGAGTCGTACTACGCACTAAATGAAGCCACACAATCAATCAAGAAGGGTTAGCTCACACAACATACATCAAGACATACAATGAAGGCAATAAATCATTTTCATGCTTTAGTCTTGATTAGCCGGCATACAGCACACAAATCAACGTAACTCGGTTAGCATACGGGGCATGAGAAAATCATACCTTTCACCGGAGTTAGCTTTACCATGTGTTCCCTTGTACCTTGGTTCACATTTGTTCCACTGGTAATGTTTCAAACATTGCTATTAATGCTATGCTCATACGATACATCAATAATTACTACTCCCGTACTTACCCCGTTGTCCCGTTGTTTCGGTCTAACTTAATGTTCTTAAACCTACAACTTTCTTAATGACTTCTCAAACTTGTTTACACTTCTTAGGGCCTTTAAATATCACCAAACAAGGCCTTAACAACTTCTAAAACCAATACCATTCACTTCCCCATCATTCAGAGACTTAAAACCACTTTCTGTTGCATTTTTAGCCTGGTCCGGGTTTGTGTCCGGGTTTACAAACCCGGACCAAGTCCGAGAATAACTTTCTGCCTATTTTTATGTGTGGTCCGGGTTTGTGTCCGGGTTTACAAACCCGGACCACCCCCTGGGATGGCCTTCTGCCTAGTTTTTGCTATCGTCCGGGTTTGCGTTCCGATTTGCAACCCGGACCACCCCCTGGAACTGTCAAAAATTACAGTTTTCCATCAGTTTTCAACCCCTAATTCACCTCTAATCATTTCCTAATCTTTCACATGTTTTCTACATGTTTAAGCATCCTAAAACATGCCTTAATCCAGTCCCAAACCTCCTCAACACATTAGTCAAATCCACACTCAATACTTACTCCATTTCTACAGATTTTTCTTCCTCTCTGTTACAGTTAGCACACTTGTGCATTTCCTTTACTCCTCTTTGCATTTTGCATCTTGTCCTAACTTCATCTTACCATTCCAATTCCTTCCCAAACAACTACACTACCTATACCAAAGTCCAGCTCCCTTTTACCGAATCTTGCACACCAATTCTTCCTAGTTTCTACAATGCATTTTTGATACTCTTTGCTACAGATTTTTACCTTCTCATTCTCATACTACAATTACCATTCCTTAGTTACTAAACATCTATACTAAATCCCAATACACCTCTTGGTTCTCCCATTCACCAAGCCATTCTTAATGCACAATTCCTACTAAAATTTCGCCATAGTTTTCCTACTTTCCTTACTTATCCACACATACCCTTTCTCATCCAAATCATTCCTATTCTAGCCACACCCATACAAGGGTCCTACCAGCAATAACAACACAATCCTTAATACATCAATACACTACCAAACATTAATACCAATTCTCATACACAATATACTTGGCTCCAAGGCCTACAATTCACTTACTAATTCACAAATACTCAAAACTTCATAAACTTCAATATTAATACAATAGTTTAGGTTCTTTTGTTTGTTCACCCATTCCCAAATCCTAATACATATAGATAGTGCATTAAGAGAAAGTTTTTCTTACCTTGAGATCACCTTCTTCCTTTTAAGTTCTCCACCTCTCCTCTTCCTCATTCACGGTCAAGTTGAGCAATGGGGTTACCAAACCCAAGCCAACATTCAAGAACACAAAATAGATACAATTAAACTCCTTAACCTATTGGATAACTTTAATTCAATAAAAGGCTTTAATGCCATCAGTTAGGGTTTTACCTTGGAGTTTCAAGAGAGGTTTTTAAGCCTTGTGTACAAAGGAGAGTTCCTCCACCATTGGAGAGTTGAACCAAGCTCAAACAAAGAAGAAACAAGGCATTACAAGGAGGGCAAAAATCGGCCAAGGCATGGAAATGGAGAAAATGAGTTTTTCTCTTGAATCTTTTTACCTTAAGTGGAAGAGGAGACTCCATGTTTCGAAATGGTACCATTTCCTCTTCAAATGGGCAAAACCCATGGAGATGAAGTTGCTCATTTTCGGATTTTGAAAAGATAGAAATGTAGAGCTTGAAGAGGGGAGTTCAAATATGTATTTTGTTTTACATTTGGAGCTCAAATGGAGCTAGAGCATGAGGAAGAATGAAGAGAAGCCATAGGAGGTGTGGAGCTTCTCAAAAAAATCGCAGCCACCAGGAGAAGAAGAGAGGGAGTACGATGGGGAAGGAGGAAATGGAAGAGAGAGAAGAAAAGGTGAGGAAAGAGAGTGTTTTTTACCTTTTTGTATTCTTTTCTTTTCTTCTTTCTTTTCTTCTTTCTTTATTTACTTATTTGTTGTGTGTGAGGGAAGGGGATCGGCTGCACACAGCCTTTTGTGGGTTTGGAAAATTTTATTTACAATAGTGGACACACTAGTTTGGTTTATTTATGCTTTTACCCCACAACTTCCTGTTTTTGACAGTTTTTACTATTTTCTCGTTTTTCTGATTTTATTGGCTATTAAGCTTCCATAAATGCTTAATAATTGTTATTTAATGATTTATAATTTTTACGGGTTCGTTTGACCACTTAAAATTACGTTTTCGCGTTTTCTCGAAAAACGCGCGCTAAAGCTACATTACCGTTTTAATATATTATTTGATTCCGTTTTCTTCGGGAATCATTCCCGTATACTATTTAGGATTGTATAATTTAGGCATGAATAAGCATTAGGAATCCTTACGATACTATAACCGAGGTCTCGTACCTCCTATGGTTATTTAACGCTTATTTTAGCGTTTTCCGTTTTCTAAGCGTTTCCTCATTTCTTTTGGATTTATTTTCTTTACCAAAATTGCTTAGGCACTATTAGGCCCTTAAATACCATATTAAAATAATATAATCACCATTTTTAAGTTCGAGGGGATTTCACCGGCCCACACCAGGATGGTGAAGACGAGAAAGTTTGATTCCCTGGAGCAGAACGGGAAAGATGTCAGTGGATGAGTTACTATGCGAAGTTCACTTCGCTACTCCGACTACTACCGGTATAGGATACTCGGACCAAGTGTTGTCGACCGATTCTACGGGGGACTGAGCCCTTGACTCCAGTTTGGGATGGGACCAATCATCCCTACCAGTTTACAGGTAAAAAACAAGGAGAGAATAAACGGTTGAAAATTTATTATCTACTATACCCCGTCATGGGGAATTGAGAATTGGAGATTGATACCTTGAGATTTCAGGAAGTTATCATGCTGCCTCCGTGGTGGAGATTACATGTAAGAGAAGGGATGCTTTGAGCTCCCAAAAAGAGGAAGGTCGGACCTGGTGGCGAAGATGCTAAGCAGGGGAACTCCAACAAAAGGAACAAACCTTATCAGAAAGGCCAGGGGTCCTACCAAGGGAAGGGAACCAAACTACTGGGAACCCCCAGTCAGGAACCCACGGAGCGGCAAAATCACAGAAAACCTACCCACCTAAGGGTTCTGGATCTGGCTCAAACACGGGCCAGAAGTATGTCCGCCGTTTCAACTGTAGACAGTGTGGAAAATATCACCCCGGCGTGGACTGCCAAGGGGAGAAAGTTCAGTGTCGCCACTGTCAAATACTTGGACATCGGGCCTTCGAGTGTATCCGAAACCCGGAGAGCAAGAATTACCGCCCGGGAGCAAAGGCAAACACCGGCCCTAAGATGGAGCTAGCGATACTCGCCCACGCCAACAAACCAGGCTCAAGGGTATAAGGGCAAAGGCCCAGCATCGGGCGCCGCATGCACATCTCATGATGATGGACCACTCAGATGAGCTGTCCTTCTACCAACCCAGGTATTTCTAAACCATGTGAACCTATTATTGAGCAATGGATGAGGTGAATGAATGAGTGCTTGCATGCCTTGATTGCCTAATTGAGTTGGGAAGAATTAGTAAGACTCACTAGTAAAATTTAAACCACGTAGGAAGCTATAAGATATGCTTTCCTATCCCCTCACCGCCCTCCTGGAAGAAAACATTATCAAAATACAAGAACCAGGGAACGAACAATGTAAGGTTATCCAACCAGGTTGATATTACTCAAAGGATACCTAACACGGAGACACAAATTACAATCATCAGAAAATGTCTAGAATTGGGAGCAGGACCAGGAGGGTTCTACACTCCAGAATTTCCAGGAGGATCAAAGATGAAGCTGAAAATGATGTGCTTAGGAAAGGATTGGAATCCTTACACAAAAACCTACCAAGATACAAGAAATGGAGATGGAGCACAAGTACAAAAATCCCAGAAGAATTTTACCAATTGTGGAACAAGCAGTTAATACAGCTCAACAGCTAGAAGAAGATCCAGTTCCCAATCTAAGGGCTGATCTATGTATCATCAACTTCTATGAAGAAGGAGGCCGTTTAAGGACTACACCAGGACAATGATGAAACAAAAGGGTCCCTTGAACAGGGGATACCAGTATTATCTTTGTCAATTGGAGATGACGCAGAGTTCCTTTATGGCGAGCAGAAGCGTGTGGACCTTGCAAAGAAAATCATATTGAGTTCAGGAGATGTTTTAGTAATGGGTGGGAAAGTCAAGGTTGCTGCTATACCATGGAATTAAGAGGATCAAACTAAACACAGCACCTTCGACAGTGATAAACACCACTCACATGAAACCAGGAAGATTAAGTTTGACTTTTAGAAAGTACTAGTATTGTAATTGTTTGGACATCTGAAAGGAGATCATCTCATCAATGAAGCATTATTGTTATGAAAGTGAATGTCTTTAGACCCCATCATATATCAAAGTACTTACTCAGATTCTGTTATTACTTGTATAAGGAGACGGAAGGTGCCTTAAGTATTTACTGAGGAGGAGGCCAGCAAGGGTGGCGCGATCCTCACTGGTACCTTTCCTGTTAATGGAGTGGATGCACTAGTACTGTTTGACTCCGAAGCCTCACATACTTTCGTTTCGCCTTCGCTTGCGGGGAAGTTGGGGCTAGACGTTGTAGAGTTACCTGATTTTAAGGTGGCACTCCCGTCTAAGGAGAAGATCAGTTGCACTCGTCTTTATAGAGGAGCCACTATCAGTATTAAGGAGGAGGATTTTCCCATTGACCTTATTGAGTTCAGAGGTCTAGGATTCGACGTTATAGTCGGGATGGACTGGTTGGGGCGGCACAGAGGCCGCATTCTTTGTGCAGAGCAGACTGTTACTTAAGAGTCCATCAGAGAGTGACGGTATCATACCGCCAGAGCCCTAGAGCAATATCAGTAAAAGTTATATCTGCTATGTCTAGTACAAGCAAGTTAGGAAGCAGAAGGAAGTATACCTATGCTATGTTCAGGATGTAGAGCACGACCCTGATTTTGATCCAGATATGCCAGTGGTGTCGGAATTTCCAGATATTTTTCCAAAGGAACTTCCAGGCTTACCGCCATCCAGAGAGGTAGAGTTCTCTATTGAATTACTACCAGGTACCGGTCCCATAGCTAAGGCATCCGTACCGTATGGCACCAGCAGAGATGGCTGAGCTGAAGGAGCAGCTGGAAGATTTACTGGACAAGGGATACATACGACCTAGCGTATCTCCTTGGGGAGCACCAGTTCTGTTTGTGAAGAAGAAGGATGGAAGCCTTCGGCTATGTATTGATTACCGGGAGCTTAATGCAGTGTCGGTGAAGAACAAATATCCACTACCACGGATTGACGACTTGTTTGATCAGTTGAGAGGAGCAAAAGTGTTTTCGAAGATCGATTTGAGATCAGGATACCATCAGATACCTATCAGGGAGCAAGACATAGAAAAGACAGCATTCAGAACACGATATGGCCACTATGAGTTTACAGTTATGCCTTTTGGCTTGTCTAATGCACCTGCAGTCTTCATGGATTTGATGAACAGATTATTCAGAGAGCAGTTGGATAAGACCGTGGTTGTATTCATCGATGACATCCTCATCTATTCAAAGTCTAAGGAAGAGCATGAGAGTCACCTCCGACATGTACTTGAGATCTTAAGGGAGAACCAGCTTTATGCTAAGTTCTCGAAATGTGAGTTTTGGTTGGACAGAGTTTCCTTTTTAGGACATGTTATCTCAGATGCTGGGATCGCAGTGGATCCAGCAAAGATAGAAGCAGTTCGCAGTTGGCCTAGGCCAAGGACAGTGACTGATATCAGGAGTTTCCTTGGCTTAGCAGGTTACTACAGAAGGTTTGTCAGAGACTTCTCCAAATTAGCAAAACCTATGACCAGTTTAATGAAGAAAGATGCACCATTCACATGGACTACAGAGTGTGAATCATCATTTCAGTTTTTGAAGAACGCTTTGACATCAGCACCGTTTTTGACAATACCTGAAGGCACTGAGGGTTATGAAGTTTACTGTGATGCATCAGGAAGGGGATTAGGGTGTGTACTCATGCAGAATGGGAAGGTAGTCGCCTACGCTTCCCGACAGTTGAAGAAACATGAGGAAAACTATCCCACACATGACTTGGAGCTCGGAGCTATTGTTTTTGCCTTGAAGATCTGGCGCCACTACCTGTATGGTGTCCAGATGACCGTCTATTCGGATCATAAGAGTTTGAAGTATGTATTCACCCAGAAGGAGTTAAACATGAGACAAAGAAGATGGGTTGATTTCTTAAGGACTATGACATTGATTTGCAGTACAAAGAAGGGAAAGCTAATGTTGTAGTAGACGCACTGAGTCGACGAGCACATTCTCTAAATGTCATTGTGGCTAGCTCGAGTCTTATGGACGACATACGTAGCGCACAGCAGAGTGATCAGCGAATGATGGAGATCAGTCAGAAGTTGTCTGACGGTACATTTGAGGGTGGAAAGTACGAGTTTCAGCTACATGATGATGGACTAATCAGATTGAAGGGCAGATTGTGTATTCCAGAGACAGCACAGATATAAAGGAGCATATTCTTCGAGAGTCCCACACTTCTTCCAAATCTGTCCATCCAGGAGCTTCTAAGATGTACAAAGATCTAAAGAGGTATTTCTGGTGGAGTGCTATGAAGGGCGACGTGACAGAATATGTGATTCGATGTCTCACTTGTCAGAAAGTGAAATTCGAACATAGACGACCAGGAGGTATGGTACAGTCTATGCCAGTTCCAGAGTGGAAGTTTTACGATATCTCTATGGACTTCGTGGTGGGACTACCACCTACGAGAGGAGGACTTAATATGATTTGGGTTGTTGTTGACCGACTGACTAAAGTTGCTAGGTTTATTCCGGTGAAAGACACTTGGAAAGTGCCAAAGTTGGCAGAACTATTTGAGAAGAGATTATCAGATATCATGGAGTACCAAAGACTATTGTTTCAGATCGAGACACTAGATTTCTCTCACGATATTGGCGAGCTACTCGCGAAGCACTTGGCACTGAATTGAAGCTTAGCACAGCATTTCATCCTCAGACAGATGGTCAGTTAGAGAGGACTATTCAGACCTTAGAGGACATGCTACGAGCATGTACCTTGGACTTCCAGGGCAGCAGGATAGATAGATTACATCTCATCGAGTTTGCATACAATAACAGCTATCACGCCTCTATACAGATGTCACCTTTCCAATCCTTATATGGCAGACCATGTCGCACACCATTGTGCTGGGACGAGTCTAGTGAGACCGTCATCATTGGGCTGAGTACTTAGAGCAAGTCCAGGCAGAAGTACAACAAATCAGAAGTAACATGAAAGCAGCACAAGACAGACAGAAATCATATGCTGATGAGAGGCGACGAGACCTTGAGTTCGCAGTTGGAGACAAGGTATTTCTACGAGTATCACCCATGAAGGGTGTATTCAGATTTGGGCAAAAGGGCAAACTAAGCCCAAAATTTGTAGGACCCTACGCTATCATAGAGCGGGTGGGCCTTGTGGCATATCGACTTGATTTGCCAGCTGAGTTGGGCAAAGTACACAATGTTTTTCATGTGTCTCAGCTTAAGAAATACATGCCTCATCCTTCTCATGTTCTACAACCAGAGACACTCTCATTAGAACCAACAATGCGGTATGTGGAAACACCGCAATGAATCTTAGACAGAAAAACACGAGATACTCGAAACAATCGGTGAGCCTAGTAAAAGTTCTTTGGTCAAACCACGATGTGGAAGAGGCCACATGGGAATTAGAAGCAGATATGCGAGCGAAATTTCCCTCATTATTTACCGACTAGACACTTTAGTCTAGGGTACGGGGGCGTACCCCTCTTTTTTTGGGGGGTAGAGCCTTTTTCGTTTGTGAGTTTAGTATACATTTTGTTGCACTTTAGTGCATTTCAGTGACACTTTGTCTTGTATGTGTTCTTGTGTAACACTGTATTTGAATGTACTTTGAACTTCTACTTGTTAGTGTGTACTTTGTTACACTACAATGAAAATTTTATGTGCACTACGCTGCACTATTTGATATGAAAGTGACTGTGTTATTAAATTACACTATATTGTTCCAAAGTATTCCGTCGTGTTTGATGTACACTGTGAACTTAGGAATATAGAGACTTGGGACTTGATCCCTAAAAGCTAGATTGAGTTGTGGATACTTAGTGGAACTTGATTCCCCACAACCTTATAATTTAGATATGAGACTTCGGGGCGAAGTCCTTTTTTAAGGGGGGTAGATTGAAATACCCCAAATCTAATTAAAATTATTAAACCATTATTTAATGGAAAATAATCCTATTATAAATCATTTCACGTACGCATGCAAACCCATGCATGAGAACGTTACGTAAAAACAGTCGTTTCTCCATAAACGCTAAAACGCCTTAGAAGCATATGGTCAAACATGACCTTGTATGACCCTCTAATATTCAAACCAAATGATCATACAACTATTATATGAATATATAAATATATTCCCTAAGCTATATTCAGTCAAAAACCAAAACGCGCGGGAGTGCTCACGCACGTCCCTTAAAGCACGAAAAGTCCGGAGGAGTGCCGAGGTGGCACGAACTCCTATAAATTAATTCCAAGAGTTACTAACATCAATATTAACCATTCTAAAGAGAACCCACGAAGTGTTTCTCAAAATTCAACAAAAACCACAGGAGGATTTCTTAGCGCTCCTTTTTGCCCGGGTGTGTCCCGATGGCCCGTAATTATGTCATGGGTTGTTATAACCCCATATAACCCAATTTAACATCTTAATATATGTTTATTTACAATAATAAGTGTTTAAAAAACTTGGAACCCATAAAAACAATTTGTTTCCCAAAATTTTCTTAGAGCACAAAACACACCTTCGGGTGTCACGAAATGCGTTTTACGCAATTGCTTTGTAGTTTTTGACATGCCACGAATTGGTAATCTTAAATAGGGTTAAAATGACCTTCTAAATCAGTTGGTGAGACTAGTCAACAAGGCTCTCTATAGGGGCCGACTTTTGAGAGCAAAACTAGTATAAAAACTGCATTAAAAGTTTATAAAAGGCATAGAACATGGTGACTCACCTTCCCATGTGTTATATTACTTAATGTCAAAGTATGTAGGTCTCATTTGACCATCAAGCTGTCGAAATTAGGCCATGGAATAAGGCCATGTGAGCTAGAACAAAAACAAATGAGAAAAGGCAAAAAGTTGATCTAGAATCCACTTTTTTTGATTCCTCTTTTCCATGTGACCTAACATGTTTGTCCTTGGCTCTTCAACACCTATTGAGACCCCCATTCAGCCCTTGAAATCGTGCAACACAATGAAGAAGAAGACAAGTCATTAACTTAGAAAATCAAGAGAATATACCTTACCTTTCTTACCTTGTCTTCTAGCTCACAATCGTTTTCTTTCCAACTCTTGCCTTGTCACACACCACATGTCCAAAATTATGCAGAGAACATGGGCATTTATTGATCCAATAAACCATGTAATAAACTAAGGAAAAGTAAAGTCATTTGACATTAAAAATTGACAAAGCAAAAATCAAATTCCAAATGCATTTTCTTACCTTATACAATTCTGAGTCTCATTCTTCTCCTTGCCCTCTTCATCCACGAATTGGTAAGGCTCTCTCCTCTCTCTTCTAGCTTCATCTTCTTCTTCCTTTGATGCTCTTAAGTCCTTTAATGGAGTTTTAACTTCTATCTTCATCTTTAATGTAATTTCCTAGCATTTCTTGGCAAGTCTTGAAGCAAAACTCTTCCTAGCATAACAAGAGGTGTTCGGCATCAATTAGTTCTCCAAGGAGGTTGTCCAAACCAACATTAATCGAAGGAGCATCCCAAGGTTATCTTAAGGTAGTTTTAATGCTTGAAAGACCTTAAAGCACATTTTTATGTGTAACCAAATTCTACATCTTCTAAGGTTTTTTTCTTCTTCATTTTCATGAAGGAAACTTTGTTCTTCATCTACCTTAGGAGTGCCGAATTTATAAGGAGAAAAAGTCTAAGGTAAATTCTTGTAAAACTACTTACAAATCTACTTAAGATCTTTATTGAAGATCTAACTCCTAAACACCTTCACCACTTGCATAAAACCGAAGAGGAGCATCAATATTACCTTGGAGAAAGCTTGGAGATTCAAGAGAGTCCAAGCACTTAACCACCTTTGTTAAGAAGTAAGTTTACTAAGTAAACCTTTATGTTATAAGCTTTGTTAAGCTTCTAAAAATTATACAAAAATTATGTACACCTCTAGGTTAATTAAAACCGAAACTATATGGTTTTATATGCCAAAAATATAATCTAGAACATATATAGAAAATATTTACCTTAGACACATTTTTGTGTCACAAAATTTAGTTATGTTACATATTAATTCATGCCGAAATGTCAAGGGCAAAAATGCTTATTTTTGAGCTAAGAATTTATATAAGACATTACAATAATTTTTACATGAGTTATATAACTCCTATGAATTTATGTATAATTATTATGACATATAAATCCACTTTTATATATTATATGGTCACCAAATAAATATGGCCGAATGTACTAATTGATAAATAGGTATTAATGACCTACTTAGGTATATAAACTTATATCACAAAGTTTGGTGAGTTAAAAATATTTATGAGAGCTTAAATGGCTAATTAATTAAGTTGTGGCTTAAATGTAATTTTTACAAAGTTTAGTGTGTTTATTATAAAAACCGAGAGTTAAGGGTATTCTTGGGATATATATGATATAATATAAGGTTAGGAATTAAGTTTATGAATTTTAGATAATTTAAACAAGTGTTAAAATGACACTTTATAAAGTTTTGGGCTATTATGTATTTATAAAAGTTGTTATGAAAGTTTGGAACTTATTAGTGGACGAATTCATAATTAAGATATTTAATAGGCTCACCTTCGAAATTTTAGGAATTAAATATTTAGACTATAGCTTATAAGTTATTAAGAAGTTATTATAAAGTTTTGGGATGAAAATGTAATTAAAGAAGAATAAATGACAAAGCCGGAATTCTTTGGGTTAGTTTGGTAATTTAAGAATTTATATATATATATTCGGCATTTATGGAGAATTAAAATTAAAACTATAGTTTATAAGGCATTATGTAAACATTATAAGATTTTGTGGCTAAATTGCAATTATAAGGAATATATATATAGGCCAAGATTCAAGAGGGGCTAAGTTGTAATTTCAAAAGTTACAATATTTAAAAGTATATACCAAAATATTAATGTAGTTTTGTGATTAATTAAATAAGGAATTAAAACTATATATATAAAGAGACGAATTTAAATGTAAAGTTTATGAATTAATATGGTTGTTTATAAATAACCGAAATATAAGGGTAATACTTTAGATTTAAATAAATATAGGTCCTATATGGATATTTGGAGGAATTAGAAGAAGGAATTTTAATTAAAGGAATTATGGGATTAGAACTATGGCTTATATAGTTATAAGGAAGTTAAAGGAAAACAATAAATATATTTATGACTAAAAGAGAATAATGAGATTATAAGAATATTATGTCATTGTAAGACATTTAAATATAGTTAAAAATTATAAGTTGTTATGTCACTTAGACAATTAAAAAAAACAACAAATATAGTGCATGAATATATGAATACACATATGTACATTAAAGGATTTATAAATAAATCAAAAAGGAATAACAAAAATATACATAAATCATGAGGTAATTGAAAGAAATAAACCTCACATGAAATAACAAATACGAGATTTGTTAAAAGATCCAATAGAACTATTATATAAGGGTAACATAAATTAACCCTCTCAGTTAATCCTATTCTAGGACTTTGTTTAACCAGACGTTGACCAGGGTATAATCAACTGCAACCTACGGTGACGGTATGAACTTGCAACCTGTTTTGCAACTGTTTTCTACCGATTACACCGGCTTGTGTGCTATCTGTTGTTTGAAATAACGACCAAGATAATTAATGTAAATGTTGTTTACTCTTGTGCACTGTTGTATTATTTTATGTGCGTGAATGATGCTGACTACAACGTGTATGTCCCACGCATACAAACACTACTATACCAGTGGATTAAATACCTGCGCTTCAGTATACCAAGGACTTGTACTTAAGTCTCTCACTAACTTCACTTTATAACAAACGTCATTATCCTAAACGTGATAATTGACAATACACATTGTGTTCTTGTTTAACGTCTTTATATGACACTTAACAACTCTATACTACGAGAACGAGGAGCCCAGTTGGATCTGGCCATGCATGCTGAGTTGTACCTGTCTCAGGTCGTCTCCTATTCAGTTATACGTCGTGACGGAACATTTCAGTGGAGAGGAAGACTCTATTCCTCTCGGGTTTCTAATGCCCATCAGTTCAGTGGAGAGGAAGACTTCATTCCTCTCGTGGGTTCTATTTCCCATCAGCTCTCAGTACAGGGTTTAACTACGTTATCTCCTGGGGACTAACTGCCCAACCTTTCTCTATAACGGGGTCACTATACCTCCACTATTGATATACTTTTATACATCTGTCAGTCCCACTGTGTGGACCCGACAGCTATCAAATGATTCAGCTCAACTAACTTGACCTTCTGAGTCTTGTTCTATGTGACATTATTGTCCTTGTATGGATACTGTTATTATCAGACTATGCTTGTTTATAGCTTTATAAAAATGAACTGCATGTGTTCGACAAAGTAGTTGGTGTGGCCCGGTAGACGATGGCACTAGTAGAAAAACATTATATAACACGCATTTTATAACACGGTTATAGTGTAAAGGTGTTATAAAATATTTTACAACACGGTTGTACAATATAACTGTGTTATATTATGTGAGAGGAAATATCTACTCGGAAAAATAGGATTTTTAACACGGTTATGTTCTACCCGTGTTATAAGAGTATTAAATATAACACGGTTCTATCTACCTGTGTTATAAACTTCATTTTATAACACCGTTGTACAATATAACCGTTTATATTGTCTTTTAACTTTCCACCAAAATACTACCTTCTCCCTCAACGCGCCAGTCCCGTATCTTTTGCCCGCCTGTTTCTCTCCCGACCCTTCCAAATTCGATATCGCCGTCCCACCTACTGCATCGTCGCCATCGCCGCCACTAACATCACCTCCGACTTCGCTTCCACCGCCGCCACCCACCACATTTGGTTTTCTCATCCAGCCAACATTTGGATTCTCGCTCGCTTCTGGCATCCATCAGTAAATTGATTTGTGGTTAAGTGATATAACCGAGTTCTAGCGAGCTTTCCTCTTAAGAATTGAGCGGGGAATTTGTTTTCATTAGCAAGATTCGGCAGGTTATTCCGATCTATTCAGGCCTTAGAATCACGCGTAGAGCTGATATTAGGAGAAAAATTCCTTCGACTCAGTTTGTTTTTATCTGATTTCCCAGCATCTAGGTTTTGGTTGTTGACTTCTCGTGCCGTCACACCCCCATTTCACAACGCTAGTTGGACCAGCGTTTTATGGTTATCTACTTTGGGAAGCTAGGGGAAAGAGAGTTTCTAGTCTGAATCGTATGTCTCTGAATCAGAACCAGTCTCGTTGGTGAGGTTGTTTAGGACACATTTTCTGAGTCTCAGGGACGAATCACTAACCCCGACCGAGCCCTCTGCTCTACCAGTCATCCGCGATCTCATCCTTCCTCATCGCCATTCACTTGTAGCTGCTGCCACTCATCTCTCCCGGTATGAGGTGAAGTTTCTTCTTGCTTTTCCTCTTTTCTTGATGTATTGGCTGCATAAGTTTCTAGATGGTTGGACTGTATTTATCTGCTTTATTCAAACTTTGTGTAGGTTTCCACTGATCTGATATATCTACTGGTGTGGCCGCTTCTTGTAACTGCTTTCGCTTGTGAAGAGAACGGTGACGCAGAGATCTTCTATGTTTTTCCCGGTGTTTGTTATCTGGTACTAATATCACGAAGGAACTTGAACATAAATCTTTATCCTCGTTCTCATTTGCGGTGTTCTTGTTGCAGATCCATGACGTGGCTTGTTCTGTCGCTCTCCCCACATAGCTCACCTGCTTGGTCTCAGTTGCTCGGACGCTTTCCTCAATTTGGTGGCGTTTTTTTCTCATTCAAGGAGAATTAATATCGTTTTGGCTCAGCTGGTACGGTTTAAGCAGTGCTAGTTTCTGGATATTAAGAGGTTGCTATATAATTCCCCTATACAGTTTGAGACCAACAAAAGAGTTTGATTCAACTTCCTTGCTTTTGCATCAGAGAACCGTAGCTAACTCAAGCAAAATGCAATTGCATCAGGTGTTTCATTGGTTCGAATGACCACAGATTATCACTTTCGGACAATGTCCAGTTACTCAACTTTCTTCTCCATGTTGTTAATTGCTGCCATGCTCAGCTACATATATCCGTTTATCGTCAATGTGATGGTGAAACTTCTGAAGAAAGGGCACTAAACTTTCCCAAGTCAAGTTGCTTATGGAAAATACAAGCTGTGGCATTCTCCATGATTGGTGCAGCGCTCTCAAGGGACGGGTCCTTGCTGCCTGTGGAGATTTGGCATTTAACACTTGAGGTCATTGCCTTCAAATTGTTCATGTTTTTCTAAACTGAAAAATATCATCTGACTATGATCCTTCAATTTGGCAAGCAAATGATGCTGGTTTATTCTGAATATAGTTTCTTAGGAAGGTGATGGATCCATTAGCAAAAAAGGCCATTCTTTTAGAAGATGCTGTTATGCCCCGGTATCCTTCTCATTCTCAAGTTATGCCTTTTTTTATTATTTTAATGATTTATGTGCCTATTGCTTATACTAGAAAAAAGATACACTTGAATCATAAAGGAAGTAATTACACTCTTGATGAATTGGTGCAATGACTTTAGGATAAAAGTTTAGACTTTGTCACTATATTAGATAATTAGCTTGATGCCATGGAAATATATGATTTTATTATTAAACATTCTTCCAAGCATAGTGATATTTTCTAGGTGTCATCCAGATAGTTTTGTAGTTACTTGCTTCATTTGTTGTGATATGAATTGGTTTTGTGATGAGGTAGAATGAATTGCTTTGACTAAGGCTCCTCTACTCAGGGCACCCATCTAGCAATTCTACCAAATTATCAGATCTGTTTAAATAACATGTAGAATTAAACTAGTGTTGCGGTTTCTGGACCTTGTAATTTGTTCGCCTTGTATTATGGTTTCTTGGGTTTTATTCTTACTTCATTTCCTAATCTGTATTGTATCGAGGTTTGGAGTTTTTGTGTTTCTCGGTTCTGAATCTTTCTACTGAAATATGTGTGAAGTTTAACGTGCGTTCCCCCCATCTCGGTATAATTTGTAAGACTGATAGTATTCCAAGTGGATATCAATTTCATATACTCCTTGTTCCCAGGAATAATTTACCAGTATACTAGAGAGTTTATCAGCAATTTATATGCTAAAGAAATGATTATTTGAATGAAAAGCATAATTGTTCTCATTCTGAACTATACAATAGATTGAAGTTTGGGCAGATTCTGTTGGTTGAGCACCTCGTGTCATGCCTTTTCGTCCTTTCATCAGAATATCATGCTTTGAGTTATGTTACACAATCGTGGACATTTTATCTTGATAACTACGGTTTCCATTGTGTTGACTGGCTTGCCTTAGGCAAATCGTTGAAGACTGTTCTCTTTCTCTTTCTGTTTGCAGTTTATTAGGTTTCTCAGAAGAACTGAAGGGGTTGAAGCTGCTCGCAAGTTCTTCTTGGATGTACGCAACTCCCTGGATTGCACGTATCAAGTTTATGCAGCCTATGCAATGATGGCTTTCTGTCTTGACAAAAACCCCAAGGTAATAAAAGGAACCTTTTACTTCCATCCCTTCTAATCTGTTGTTATGCTAAGTTTACTACACTAATTTAGTTTACTTTGGTCATACAAGATATTGTGTAATTAGCATTCTATAGTTGAATTGGTGCAGAATATGGTATATCTGAACAGGGTATTTCTTCAAAAATTAATTTCTCATCTGAATAGATTTTTGCTTTTGTTGATTGGGAGAGGTATTGAGTTTCCTCCTGTAGATGAGCGTTTGTAGCTTAGTGTCTAATTTATAAATACTTTTTTAGTGTAGGCTGCGCATGGTATCTTTGAAGCTGGTCTGAAACGATTTATGAATGAACCTGATTACATCCTTGAGTAAGAACTTGTCCATGAACATGTATTCTGTTGCCCAATAATTACCGTATGAGCAAGTTTGCTAAGTTGTGCAGTGGATTAGAAATGATAGACTTTTCCTCTCGTTTTAGGATAAAATACCCTGCCTTGGTGGCTGTTTTGTGAGCAATCATCTTAAAACTTTCAATATCCCTGACCCCTTTCTAATGAGGTGAAATAGGTATGCAGATTTCTTGCAATGTATGAATGACGACAGAAATATCAGGGCTCTATTTGAGCGTGCATTGAGCTCACTCCCACCTGAGAATTCGGTTGAGGTTAGATATGTCTCATTTTCTAAGTTGAGTAGTTTGTACGAAATTGCATTTAGTTTCTGAATCACATACTGAGTTTTTCCTTTTGCAGGTCTGGAAAAGATTTGTTCGGTTTGAACAAACATATGGAGATCTAGCTAGCTTGTTGAAGGTATTAGGTCCTTTAAATGTTTGTTTGATAACTTCTTGGAACTTTTGAGTGTTCAGATCTGTCATAATTCGATGCGGTGGAATAAATAGTCTGATTGAAACTCTTAATAATAATGTGAAGCAATAGAATTATTCGCCAAATTGCTATTTGCAAAGATGAGAGTTGAAATAAATGTTCTCAACCAACCAAATACTACATATGTTTGTCATATATTCATATCTTTAGAACCCCAGAAAATCAGAAAGATTATAGCTGAACCCACATTCCTTCAAAATCCTTTAGGCTTATGTAGCTTGTCTTTTAGTTAAAATGCATGATGCTCCTACTTGCTATTTTATGATTATGTGAAGACGGGTACTTATCATCTTATGTATTTACAGTGGCTTGCTAAAAACATGAACCGCAAACAGGAGAAGATTGTCAACAATGCAGCTGGTTTATTGGGTTATATTCTTGTAGCTTGACCTATCATATTGATTAGTCACTCTCTTCATCAGATAATCATGTTAACCTTGCTCACTTGCGTGCAGATAAGGGATCTCCTGGGTTTTCTGCATCCGTCAATGTGGTCAATCCTGATGTTTCTCAGATGGTGGTTTATGATCCTGGGCAGAAACCTGGTATGCTGGTTCTCTTCATTTTGTCTTCTCTGATGAGGAGTATTATCCAAGTATGTATTGGTTGAGATTTTGATTGTCTCCTTTAAATGTTTGTTTGATAACTTCTTGGAACTTTTGAGTGTTCAGATCTGTCATAATTCGATGCGGTGGAATAAATAGTCTGATTGAAACTCTTAAGAATAATGTGAAGCAATAGAATTATTCGCCAAATTGCTATTTGCAAAGATGAGAGTTGAAATAAATGTTCTCAACCAACCAAATACTACATATGTTGGTCATATATGTCATATCTTTAGAACCCCAGAAAATCAGAAAGATTATAGCTGAACCCACATTCCTTCACAATCCTTTAGGCTTATGTAGCTTGTCTTTTAGTTAAAATGCATGATGCTCCTACTTGCTATTTTATGATTATGTGAAGACGGGTACTTATCATCTTATGTATTTACAGTGGCTTGCTAAAAACATGAACCGCAAACAGGAGAAGATTGTCAACAATGCAGCTGGTTTATTGGGTTATATTCTTGTAGCTTGACCTATCATATTGATTAGTCACTCTCTTCATCAGATAATCATGTTAACCTTGCTCACTTGCGTGCAGATAAGGGATCTCCTGGGTTTTCTGCATCCGTCAATGTGGTCAATCCTGATGCTTCTCAGATGGTGGTTTATGATCCTGGGCAGAAACCTGGTATGCTGGTTCTCTTCATTTTGTCTTCTCTGATGAGGAGTATTATCCAAGTATGTATTGGTTGAGATTTTGATTGTCTCCTTTAAATGTTTGTTTGATAACTTCTTGGAACTTTTGAGTGGAGCAGTTTCATGCTTCCGAATTGATATAACATATTCATCTCATAGCAGAGATGATTGGCTGCTGTGAAGAAACAAACTAAGTACTAGATTATCTACTAGGATTGACTACTTAGCTTAGCCAGTGCGAAGCACTATTGGTTTTTTATCTAGCATTGTTGGTTGAAGTTTATCTTGCATTGTTTAGCAGCTTCTGGCACAATACCAGGCCATGGTGCTGCTGTATCTGGTAGCAATGGAGTCGAGGGGATCCTCAAAGGAGCTCCCCCGGCATTGGTGGCATTCATAGCGAATCTGCCTGCTGTTGAAGGTCCGGCACCAGACGTCGATTTCGTGCTTTCCATCTGTTTGCAAAGTAATATTCCAGTGACCACTCAACCTGCAAAATTCAACCATCAATCGGGGAGAGCATCCAGTGGTGGTGGTATTGGGAATACAAATGAACACTCCGGCTCTACCAGGGGCAGACCCACACAGAGTGCTTCATCTGGAAGAACAACACTAGACAGACATTCAGTCAAGAGGAAAGATCCTCACGGTAAGTATGTTGTGTTTGCTACTAAATTTCCTCAGTCAAAATGGAAGTGTTTTGTTTTGTTTTGTTCTTGTCAAACATCTGTTAACGGTTACCTGGGTTGTTCTTTCCAGGACAAGACGAGGATGAACCTTCCGTTCAGAGCCTGCCACTACCAAAATTGTTTAGTTAGTTTGACAACAGAATCGTTAAATACAACAGAATCGTTAAATACAAGCAATAGCTGTTTTGAAGGGTGCTCGGAAGTAGATGGTTGAAAGTAAAAGTTTTCAGCTATTACGTAAATCTCTTCAAAAGAGTAGTTCTTTTTTTGTTCTACAAGAAGGGCTTACAATAATAAAAAAATCCAAACGTTCTCTGAAATTATGATCTTTGCACTGCTGTAATATACTCTGTATGTTATTTTTATAGAGAGCTCCTTTACAAGGACATGTATATATATGGCAAATGAATTCAGTGGCTCTTTTGAAAGCTGGTGTGGCTGTACACATTGAATGTGTCATGTGTAATAGACAGGATTGGTTGTTAATTGTAGTTTGTGAAGCAGTATAACAAAACAGAAAAAATATTTAAAAAAAAAACAAGATTTATAACACGGTTGTATATATAACCGTGTTATAAAATAACTTCGTATTATTGCGGGAAACCACTTTATAACATGGTTACATGACAAACCGTGTTATAAAACTAGACTTTATAACACGGTTTTAAGAATGAACCGTGTTATAAAACGCCTTGAATCTTCGTATGAAAAGGTTTTATAACACGGTTTGCTTAAAAAACCGCGTTGTAAAATGGGCTTTATAACACGGTTGTCATGTAACCGTGTTGTAAAACTAGACTTTATAACACGGTTTTAAGAATGAACCGTGTTATAAACTATTTTGGCGCAAAAAAAAGTAGCGTGGTTAGCATATTTATAACACGGTTTTGGTATAAAAAACCGTGTTGTAAAACCTGTATATAACACGGTTATCAACCGTGTTATAAAATCAAGAACAATATACCACCGCAGCATATAACACACTTGATAACCGTGTTATATACAGGAAAACAACCATGTTATAAAACGTTTTTTCTACTAGTGTGGGCTGCACGTTTTCCATACCAGCATTGTTTGCTGAGCCCCTTTGGGGGCACCCCCATTTTTCAGGTACCTGAAGTTGAGAAGATTACTACACCGAGTGTAGGTGGGGTAGATTCAAGCTAGGGGAGTCTTCTTATAGTTACTTGTTTTTACTTAAGTATTTTACATTAGAGTTTGATTCCTAGTATCTCGGATTGTATTCGTATTCAGACCGTGACTTTTGGAGATTGTATTTGGATTTAGCCTTGTTGGTCACAAGGGTGGCCAACGACATTGTAATACCTCCCGGTTGTTGTATTTATTTCCGCTGCAGTTGTATTTTATTTGGGAGTGATCGCCGGTCAGGTTATTGGATTTCGGGTTGGGGTGTTACAGCAAACTACCTGAATAATGATCACAAAGCAAAAGCGATATGAAATTGAAATTTTAAAGAGCAGGGTATAGATAGTGTACTCCCCAGAGTTTTGCAGAGTATGTAAAGTAGCTCCCCCACACTTGAGTTCAGTTGTATGAATGTGCAAGATGTTCCTGTAATGAATATTCTAAACAGCCAGAAGAACCCAAGCTAAATCTCCTCGTTCTCTCTCCTCTCTTTTTTTTACTATATATTGTTTAACATAAAATAAGATACAAAATATAAGCACAATATAAAATAAAAAGATAGATAGTAGGGTGCCTCCTACCAAGCTGCCCATCTTTATGGTCTTTGGCTAGACCATACCTGAGTGTTTTAAGGTGTGACTGGGTCTTTGAGAAGAAGCGCAGAAGCCTCTTCATTGTCTAACATGGTTCCCATAAATAATTTGATTCGAGCTCCATTCACTTTAAATGATCCTCCTTTCTTATTGTTCAATTCCACAGCTCCATAAGGAGAGGTGGATATTATTGTAAATGGTCCAGACCAGAAGGATTTTAACTTACCTGGGAAGAACTTAAGTCTGGAATTATAAAGAAGGACCTGATCTCCTATTTTAAATTCTCGCTTGGCAATCATCTTATCGTGCCAACGCTTGGTCTTCTCTTTATAAATCACTGCATTCTCGTATGAGTCGTTCCTAAGTTCTTCGAGCTCAGTCAACTGGAACTTCCTTTTTTCACCGGCTTGTTGTAGATCAAAGTTCAACACCTTCAGAGCCCAATAAGATTTATGCTCTAATTCCACAGGCAAGTGGCATGCCTTCCCAAAAACTAGTTTGTAGGGGGACACGCCAATAGGTGTTTTGAAGGCGGTGCGGTATGCCCATAGTGCATCGTCCAATTTCAAGGACCAATCCTTTCGAGAAGAGCTCACCGTCTTCTGCAGAATCCATTTTAGCTCTCTATTTGTTATCTCTACCTGACCATTCGTTTGAGGATGGTATGGTAGAGCAACCTTATGCTGGACTCCATATTTCTTCAGGAGAGCATCAAACTGGCGATTGCAGAAATGAGAGCCACCATCGCTGATTATTGCTCTAGGAACACCGAATCGAGTGAAAATGTGTTTCTTTATGAACTTCATCACAACTTTACCATCATTAGTAGAGCAAGCAAGGGCTTCCGCCCATTTAGAGACATAATCAACTGCTACTAAGATGTATAAATTTCCAAAAGAATTTGGGAAGGGTCCCATAAAATCAATCCCCCAAACATCAAATAATTCGACTTCTAGCATATTGTTCAAGGGTAGTTCATTACGGCGAGAAATGTTACCTTGCCTTTGACACCGATCACAAGTAGACACAAAAGCATGACAGTCTTTGTGAAGGGTGTTCCAATAGAAACCGGATTCAAGTACCTTAGCAACTGTACGGGTAGCACCGTGATGTCCGCCGGTTTCTCTAGAATGGCAATGGAGAAGGATATTTCTGATTTCTGTCTGTGGGACACATCTCCTTATTATTCCATCTGCACAGATCTTGAAAAGATATGGATCATCCCATAAATAATGTTTGACAATTGAAAAGAATCTTTTTCGCTGCTGATATGTCATATCAGCTGGGATGATTTTCCTGGCCAGATAATTAGCAATATCGGCAAACCAAGGGCCTCCTGCCGTCTGGATTGCGAATACTGCCTCGTCAGGGAAAGTCTCATTGATGGGTCTTTCGTCTTCTAGTCCCTCCATTCTTGACAAGTGATCAGCTACGACATTCTGGATACCTTTCTTATCTCTTATCTCCATGTCGAATTCTTGCAAGAGAAGTATCCATCGTATCAACCTGGGTTTTGCATCTGCTTTGGCAAATAAATACTTGAGGGCAGAATGATCAGTATGAATGATAACCTTACTACCCAGTAAATATGGACGGAATTTATCCAAAGCAAAGACGACTGCCAGTAATTCTTTTTTTGTGGTGGCATAATTTTTCTGAGCGTCATTTAAAGTACGACTAGCATAATAAATGACTCTCAGAACTTTATCCAATTTTTGGCACAAAACAGCACCCACCGCATAATCGCTAGCATCACACATGATTTCAAAAGGTTTGGACCAGTCGGGTGATACAACGATAGGAGCAGAAACAAGTTTTTCTTTTAACAAATTAAAAGCTGCTAAACATTCATTAGAAAATTGAAATGTAGCATCTTTTGTCAGCAAAGTACAGAGAGGTTTAGAAATCTTGGAGAAGTTTTTAATGAATCTTCTGTAAAAACCAGCATGTCCAAGAAAACTTCGAATACCTCTTACAGTAGTAGGAGGTGGGAGTTTTTCTATTACCTCAATTTTAGCGCGATCCACCTCAATACCTTTTGAAGACACGTTATGTCCTAGCACAATTCCTTCTCGAACCATGAAGTGACATTTTTCCCAGTTCAGGACTAGATTTGTGTCTTCACACCTGGCCAAAATAAGATCAAGATTCTCCAGGCAAGTGTCAAATGTCGAACCAAAGACAGAGAAGTCATCCATAAAGACTTCTATACATTTTTCAATGTAGTCAGAGAAAATAGCCATCATACACCGTTGAAAAGTAGCTGGGGCATTACATAATCCGAACGACATTCTTTTATAAGCATATGTTCCATAAGGACAGGTAAAAGTAGTTTTATCCTAATCTTCAGGAGCAATTGGGATCTGAAAGTATCCTGAATAGCCATCTAGAAAACAATAGTAATCCTGACCTGCTAACCTTTCCAACATTTGGTCAATAAAGGGCAAGGGAAAATGATCCTTACGTGTGGCAGTATTCAATTTCCTGTAGTCTATACAAACCCTCCAACCAGTAGTAGTGTGTTGAGGAATCAACTCACCTTTTTCGTTAGGAACTACAATTATTCCTCCTTTTTTGGTACCACCTATACTGGGCTCACCCACTTGCTATCTGAAATTGGATAAATAATTCCAGCGTCAAGTAATTTTATTACCTCTTTCTTGACCACCTCTTTTAGAACGGGGTTGAGACGCCTCTGTGGTTGTGCCAATGTCCTGAAATCATCTTCCATATAAATGCGATGAGAGCATAAATATGGGCTTATTCCTTTGATATCTGCTATCGACCAGCCGATAGCGGTCGTATGATTTCGTAGCACCCCTAAAAGTTGCTTCTCCTGCATATCTGTCAATTTAGATGATATAATAACTGGTAAATCAGATGGCTCTTTTAGAAAAGCGTATTTTAAATGAGGGGGAAGAGGTTTCATTTCGACTGTAGGTGCTTTTTCAATAGATGGCTTTGGTCTGTCTGCATTTCTTTCTACTGGCTCGAATTTTTGTTGGTAGGTACGGAAATATGGCTGTCTCTTGTTTAACTCTTCAGCCATGAGAGCAACATCAGGATTTTCATCATCAGCTTCACAAGATGCCATGAGACATCTTTCCAAAACTGTTTCTTCATCTTTGCCGAGGAACGTCTCCAGTACTAAAGAGTCAATAGTATCTATGGAAAAACAGTTTTGTGTATCAGAAGGACGCTTCATGTTACGGGTCATGTCAAAAACTACCTGTTCATCATGAAGTCTTAAAATTATTTTACCTCCTTCAACATCAATTAAAGTTCTGGCAGTTCTCATAAAAGGTCTACCTAAGATTAGTGGAACATCTTTATCTTCCTCAATGTCAATAACAATGAAATCAGCAGGGAAAATAAATTTGCCAACAAAAACCACTAAATCTTCAACTTTTCCTTTGGGGTAGATTATGGAACGATCAGCTAGTTGTAGCTGCACAGGAGTAGGAGAGCATTGACCTATACCTAATTTCTTAAAGATAGATAAAGGCATTAAGTTAATACTGGCTCCTAAATCGCATAACCCGTTACCACAATTTATGTCTTCTATCACGCAGGGAATGATGGGAAGACCTGGATCTCCCAATTTCGGTGGTAGCTTCTTCAAAAGTACTGCAGAAACTCTTTCGGTTAATTTCACCGTGTCATTTTCCTGTAAAGATCGCCTGTTAGACAAAATATCTTTCATAAATTTTGCATAAATAGGCATTTGTGTTAAGGCATCAGAAAAAGGGATATTAATAGTTAATTTCTTAAAAATGTTAAGAAATTTTCCAAATTGGTCATCCAAATTCTTTTTCTTTAATCTATCAGGAAATGGAATTGGAATATCATATGAAACCTGTGACGGTTTAATAGTAAGGGATGCAGGAGACTCCTTCTCCTTGGGAATTGTTACGTCTTCTTTGTCAGATTTTTGTTCATCAGATTTCTTCTCAGCTTCAGGGACATCGGATACCAGCTCTTTTCCGCTTCTCAGGGTTATTGCTTTTGCATGCTCCCTCGGATTTGGATCAGTTTGGCTAGGGAGTGACCCTGTTGGTCTTTGAGCCAGCTGTTGGGAAATCTGACCTATCTGTCTCTCTAAATTTGTGGTTATGGTAGCTTGATCAGCAACTTTAGCTTCTGTCTCAGCAAATTTTGAATTTGTTGCTTGACCTTGTTTTAGAAGCTGGTTCATCATGCTTTTCAGTTCACCCATATCTCCTTGTGAGTTGGTTGGCTGCTCCTGTTGTCGGTTGTATTGAGGTTGTCGGTTTTGGTTGAATCCTTGGTTGCTTGTCTGTGGCTCATAATTCCTCCATGGTTGTTGATTGCTCCTCCAATTGTTTTGATTGTATGAGTTTTGATAAGGATTCCCTGGTCTATTGTTAATTAAACTTACCTCCTCAAGGGTCCTATTGCAACCTGAACCATCGCATTTGGGGTTTCATGAGCTCCTCCACAATTTTCGCAACAGGGAGTCAGATACGGGGAAGTGGCCACTGCCTTCACAACTTTTTGTTGTGGTTGACTCAGTGTCAGTTTCTCCACAACTTTTGTGAGTGCAGCTAGTTGAGCAGATACATGATCCTGCGGGGGAATACTGTACATTCCGGTTTCTTTCTTTTTTTCACCTCTTCCCTTGTTTTTACACCATTGTCTGGTGCTGGCAGTCATGGTATCCAGTAGTTCCACTGCTTCTTCTCCGGTTAATTTCATAAAATTTCCTCCAGACGAGGAACTTAGCAACAATTTGTTAGAATCATTTAAACCTCGAAATAGTGATAACACAAGTTCCTGGCTACTCATACCGTGGTGTGGGCATAATATCTGTAATTCTTTGAATCTATCCCATGAATCATAAAGAGACTCGCCTGGTTCTTGGTAGAAGTTGGTGATCTCAACAATTTTTTCTCTCGTCTTGGACGGGGGATAGTATTTTGCCAGAAATTTGTTTGCTAATTCGGCCCAGCTGTGAATACTGCTGGGTTGTAAACTTCTCAGCCACCTGGAAGCGCCATCTTTCAAAGAATAGGGGAACAATTACAGACGGATGCGCTCGTTTAGATTTCCTGTTTTTATTAAAAGTGTTACAGAAATCGAGAAATGCAGATATATGGTGTGGAGCATCATCTGAATCCAGCCCGTTGTATTGTCCCTGATGGTAGAGTGTGGTGATGAAACTCGTTTTGAATTGCCAGGCATCCAGTTCAGCCTGTGTAACTTGAGGAAGGACAATAGCGGAAGGCCTCCCTTCAACTGAAGGTTGCTGGTATTCGCAGAGAGTTTGTCGATTTGTCATCTTTATTCTTTGTTGTCGTCTTTCTCTGTGGAGAAATCTCTCGATCTCAGATTCAAGACTGTTTTGAGGGCTACCTGCAGATCGAGTTCGACGCATATATAGAAATAAAATGTAGTTGGCAAAATGGAGAATAATTGAGGAAAACAAAAGCAGTATTTGAAAAGTCAAGAAAAACTAAAGAAAATCGAATAACAAATTTAGAAAGAAAAAGAAAAAGGACAGAATTTAATTGCAGGAATTTAATTGACAGAAAATTAAATGACGAGGAAAATTAAATGACAAGGGAATTTAAAGAACTGAATTTAAATAACAAGGGAAATTAAATGACAATTAATTTAAAGAACTGAAATTTAAATGACAGAATTTAAATGTTAGTAATTAGATTACAGAATTTAAATGACAGAAATTTAAATGACAAAAAATTTAAATGTTAGTAATTAGTATACTGGAAATTAAATGACAGAAATTTAAATGTTAAGAGTTAGTTGACAGAATTTAAATTACGGAAAATTAAATGTCAGTAATTAGTTGACAGAAATTAAATGACTGAAAATTAAATGACAGAAAATTAAATGACTAAAAATTAAATGTCAGTAATTAGTTTACTGGAAATTTAAATGTTAGGAATTAGATTACTGAAATTTAAATGTTAGATTGCTGAAAATTTAAATATTAGATTGCTGGAAATTTAAATGTTAGAAGTTAGATTGCTGGAGCTTTAAAGGAAAATGGAAACTTAAATAATAGGGAAATAAAAGACTGTAATTAATACGAAATTTAAATTGCTCGAAAGATTAAATAACACAGAAAATAGAAACAAAAATTAAAGAGTTGTAAAAGATAAACAGAAAACTCAATAAAATTAAAAACTATCAATTAACCGTGCCGGAGGTCCCCGGCAACGGCGCCAAAAACTTGTTGGAGAAATATGTGACTACTTCTACCACTTAGGCAGTGTACCTATCGTTTTACGGAATAGTGGAATTGTGGGGTTGTCGAACTCTTGGGGACCTTGCTGTGGTTTAACTGATAGTGTAAATTAACTGAGAATTCTAATTAGACTATTGAATAGAAACTTATCACTTTTTTAAGGGAAATTGTGGTTTAACACTTAATGTAAACAAAACAGTAAAAAGAACAATTAATCAAAACAGAATAATAATAATAGCGGTTTATGAAACTCTTTTGTTTTTAGGAAGCACCCTGGGTTGTTCTGCTCACCTATTTCATCCAATTATATTAATATAAACTTTCCCACTTTAACAATAAACTCAGGAATCTTAATTAGTTCATTGACCGGTCCTTGTACAATAAACCCTAATTAACTTAAACAACAAGCCGCAATCCTTGCCCAAGTTATTATAAATTAATTGCTTTATTATTAATTCCTATTGGAGACAGATTAACCTATAGGCGAGACACGCTTCTAGTCGTTAACCTGATTTGACTTCTTTTGTCTAGAACCTTGTCTTAGCTCCACATTTTGACAAGAGAACTACAAATATCACTTTAATAATTGGCCTGAAGATTAAAGCGCATTAAGGACAAGAATCAAAATATTGCTTAAATAGATTATAGTGGAAAGTCTACATAACATAATTATACAAAATAGGCTTGCTTCCCAACCCGGGAGGCTAAGTTTATTACTCACACATAATTATAAAAACAGACATAACAAATAAGATAGACATTAAAACAGAGTAGAGTTTAAGGAGAGAAAGAACTCTATTGGGGAGAGTTATTTCACTTCCGGACTTACCTCCGTGATTATCCCGACCTTAAAACAATAATAAACAGGTAGAACGAAGAATAACGAACAAACAGGCAAAAGTTGGTCCTGTCCGTGTGGGGCCACGCGGACACAAACGCGGACACAAATTAGGACGTCTCTTGTCCGCGTAGGGGCTGCGCGGACACAAACGCGGACACAAATTAGGACACGGCCTGGTTTTGTACAGATCGTCTTCTTCGTTGGGATTTGTGGAAAATGGAAGAGTTAGGCTTATTTGGTGATGGGAAATGATGGAAATGAAGTGGATATATGGATGGGAAATGGAATTTGGATGGAGGAAGTGTGATTTGGAAGTGAGCGTGAGTTGTGTACGATGGTGAACGATGGTGTTTTTCTGATGAAGAAGCAGAGGGTTTATATAGAGGAGAGGAAGAGGAAGAAGACAGGCTGGAGCTTGCTAGTGGGTTAAGAAGATAAGGGAGGTGCCTGATATTGTTGAAGGGGTAGATGGATTGTGTCTGTAGGCGCCGTAAAGGAAGAAGCAAATGGAGAAGACAGCGCCGAACAAATTCAGTCGCGTCAATTTCTGGATCTGGGTTGCATTTACACGCGTCCGCGTTTCAGTCCACGTACGGACACAAATTAGGACTTGAGACGTCCGCGTTTGTGTCCGCAAAGTGGACACGTTCTGTTGATGCGTCCGTGTTTGAGTCCGCAAAGCGGACACGCTCCTTGGTTCTGTCCGGGTTTGAATCCGGATTGCGGACGTGTGTGTGTGTTGAGTCCTGGTTTGCGTCCGCAAACCGGACAAGTTCTTTGGTTCTGTCCGTGAATGTGTCCGCAAACCGGACAAGTTTTTTGGTTCTGTCCGTGAATGTGTCCGCAAACCGGACACGTGTATTTTCTTCCATTTTTCTGCAATCTTCGACCGGCTCCAGATTCTTCGTTATAAGTCCGTTTCACTCGCCGTTTGTTACGTTGGAAAGCTTGTGAAATAAACTATTTGATTCCAACACTTTTTCCTGTATTTGATACATAAAATCTATCAGTCCATATCAAGACATAAATCTTAGGAAAAACATACGATAAGTGAGTAATATTATCCTGAAAGTGAGTAAGTATAAGGTAAATTAAACCCTTAAATGTCTATGTAACTCTCACTTATCACTTTATATAAAGCTTTGTTAGCTAAACAAATTTGGCTTATCCTCACAAATGACCATAGCCTAGCTTCCAAATCTCTAAAAGCCCTATATTTTCCCAATACTAGTATCCTCCAAGCTACCAAAGGGAAAAAGATAGTCCGATCTGGTCCTCTTTATTATCAGCAGTAGACACTATTAAGATGGGAGCCCTGAGATGTATTGGAAATGGTGAGGATACCTCTATTTGGGATTCCCCTTGGCTGGAAAAAAACAATCCATCTAAACCTATTACCAAAAACCCCTCCATTCCTCACCTTATTTCTGTTAACCAGCTCTTGAACCAGGATCAGTCCTCCTGGAACCTTCATCTCATTGCAGACAACTTCCTTCCCATTGACCAGACTGATATTCTCAATACAAACTTTTTGATTAGCTCCAAGGACTCTTGCACTTGGGTAGGTACTAGCTCTGGGGATTATTCAGTGAAATCTGGCTACAACAAATTGATCCACTCCCATAACATGACTTCAGCCTCTGAGCCCTCTACCCACTTTTCTGTGTTAAAAAAGAAACTGGACTCTTCCCTTATTCCTCCTAGAGCCCGTCTGTATGCTTGGAAATTTCTCAGCAATATTTCTCCTTGCTTAGTCAATATCTCGAAAAGATTGGGAGGGAAGGATAAGTGCTTCCTCGGTGAGATCCCTGAAACAGACACCCATAGCATCTTCAAGTGCTGGGCTTCTAAGGATGCCTGGAGGGCTATCATTGATATTGACAGTATTCCTAATGATTGTGACAATGCTATACAGGAATGGATCATTTTCGAAGCCTTGGAATGGGGAAAAAAAGAGTTGCAAAGATGTGTAATCTGATGTGGGCTATCTATGATGCTAGAAATAGAGTCAAACATAATTCGGAGCTTGCTATTCTGGAGTGTATTAATGCTAATTTGGCTTTTGTTGAAGCTTATCAGAAGGAGTCTTGAAACAACATTCAGTTGAGATATCAAGACACTCATTTCAGTTCTAATGATGAGGATATTATTTTTTCCAATTACTGTAATAGGAATATGGGATACAATTTGACTTGTGGTGGAATTTTCATTTCGAATATGGGTAACCTGGATCTAGCTTTTAGCAGGAAAAGCCGGAGTGATAAACCAGCCTTTCTGCTAGAGTTGGATATTATTCGTTATGGTTTGCAACAACAAGCAGTGATTAAAGGTGTTCAAAGTTGTTGGTGTTGATCAACCACCAATAAACAATGAAGATGATGAAGACCATTTTGAGCATAAGATATGAAGTCCCCCATTTGTATCCGTCTTTTGCGTATGTACTATGTAGTAATATGGTCATTAAACTCTGTATGGTGAATGATGTTTTAACTAATTTCCCGGCCATAGTGACTAGTAGATTTTGTAACGCTGTGGGTGATTGGAGGCAGTGGGATAGTACCACAGCCCCGATTAAACTTATCCAGTCTGTTAAGCTGGAATTTGAGGTGCTTAGGCGCCTCCATTTTGATAGAAGGGGGGAGCGGACATGTAAGCTCTCCCTAACTATGTTTATTAGTTATATATAAGTAACAATGATCTTTAAAAAAAAAAGAGCTACATATCATTTTCTTTGGACTTTTATGTCACTTTTTTTATATATGTTAAATAGTGAATTCAAACTACATGTTCAAATAGTGAATAAGACGGTTATTTTTGGACGGGGAGTAGAATATGACTTGCTTCACACGGAACCTTGACTCTTTCTATACTCAACAGTATTGCAATCCTGTGGATATGAATTTCCAGACAAACTCATCCATGTTGTAAATAAAAGGAGAATAGAGAAAGGTAGAAACCAAGACTAAGAAAAAAAAGAGTTCAATCATAAATTCTTCCCTGGAATGTTAGATGTTGATTGTCTCGTTAAAAACCTTGTTTGGAAAAACTTAGTGGAATAAAACCAAGACTAAGGAAAAAAGAGTGCAATCATAACTCCCCCTAGACTAAATGTCATTTCAAATCTATGAATCTACATAGTCCAATCTTGCGGATTAACTTTTTGAAAGTTGAAGTAGGAAGTGACTTGGTGAATATATCTGTCAAATTCTTGCTTGAGCGGATTTCTTGTATATGAATTTCTTCATTCTTCTGAAGCTCATATGTGTAGAAAAACTCGGGGGATATGTGCTTCGTTCTATCTCCTTTGATATACTCGTCTTTCATCTAAGCTATACAAGTACTATTGTCTTCATATAATGTTGTAGGAATTTTCTGAACAAAAGATGGGCCGCACGTCTCTTGTAGATGCTGGATCATGGACCTTAACTAAACACATTCTCGACTGGCTTCGTGCATTGCTAGAATTTCTACATGATTGGAGGAGGTGGCGACAGTCGTTTGCTTTATAAATTTCCATGATATAGTTGTACCTCCATGAGTGAATACATAACCTGTTTGTGACCTTGCGTTGTGGGGTAGCCAACATCAGTATAACCTACTAGATCAGAGTTAGGTGTCTTTGGAAAGATTAACCCCATATCCATTGTACCTCAAAGATAACGGAGTACATGCTTAACACCGTTCCAATGTCTTTTGGTTGAAGCAGCGCTATATCTAGCTAATAGAGTTACTAAGAATGCTATATTAGGTCGAGTATGACTCGTCAAGTACGTCAATGCTCCAATAGCACTATGGGACTTCAGGACCAAGTAACTTTTCGTCACTTTCACGGGGTCTAAATGGGGCCTTGTTTACATCTAGGGACCTAACAACCATTGGGGTGCTTAACGGATGAGCATGATCCATATAAAATCTTTTTAACACCTTTGTCTTATATAGAGTCTGATGTAGGCACCTTTGTAATATATAGAGTCTGATGTAGGAATACCCTACTTGGGGAATGCTCGAGTTGCAGTCCAAGACAGAACTTTGTCATACCAAGATCTTTCATTTCAAATTCTGACTTTAAACATTCAACAGCTTGTTGAAGCTCTACAGATGTTCCAATTATGTTGAGGTCATCAACATAGACTGAAATTATGACAATCCAAAATCCACTTTTCTTTATGAATATCCAGGGACAAATCAAGTCATTCTTATAGCCTTTCTTAAGCAAGAATTCGTTAAGGCGATTATACCACATACGACCCGAATGCTTTAGTCCATAGAGGGATTTATTCAATTTAATAGATAACTTTTCTCTAAAGCTTGATTTAAATGCTTCAAGCAATTTAAATCCCTCTGGCAGCCTCATATAAATGTCGCTAACGAGTAATCCATATAGATAGGATGTAAACTCATCCATTAAACGAAACTCAAGATTTTCTTGGATTGCCAAGCTAATCAATTATCTAAAAATTGTAGCATCCATAACTGAGGAACAAGTTTTCCATAGTTAATTCCAAGTCTTTGACTAAAACCTTGTGCAACAGGACGGGCTTTGTATCTAACAATCATTTTTCTCATTTTGTTTTCGCACAAATACCCATTTATAACCAACTAGTTTTACCTTACTAGGTGTATGGACCACTGGTCTAAAAACCTAACGTTTTTTAAGTGAGTTTAATTCTGTTTCAATAACATCTTTCCCGTTTGGCCAATCATTTATTTGTCTGCATTCTTCAACTGACCTTAGTTCATGATCCTCTTCATTATTCATAACTTGTAGCGCTACATTATACGTAAAAGTTTCATCGACATCAATTTGATGTTGGTTCCATCGAATTCCAATCATGACATAGTTGATTGAGATCTCTTCATTACTAATATTCGTTTCAGGTACCTGATTTTTCCATATTTCAGCAACTTTCATGTCTACAGACTCTTCAAAGTCTCACCCTTCTCACTTAGACCATCCTTAATGCATGCCCGCTTTTGTTTTTGAGGGTTTTTTTATCTTTGGAACCGACTGGTCTACCACGCTTTATACGTGTGTTAGACTCATTTGCAACTTGTTCTCCCGGAACATCATTTCTAGTGGGAGCGTTTGCAGCTGGCACATATGACTTTGTCACCTGATTTGGGTCAGTAAGTGTGTCTAACAAAGGTTTGCCAGCTTTTGGAGATTAATAATATATTGAACGTCTAGTTCACATTGCTTAGTGCGAGGATTATAATGTAATAATGATGGTTCATTCCATGTAATCTCATTTACCAGTTGCTTATTTTCTCCCCCTAACGATGGGAAATGGTACTCATCAAAATGATAGTCAGCAAATCGAGTTGTAAACAAATCCCCAGTTGTTGGCTCGAGATATCTAATAATCGAAGCAGATTCAAACCCAACATATATTCCCATTCATCTTTGAGGCCCCATTTTGGTTCTTTGGAGTAGGGGTATAGGAACATATACCGCACAATCATAAATCCTTAGATGGGAGATATTGGGTTCTTGACCCGTAACCATTTGTAATGGTGACAACTTATTATGGCTTGTTGGCCTCATGCGAATCAAGGTAGCTACATGAAATATAGCATGCCCCCAAGCAAATACCAGGAGTTTTTGAAATACCCCTAACCTTAAAAACATAATTAAATGATCTATTAATGATCTAAGATGGTTAATGAACATCTAAATACCATTGAGGAACAATCTAAAGATCTCAACAAGGCAAAACATGCCTTAAGACCGGTAAAGCCAAAAAATGTGCTTTAAGACACCATGGAGATTTTATGACCTCAAATAGGATCCAAAGTGGATTCCTAAGTATTATAATAAAGTAATGAACATTATAAAACCATTCTCAAAGGAAACCAAGCTCTAAAACATGTTCTAACACAAAATGTGCTTTAAAATTCCTTAAAGCACGTTTTTGAGAAAATTGACTTTCTGAGTGGGTTTTGAGTGGTTTTAGGCATTGGATTAGACCTTGATATACTAATGTACTATAATGTACCACATTAGAAGGTCTAAATCCAAGATTTCAAAAAAAAATCAAAAATATGGCATTCATTTGTGAATAGTAACCCAAATAGTGCATTTTAAGCAAAATTGACTAAGTATGGTCAATGGTCAATTAATGACCACCCTAACCCTTATGGAGTCAGCATTTAGAGTATGGAAGACAGCTCATTCAACTTTAACCCAAAATATCTAGCTAATTTGGTGAATCACCATTTTACTATTCCATTTTATACTTTTTATTCATTTAAACACATTATCTTTCATTCTCTTGC